>OU343160.1:120685792-120959086 GCA_910595825.1 Philhelius pedissequus | reverse complement strand
ATTATTATTATTATTATTATTATTATTATTATTATTATTATTATTATTATTATTATTATTATTATTATTATTATTATTATTATTATTATTATTATTATTATTATTATTATTATTATTATTATTATTATTATTATTATTATTATTATTATTATTATTATTATTATTATTATTATTATTATTATTATTATTATTATTATTATTATTATTATTATTATTATTATTATTATTATTATTATTATTATTATTATTATTATTATTATTATTATTATTATTATTATTATTATTATTATTATTATTATTATTATTATTATTATTATTATTATTATTATTATTATTATTATTATTATTATTATTATTATTATTATTATTATTATTATTATTATTATTATTATTATTATTATTATTATTATTATTATTATTATTATTATTATTATTATTATTATTATTATTATTATTATTATTATTATTATTATTATTATTATTATTATTATTATTATTATTATTATTATTATTATTATTATTATTATTATTATTATTATTATTATTATTATTATTATTATTATTATTATTATTATTATTATTATTATTATTATTATTATTATTATTATTATTATTATTATTATTATTATTATTATTATTATTATTATTATTATTATTATTATTATTATTATTATTATTATTATTATTATTATTATTATTATTATTATTATTATTATTATTATTATTATTATTATTATTATTATTATTATTATTATTATTATTATTATTATTATTATTATTATTATTATTATTATTATTATTATTATTATTATTATTATTATTATTATTATTATTATTATTATTATTATTATTATTATTATTATTATTATTATTATTATTATTATTATTATTATTATTATTATTATTATTATTATTATTATTATTATTATTATTATTATTATTATTATTATTATTATTATTATTATTATTATTATTATTATTATTATTATTATTATTATTATTATTATTATTATTATTATTATTATTATTATTATTATTATTATTATTATTATTATTATTATTATTATTATTATTATTATTATTATTATTATTATTATTATTATTATTATTATTATTATTATTATTATTATTATTATTATTATTATTATTATTATTATTATTATTATTATTATTATTATTATTATTATTATTATTATTATTATTATTATTATTATTATTATTATTATTATTATTATTATTATTATTATTATTATTATTATTATTATTATTATTATTATTATTATTATTATTATTATTATTATTATTATTATTATTATTATTATTATTATTATATTATTATTATTATTATTATTATTATTATTATTATTATTATTATTATTATTATTATTATTATTATTATTATTATTATTATTATTATTATTATTATTATTATTATTATTATTATTATTATTATTATTATTATTATTATTATTATTATTATATTATTATTATTATTATTATTATTATTATTATTATTATTATTATTATTATTATTATTATTATTATTATTATTATTATTATTATTATTATTATTATTATTATTATTATTATTATTATTATTATTATTATTATTATTATTATTATTATTATTATTATTATTATTATTATTATTATTATTATTATTATTATTATTATTATTATTATTATTATTATTATTATTATTATTATTATTATTATTATTATTATTATTATTATTATTATTATTATTATTATTATTATTATTATTATTATTATTATTATTATTATTATTATTATTATTATTATTATTATTATTATTATTATTATTATTATTATTATTATTATTATTATTATTATTATTATTATTATTATTATTATTATTATTATTATTATTATTATTATTATTATTATTATTATTATTATTATTATTATTATTATTATTATTATTATTATTATTATTATTATTATTATTATTATTATTATTATTATTATTATTATTATTATTATTATTATTATTATTATTATTATTATTATTATTATTATTATTATTATTATTATTATTATTATTATTATTATTATTATTATTATTATTATTATTATTATTATTATTATTATTATTATTATTATTATTATATTATTATTATTATTATTATTATTATTATTATTATTATTATATTATTATTATTATTATTATTATTATTATTATTATTATTATTATTATTATTATTATTATTATTATTATTATTATTATTATTATTATTATTATTATTATTATTATTATTATTATTATTATTATTATTATTATTATTATTATTATTATTATTATTATTATTATTATTATTATTATTATTATTATTATTATTATTATTATTATTATTATTATTATTATTATTATTATTATTATTATTATTATTATTATTATTATTATTATTATTATTATTATTATTATTATTATTATTATTATTATTATTATTATTATTATTATTATTATTATTATTATTATTATTATTATTATTATTATTATTATTATTATTATTATTATTATTATTATTATTATTATTATTATTATTATTATTATTATTATTATTATTATTATTATTATTATTATTATTATTATTATTATTATTATTATTATTATTATTATTATTATTATTATTATTATTATTATTATTATTATTATTATTATTATTATTATTATTATTATTATTATTATTATTATTATTATTATTATTATTATTATTATTATTATTATTATTATTATTATTATTATTATTATTATTATTATTATTATTATTATTATTATTATTATTATTATTATTATTATTATTATTATTATTATTATTATTATTATTATTATTATTATTATTATTATTATTATTATTATTATTATTATTATTATTATTATTATTATTATTATTATTATTATTATTATTATTATTATTATTATTATTATTATTATTATTATAGTTAACGATATCCTACGCGAGGATATTAAAAAAAACGCGAACGCCGACCCGCGAGGGCCGGCCCAACGGTTCGACTTACTTTGTCTTAGATATAGATTCAGATTTATGTGATTAGTAATAAATGGAAAAGAGGGAAAACGTCTTGATCACTCGGAGGTCCAATACGAACTGACTAACGGAATCCAAGTTTCCGTTACGCACACATTTGTCCCACGGTGCATGTATGGCTATTGGTCCCACGGTCTAAAGTGCTGTCTAGTCAAATAGACCAATTCGAGTTCATATAACGGCGACGTAATCTGATAATAATGCACCGGGACTGTGGCAACAGGTTCAGTCATGAATATGCTGACTCAGTGAATCAGATGTGATTCGCTGTCTTATTATCGGGTCAATGCCCGGGTGCATTGTGATAACTCCTCCCCCTTTAAAGATCTACGTCCCGTAGATCATAGGTGACGTCAGAGCCCGAAAAATATGTCTGACCAATGCTTGGATGGGGGTCATTAACCTGGTAGGTATCACTTGGCGCATTGACCTCTGGAGGGGCACGTATGGAGATTTTTCCATAGATTTTACACAAAATGGTCCAGATAGCGATGATTATTAGCAATAGGATTGCAGCAGTCACGGTGGTGGATGCCTCTAATTTCCAGTTTAAATCGCTAAGCTGTTTTATATTTTGTAGGCTTATTCCATGGACAAATCCAATGTCGATCTTTCGATCCCTATTAGTTATATTAGCTAATACAGGAGGTAAAGCTTGCAAGAATGTAGAACTTCCACTCGAAAAGGTCCTACCTTTAAGGCGGATCGATTCGTTGTTTATGTGCACCACATAAGTCCCTGACAGAAATCTTGAAGTATTCTTGGATGTTAATTCACCTTTAAAATTCGTGATGAATATTGTATCTTCTTTGATGAGCTCAATAATTTCTTCCTCGTTTGTTCGAAAGACACAGGGAGCTTGTCCTCCTTTTATGAGTGTGTCGATACAGCCATTCTCAGGAAGTTTCTCTAATACAGTGTCGGCGCAGATTGTGGAATTACTAATAGAAAGGCAGTGTCCAGCTAAACCATATGAATTTCTTTGATTAACTAGCACTTTTGCATAATTCAATTCGATCTGCTTATTTTCCATAACCGATGCTCTCGTTATAAGGACGTTATATTCTTCGTCTCTAACTTTCGGTATTGAAACGACATATAGTAACAAGGAATTGTTGGTGTAAACCGAAGGAGTACTATATTCGATAGCTTCAACCTCATTTCCGTATGGCAGCGTTTCTACTTCATTGAGGATCCTATTTATCTCTTCAATGTCCAAAAGGTTTGTATTTACCAGGCCACTTTTCGCCATTTGACAGGCTCGAACGATCTCGTTGATTTCCTCCTTAATCACCAGTATCTCGTTAAGTATATCCTGTTCCAGTCTTCCCGATATCAAGTCCTTCATACCACTGTTGAATCTGGATATCACTATGTTAATCTTTTCAGTAATCTCCTTCGTAACGCCGAAAAGCTTGTCGTTTATGCGATACTGATGGTTATTGTTCTCAGTTATATACTGCTCATTCTGGAGAACCTTGTTCCAATCTGCTGCATCTGGGCTTCCTGCCAACCATTTCCAAGCAGATCCTATCCAATCTATAGATCTCGTTTTCCTGGACGTTTTTCCTTTCAGCAAACTGACAAGATCTTTTATTTGTTGTAGATGGAACTCGAAAATCCGCGTTCTATCTTTCTCCTTTATGTTGTTAACAATCGCCTCGTCCATTCTGCTCAAAAGTTGATCAAATTTATTAAGGTCTATGATATGTACTAGCTTGAAGTAGCCATCAATAATCCATCCTTTTCCTTCTTTGATTGTTACCAGTGGAGACGTATACTCGTACAATTGGATACAATGGACGGTATTAATAAAAAGTAGTCTATTTAGATATAGATAGAATGAGAATTTTTAAATCGATTCATAGATTTACTAAGTATAGGTACATAGTATGTTAAAGAGTAATTTATAGTATTTAAATTATATAGTATAGTGATGTATTTGTGGAAGCTTGTTAAATGAAATTCAAGTATCATTCTTAATACACAATACATTTTTTTATTCTAATTAATTCATTTTAATAAGTATAGGTAATAAATCTTGTTTCACTTAAATGTAGTTTTACTTGTAAATCTTGCACATTATCAATGAAGTTTTTGTGCGTTTTAAATAATTTTTTTATAAATGATTATACATAACATGCATTATATGTCAAGGCTTTTATATGTATGCCTTATCTTAAGGATTTGGGTTTGTGTGTTATGCATTTTGTATCAAACATAATATCCAAAGGACTTTAACATTTCTGCCTTGGAATTGTATATATTATAAGGATTTCCTTATAATTGTGTGCATATATAAATTTATTTTTCTTTGTGTGCAAAAAGTTGGTATTTTATATTTTGTGCGTATATGTATATTGTATGCCTAAATTTTAGTATTTTTATCTGTGCATTTAAACAGTTATACTTTTAGGATTCTTTGTGCGTTACAATATAAGTATCATTTGTATTTTGTGCTTATATGTATTTTGTGTGGCTAAATTTTAGTATTTTTATCTGTGCATTTAAACAGTTATACATTTAGGACTTTTTGTGCGTTACAATATAAGTATCATTTGTATTTTGTGCGTATATGAATTTTTTTATCTGTGCATTTAAACAGTTATACATTCTTTTAATTTTTGTGTCTTACAAGATAAGTATCATCTAAGGTATTCTAAATAGTAAGCTAATAATTTTAGTGTAAAGATAAGATATAGAAATTAATATGAAAAATGTTCCATTAATTTTAAGTGTGGTTAGTAGGTAAGATATTTTATTTTACAAAGGTTAGCTAAGGTGCATTCCCTTTTTTTTTGTTTTTTTTTTTTTTAAATGTATTTTTTAATAATATAATAATAATGTAGGGTGCAAATATTTTGTGCTTTAGTGCTATAAGAGGATTGGGTTACATATTTTTTATATGTCCCTTGTGTACTTTTCTCCCACTGGAAGTGAGAACTGTAACCTTGTTATTTTTCAGGACCATTTCCTTTCGGGAGAGTGGATTGTTTTTTCCCTTAATACCCTTATTGGCCGTGAAAATAATATCGCCCCTCTTGTACTTTTTTGGACTTGTTCTTTTAATATTTCGGTATCTATTTCTTTCTTTTTGCGTACGCTCAATTTCACCCTTAAGTTCTATATTAACAATGTTTCGAAAGTTCATCAAGCCTTGATAATTTATTCTTTGAGATCTATCGAAAAATATGTCATTCGGTTTTCTTTTGATAACCTAGTGTATCGAGTTATTGTATCTATCGACTGCAATGCTTACTAATTCTTTAACTCGAAGGTCTTTGTATTCTGACTTTAGGCATCAATAGATCTCTAATATTGTTGAGTGGAATCTCTCAACCTGGCCGTTTACCTCAGATCTATGTACTGGAGTATGGTACACCTTTATATTTAACATTCTTATGAAATTTAAAATTATCGGGCTTGAAAAACTTCGCTCATTGTCCATTACCAGGATTTTTAGAACAGTAAAATAATGTAGGATTTTAATAATTTTGTCCCTTAAATGCAGTACTGATCTGTTCTTTATATGGAACAATTTGCCAAACTTAGAAAATTTGTCGATACAACTTATAAATTTTTCATTTTGGAGTTCTATTATGTCCAAATGAAGTATCTCGCAAGGATATGAAGGATTAGGAGTGGATTAGAACTCTGGATTAATGGGATGCCGGTCATATTTATTTGAATGGCAAATCTCGCAGCCTTTGGTGTATTTATTCACCAGGCTGTTCATGCGTGGGAAATAATACTTCTCTAACAATTGTTCCTTGTTTTCACGAGGGTTCCTATGAGCTCTCTTGTGTTCATTGACAATAAGGGAAGCAATTCTGTCTTCATTTGTAACATCCTCCACCATTCTTTGTGTCACTCGTATTTTGTAATTTGTAAAATTCTCTAGATATACTTCCTGGAGTAACTGTATAGAGGTTTCGGGTATTTTAATTCCGTTTAGGACGTTTGGCCGAAGCCTAGACCTTAGAATGGTTACCAGATTTGCTTTTGTTGGGTTTTCCAATGCAACGTAATGCCGATAAAACCCAGGGTGTGGTTGTTCAAATATTTCGAAACCTTTCCCTATCTTGATAATGATCTGATTTTTAAACACATTGATCGGGGCCTCAACATGTGGGATAAGATCGGAACTGTCCCGGTCAGCACTATGTGCTGTCCCACTTGAAGAATTTCACTCGCTAGCCGTTACGGTAGATTTCTCAGAGTCATCCTCTCGAACTTCGCTTGCGGAATCTGTTTTTTCTGAGCTTGACAAATGGTTTACCTCAGTTGTGAGCCTTGATAGAGCATCCGCCACCACATTGCACTTCCCAGGTTTATAGATCAGCTCTGTATTGTATTCTTCAATACGCGCTTTCCACCGCTTCAACTTTGTGTTGTAGTTTCGGTTACCTAAAGAAAATGTTAGGGGTTGATGATCAGTATAGATCTTGATTTTTTTCGTTCCGTATAAAAATGAGCGAAGGTTGTCTAAGGCCCACACAATTGCCAGCATTTCCTTTTCATTTGTAGCGTATCCTTCTTCCGACTTACTTAGGGATTTGGAAATATACGCTATGGGACGATCTTTTCCCCATTCTCCCTGCGATAGGACCGCTCCAATCGCAAAATTGGAGGCATCCGTCGTAAGATTGAACGGTTTTTCAAAATCGGGAAATGCCAGAACTTCTGATGAAACATGTAAGGTCTTAAGGTCGTTAAACGCGCGCAGCGCCTCATCGTCAAGCTCGACTGGTACTCGTTTGGACTGATTAGATTTTACTTGAGCATACTCACCCCTGGTTAAATTTGTCAAAGGTTTAGCTATTTTCGCATAATCTCTTATGAACTTACGATAGTATGAAGTAAGTCCAAGGAAGCTTTTTAAATCCTTAAGAGTTTGCGGAGGAGAAATTTCCTGGATAGCTGTGACCTTTTTTGGGTCAGCCCGAACGCCCTCAATGGAAATAAGATAACCTAGGAATTCAACTTCAGTTCTCATAAAATGTGTTTTTTCCAGGTTAACCTTAAGATTAACTTCACGAAGTCTGGAAAAAACAACGTCTATATTCCGAAGGTGGCTCTCTGCGTCGTTACCGAAAACAATAATGTCGTCTATGTATACATAGCAGATTTTTCCTATATATTCCTTAAGGACATCGTCGATCATCCTCTGGAATATAGCCGGAGCGTTCTTCAGACCGAATGGCAGTCTAAGAAACTCGTACTTTCCATTCATAGACGAGAATGCCGTCTTCGGTATTTCAGATGCCTTCATAGGGATCTGGTGAAAGCCGGAGGTCAGATCTAGGGTCGTGAAGAATTTCGCATTACCCAAGCTGGCAAGAGTGCTGTTGATGTCTGGTATTGGGTATGCATCCGAAACTGTCACAGAGTTAAGGCGTTTGAAATCAATTACCATCCTATATTGCTTCTCCCCAGAAGGTTTTGGCTTCTTTGGGACAACCCAAATGGGAGAATTATAAGGACTCTTCGACGGACGAATAATGCCTTCAGCAAGTAATTCATTTATTTCCTTTTCCACCACTTGTCTCATACAAGCAGGGTAAGGATAACTTTTGGTATAAATAGGCTCATTTGTCGTCGTCCGGATTTCTGCCTTAACTGTGGTTTGGATCGTTTCGCTTGCGCTTATTGACCCAAAGACTGATTGATTTTTCTTAATTATGGTGTTCAGAGCTATACGAATATCTTCGGATAGATCTTCGTTAAGTAAAGGATTTATTTGAACTGATGTTTTATTCTTTAATGGGATCCTGATGTCAGGAGATATGTGTAAAATATTAGCTTTACGATCGATGACGGCCTCTAATTGTTTAAGGGTATCATCCCCGATGATGCCGTCAAACGATGTTAGGCCTGGAAGGACATAAAATGTAAGAGGTGAGTTGTTGCCAAAATTTTTGAAAAAAGCCCCGGTTATTTTGTTTGTGACCTGGATGCCACCGGCCGCAGAGTGTACTTTAAATGGTTTAGCCAGAGGGGTTGCACCGCACCCTATATGCGGACTGATAAAGTTCTTGTTTGCCCCTGTGTCAATCAAAAACTTTAATTTTGCCCCTTCCCGCGTCACATATTCTATATATGGTACGCTGGAGTGGCATCCATCATAAAATTTACGGTGTCGTATTCATCCTCGTTTACTGCCTCTACCTGTTCGACCGGTAAATCTTCGGTGTACAACAACTCTATATTGTACAGTCTTTGTTGTTTCCCGAACCGTTTGGATCGATGGCCATCTGATTTGGCTCCTCTTTTGAAGGGATTAGGACCACTCGGTCCATTCCTGGGATGATTCATGTAATCGACCTGTCGGGTTTTCACCGATCCAAGCTCCATTTTTTCATGTGGTTTTGGTGCAGTAGGCCTCGGAGGAGGACCGTTTGTTCGATTGTGCGTGTAATGTGGATGTTGGTGGAACCTTTTGGGAGGATGGCTTGGTCTCATATCCTGATGTTTGAAGGATTGGTTTACCGCTGCCGTTATAGTATTCGACACATTGGGAATGTGGATGCTATGGCTCCGGTAATTGAGATTTTGAATCTCTAGGCAAGCAGAATATGCCTCTGGAAGAGTCCGAGGTTTTTGGACGACGACCATTCGTGAAATGTCGCCATTCAGTCCCCTAACGAAAACATCCAAAGCCCGATTTCTGTATGTTTCGACCAAAGCCGTGACGGTTTCCTGACTATAGGTCTCGGTTTTTATCTTATTAATGATCAACGAAAGTTGATGATTAACGGACGCATAGAACTCGTCTAACTTCGAGTTCCTCTGCGTAAGCTGGTTAAGTTGATGTTCCAGCGTACGCATGTCCCTCTTATCTGCGTAATGCAGAGAGAGACATTCTTTAATTGCAGCCCAATCATTGTCAAAAATGTTGTATGATATTAGTGCAGCATCGGCACTACCCCTGACCTTTTGGCGAATATGTTGCAAAATCGCCCTGTAAATGGGTTTTGTTTTGACTATATCATAGTCTTTCAGGATCCCCTCGACAATGTGTATCCAAGATACATATTGTGTCGGGTTCCCATCGAACACCCTAAGCTCCTTTACACAGTCAGGCAACCTACTAATTTCACTGAGTTCAATCTCAGTTGTTGGGCCGCGCAGCTCGGCTGCAGGAACTGTTGCAGTCGCCTGCGGCGAAGCCCTAGTTTCAATATTCTGAAGGCGCGCATCCAGCGCCTTCATCTGAAGCAATATATTAGTAATCGCCCCATTAAGCTCAGATACAGCACTGGCAATCTTGTCCATAATGGCACGAGATTATTACAAAATTTATGATAAAAAATAAAAAAAAAAATTGGGTTTCAAAGAAATAAATAGATCATACGTTTAGATGTATACAGATGTATCTTTACTGCACGAAGCGTTATAATTTAAAAAATTATTAAATAAATTTGACCAAATTTTATTTATTCAAACAAGAGGACGTTAAGGGATACTTATCTAGTTCCTCAGCTTCCGTTCAGATGGGAATTTCCTTTGACACAATTTAATCCACGCACAGATTTTTAGGTTGCACAATTTTAATTTCACACAATTTGTAAATTAAACATTTCACAAACAATATATAATTTTGTTTTTTATATATATATATTTTCTCTTTGCACACAATTTCTGAGCTTTGAGCAATTGAAATGATTCGCACAATTTTTTCCTTTTTGCACACAATTTTGCTTTATAATAATTTACACAACAATATTAATTTTTCTTTTTTTCCTGTCCCTGCTCGGGCGCCAGTTAACGATATCGTACGCGAGGATATTAAAAAAAAAACGCGAACGCCGACCCGCGATGGCCGGCCCAACGGTTCGACTTACTTTGTCTTAGATATAGATTCAGATTTATGTGATTAGTAATAAATGGAAAAGAGGGAAAACGGCTTGATCACTCGGAGGTCCAATACGAACTGACTAACGGAATCCAAGTTTCCGTTAGGCACACATTTGTCCCACGGTGCATGTATGGCTATTGGTCCCACGGTCTAAAGTGCTGACTAGTCAAATAGACCAATTCGAGTTCATATAACGGCGACGTAATCTGATAATAATGCACCGGGACTGTGGGAACAGGTTCAGTCATGAATATGCTGACACAGCGAACCCGATGTGATTCGCTGTCTTATTATCGGGTCAATGCCCGGGTGCATTGTGATAACTTTATTATTATTATTATTATTATTATTATTATTATTATTTTTATTATTATTATTATTATTATTATTATTATGGATACATGGTGAGAGAAGAAACAAAAAGAGACAAGATAAGGATAAGAGCAGGGAGAAGGGCATGGAAATATGAAGAGAAGTTAACAGATGGAAAGGGAAGTGAAATAGCAAGGGAATGTCTACAGGAGATGAAAGAGAGAGGGAGAGATGGACAAGTGAGAGTATCAAGATGGGAACAGGGTAGGCAAGAAATGAGGGGAAGGGAGGGAAGAGATGATAGTGCGACTGGATACGAGGGAATGGAAAGAGAAGACAGAATAGAACAGGAGAAGGAAAGGCGGGATCAAACAAAGGAATCCAGATATAACAGATGGTATAGAGAAATAATGACGGAGGGGATCCCGCATTATCTGGAAGCAGGATGGAAGACAGAAAGAACGAGGAGAATAGCAAGAGTTAGACTAGGGAATGAGGTGAGAGAAAGATGGTATTCGAAACGAGAAGAGGAGAGAATGTGCAGACTGTGCCAGGGTGAACCAGAGACGTGGGAACATGTAATAGAAAGATGCAGAGCAGGAGGAAATGAAGGAAAATCCATAGGGGAAAAGTTGACGGAAATAATGGACGAAAAAGGGAGGGGAGAAGAATGGATAAAAGAGCTAGACGAAGTGAGAAAAGACAAGACGAGAGAAAGTGGAAGGGACGATGAGGTAGACTGAAGTCGGGAACGGAATCCTGTAACCCTTAGGGGAATCAGTAATAATATTAACTAACTAACTATTATTATTATTATTTTTATCATTATTATTATTATTATTATTATTATTATTATTATTATTATTATTATTATTATTATTATTATTATTATTATTATTATAATCATTATTATTATTATTATTATTATTAGAAGCGTCACTCCTTTCAACGCGAAACGAGTTAAGTTTCTTTGAACAGATTCTAATCTCTCAATATGAATATCGTAAAGAGGAGTCCAAACATGCGATGCATACTCAATATGGGGGCTAACCAAGCAGTTGTGTAAAGCACGGGTAACATTGGGATCAAAATATTCTGTGGAACAACGCTTAATAAACCCTAACATTGAATTGCCTTTGTTAACGATGATATTAATATAAACAGAAAAGTCTCAATTGGGCGTAAACAGAACTTTAAGGTCCCTCACAGTAATAACACGAGTTAAAATGTGGCGTGAGGTAACATAGTCATGAGAAGAAGGAGAACAGTTTTTTTTGCAAATGGCATTGCTTGAAATTTTGTCGGGTTAAGATCCAAACTGTTATTTTCACGGGTCAATGCTTTTCTTGACCCCTACAGTATGGGTAGGCACATTGTGGGATACAAGCGTTAACTCGCAGGCGCCCACGTAAAGCCTTTATTCATTCTGTTCTTTTCTCAGCACAAGGCAAACTGGGTTATATCATCGTGCGGTAGAGTTCCATCCCTTGAAGACGATTATATTTTTATAAACCTTCATGTCGTCTGGAAAGATGAGAATTTCGGTATTGCGTACACAAAGAGGAACATCATTTATAGACAAAGTAAGGAGTAGCGGTCCCATATAGCTTCCCTGCAGAAAACCTGACTTGGCAATAAAGGGTCTTGAATATGAATTTCTTAATTTGACTTTATATAATCTATCTTCAAGATATGAGGATATCCACTTGATGAAAGATGGAGGAAACCTTTCAAGAAGTCTGTGTACACACAATCAACTTCTTGAGCACTTTCCATGGAGTTTAAACATTTATTCAAAAAGACAACTAGATTAGTAACAGTAGAACGTTTCTGCATAAAACCATGTTGTTGGTTGCAGGTAAAAGTTTTATATATAAATGTCAAACTGTCACATACAACTTGTTCGAACAACTTCCGAATGCAAGAATATTTGGAAATTGGTCTATAGTTGATAATAATGTCTATATCTCCCTTTTTAAATACGCAGGGGAAGATCTGAAATAGACTTACATTATTTTAATATAGCGGGTAGTATTCCTTCAGGTCAACCGAATAGTCCGATTTTAAATGCGAGCAAAAGCCCAAAATTTTGTCGAGCTGTATTGACATATTGTTAAGTGATACTTGAGGACAATTTCGTACAAAATTAAAATAACTTTCGTCAACAACAACAGGAGAATCAATGAAGGATTAGCTGAAATTACTTGCAAATCACTTACATATTTCAGAAGTTTTACTCAAGATTGCGTCATTATAAATGAGATTAACTAGATATCCGTTACATTTCCAGAAGTTTTTCGGGTCTAACTTAAAAGATGTTGATTAGAGAATTCGTAGGAGAGTTGTTTGAATTCTTCAAAAAGGCAAATGTAAACTACTTAATTCTCTACCATCACGAATCTAATGAATTTTTTTCAAACCTTATTTCTTTTATTTCGAAGGCATTTGAGTGAACCAAGGATGACAAAAAGAATTAGAGAAAATTGATCTTTATTTAGGAACTAATTCATTGAGATGCACTAATGAAAAAAAAGGTAGAATAGAAGGTTGAGATAGTTGTGTCAAAACCATTAAAAATCGGCGAATATTCAATACCAGAATTTATTAAACTATCAAAGGCATGTTGAAAACCACTTCTGCGAAAGTCAAAGGTATAGGAACAGTCATCAGGATTACTATTTTCTAGTAAATGACCAATCAAGTTAAGAGGCGGGTGATAACGATCTTTGTTATTTAAACCAGAGGTAGATTCTACCACAACTGTATTTTCGGTGCCAGATAAAAATACAAGGGCAAGTTGTCTATATTTAAAATTGTGTAAACAGCTAACTTGGTGTAAATCCGTAGAGATAATATTATCCAACATTTGGAGCTACTGTTGAGATGAACTTGTGGAGGCTTCAAAATAGATTAAAATCTCCTAATAGAAGGAAAAGCTAAACTAAAAATAAAGTCAATAAGAACATTTAAAACAATTAAGACTAAAGACTCCTTTGTTATTTTGACGCATAATAGTTCAATTGTCAGATTGAATGGAAAGACTATTTGTGTTGCGCAGAAATTATTTCTAACAGCAATAAGTACTCCGCCACCAACTGAATTCATAATATCAACGTGAGGATCCTTTCGGCAAACTAAGAACTCACTATCAAAAAGTTCTGTAACCAATATTGAGGTGTTAAGCCAAGTTTCAGTCAGGGCGAAAAGATCAGATGGCAAAGCTAGGGAATTATTATAAGTCTTGGTAGTTTTGCTTCGAAGACCACCTACATTTTGGTTGTAGATACAGAACCTGGGTAGTTTTTATAATTTAAACTAAAAGCCGAATAAAGTTCAGACTTCCTTCCTAAAGGGGCTGTAAATTCTTTACCAATGTATTAGGGGACCAAGAACTATTACATATGGGTTCGAATACAGAACTGGGAGCAATTAGTTTGAGGCTAAACGAAACTGTTAGGTTTAATTAGTTTCGAACCTTGAAGCAAGATGAATTAGGAATAAGTTTAATAGCAACCAAATGATCCAATAAGTCTTTAGTTTCGGATAAGAGACAAAAAACAAATATGGTTCCAGGCTGTGGCTTTGGGACCAATAACATCGTGAACTTTTTATTAAAATCTATTTTAGTAAGTAGTCAATTGTCAAATCAAGTTCGACCATTTTATCATACCTTTGCCAGATATACCATGACCTTTGGTATTGTGATTTCCAGAGCACATTTCTTTTAGTCGAAGTGCACTTTTGTTCTTGTGCACCTTAGGTACTCGTCCAGGCATGGCAGATTTAGAATAATTTTCAGCCCTGATTCTTGCGTAGAGGTCCATTCCCCGGTTATTTCTATACAGGCTAATCTCTACCTGGCTAAGGTTTTCGAGATACTTACCCTTCCATACAGCGGTCAACCACACGATTGACCCCTAGAAGTCCAAGGGAAGTTTGGGACAAATGATCGCTGTGTACATTAAATGCATGACTTACAATCGCATGCCCCACTGTATTCCTAAGATTTGTTTACTTGTATAGCATTCTTTCGTCTGTGTTCCGTTTCCATGTTAGCTCAGAGTCTAGGATTATACCCATGTATTTGGCTTCTTTCTTTGTTTTGTTTTTCTTGTGGACAGAACTAGTTCAGTTTTAGATGAGGGTTAACCCTTTTGCTCTGCCCACGAGGACAGTTCCATAAATGCAGATTCCATTACCATTATATCATATCATTACATACTCACAAAATATCAAAATTACTATGACGTCTTCATAAGCCACTATTTTAATTCCTTTGCTTTTAAGTCGGTAAGAGGAGGGGTGGTATGCATCTTGTAACTGTTTTCTTGACACTAGTGCCCCCAAGCTGTAAGTTTGTTATGCTATCATTGAGCATGGAATATATCCAATCCACAATGGCTGATTCAACTCCCTTTTCATCCAAAGCAGATTTATTGGACCCTGTTTCTATGTTGCTAAATGCTACTTTGATATCAAAAAATGCTCCAACGGTGTGTTCTTTGTGCTGGAGGCTTGTCTCAATTTTTGAAACGACTTCGTTCAACGCTTTCTCCACTGATTTACATTTAAGGTATTTGTTTAGACCAAAATGGTTTCTATCATATCCCAATGATTCTCTCCAGTGTCTTGAGAAGAAACGAGGAGGCTTATCGGTTTATAATCCTTTGCAGTCGAGTGTGCCAGTTATCCAACTTTTGGAATAAAAACAACTTTGACTTTTCCACCTGATAGGGACAAATCGAAGTTTAATATAACTTGTAAAAATGACCGTCGTGGGGTGATTATCTGAAGAGCGTGTTGAAGAAATGCCGGAATAATCTCGTCAAGTCTAGCTGATTTATAGGTTCATTTTGTTGTCTCAAAATTCTGGGACTGGATATAAAGTAGGTTAGCGACACGTACCGGAGTGTACCTTCATCAACGGATTAAATGCTCAATTTTATATAATAATAATTTTATTAAATATATTTTATATAATTTATTACTATGAAGTTGTGATAATTATTTGCAAAGTAAAATTTAAAACAAAAACAAAAAATATATTTATTTTTATTTTGATTTATAGGGTTTGAACGAGCTTATTGTCAAAATAATCTTCTGCTTTATGATAATATTACCAAATTCTGGTACTGTAAAGTGTATTGTAGAAAACTGTTCTGTCCCCTTTTTTGGTTCTTTAGATCACCGTTTCACCAAGGTGGGTTTGTGGGCTTAACACTGCGAAATATGGGGCGGTGTCTTTCAAAAGCCGTTATCATTTCACTAGTAAGATTATAAACAGCAATGTTTATGGGTTTGATTGTCGCGATCTTATCCCCCACTGGTGGATTGATGCGTATATCTAACCATTTAGGGTATGCTGTCCAATTTGTTCTAGTTGGTTTTCTAAAAGGTTTTATTTATTTATTTAATTGTCTACAAGCTTACGCTAACAGATTATTCGGGATAAAATAATTATATATAACTAGAACAGAAAATAATTAACATTAACGTGATAAACATCTAAGCGATTTTTTAAATATTACTCTTGAAAAACTTAAGTCTATTAAGTTACAGCCTGAGTTAAAATTTTAAAAAGCTCAAGTTAAGGGTTCCTTGAATCCATAATTAGTTCTATGACTAGGTATAAAAAGGAAGTTCCGTTGCCTGAGATTTCTTTCAGTAGCATAAACTGGGACTAAAGCCAACTAGTTGGGACATTTTATATGATAACACAAGATGTCTCTCACAAGAACTATATCATGTGTTTTTGGCGTACGTCTAGCCTATAAATGTCTAAGAGTAGGTATCTTGCTTCATAACTCGGCGAGAAGTCCCACCTCATTTTAGCAAAGATAAAATAAAATTTATATAGTGTTGGCATAGAGCATCTATAATTTTTTTATTTTTTTTTGAGAACATTTTTAAATCATCTCCATAAAGAAGAACCTGAGCAAATTTAAAAATAGATGTTATATGATTTATGAAAATCATAAATAGCAGCGGTCCCAGATGACTCGCTTGAGAGACTCCAGATATATATTGAAGTACTCTAGAGAAATAACTTCCAAGTTTTACTAATTGAACCCTTACTTACTTATCTGGCTCCCGATCCATGGAGGGTAGCTGCCTGACAAACTGCGGTCTTCCGTCGGTTGCGGTCCCTCGCACACTCCCTCCAGTCGCCGAGACCAAGCGTTCTTGCGTCTGTAACCGCCTGGTCCCAGTAGGGAGGTTCGGTCTTCCTGGTCGTCTCGAACCTGGGGGCTGGGATTCGAAGATTTTTTGACTAGGGCGTTGTTGTCTATTCGCTCGAAGTCGCCGAGCCAGTGCAGTCGACGCGCTTAGGCTCTGTGGACTACATCCACATCTTGGTACAGCTCGTAAAATTTTCGATTAAATCTTCTCCTCCATTCGGCCTCGTCGCATATAGGACCAAATATCCTGGGAATAATTTTTCTCTCGAAAGTTACCAGTATTAATTCCGCTTTATTACTTATCGTCCAGTCACATGATAGCACATCTCCTTGTCTGAACCCTGTACACGTCTGGAAAAGCTCAGATGAGCTGTTTCCCATTTGCGTATTTGTAAAGTCAGGCGGCATAGCTGGGTCAGTTTTTGCAGGACATAGGATCGCCGTTTTTGTGGATTGGGCATATGTTGCTATTTGACCAGTCGTAGGGCATGCTTTCCTCCTCCCACACTTGGTTGATTAGCTGGTGTACGCGCCTTACCAGAACATCTCCTCCATAATTGAAGTGTTCCGCAGGTAGGCCATCCGAGCCAGCGGATTGGTTATTCTTAAGCTTGTGGATGGCTTTCTTAACCTCTTCAGTACTACGCGTTCTGACTGGATCTTAATTGACTGGTCTCATGCTTGTTTGTCCTTCTGTTTGTTCCTCTAAATAATGCCAATTAAAAACATCTACAATTTCCTGTGCTTCGGTGACTGGATTTCTTTCGCTGTTTCGAAGAGCTTGCTTGCAAGTCCTTTTACCAGATGCCAGTTGCTTGGCTGTTTTGTCGAACCGGCTGGTGTTGGTGGTGGTGCAATATTCCTCGAGATACCTGAGCTGAGAGGCTGCGCATGCTCTTTTCTTTCTTTACAGGGTTTTTTCTCGTATTTTCTCTTTTCACAGTACTCACTTGCTGCTCTTGTTTTCCGTTGTAGCATTAACATTCCTACACTTTCGTCTCCCGTTCAATACCGCGCATTCATCATCATACCGCGGGTTCTTTTTCTATTGTGGTTGGTAGCCTATGGTGGTCATGGCTGTCTCACTAATGATGTCGCGATACTGGTTCCATTGAGTCCACGTATGCACCTCGGAAGGTTCGCACGTCCAAGATGTTTGATGCGTGCCTTGCGCCAATAATCACGTGATCGATTTAGTTGGCGGTTCGACTATCACTATAAACCACTTTTGACAGCAATTAATAAACCTCCACCACGATCATCAGCTGTGAGACATCTATACTTCCAGAACAAAGTGTAAAGCTTAGTATCAACTAACTCAGATGTTAAAATGCCACCATGGACTCAGGTCTCTGTGATAGGGATGACATCATATTCAAGGTGAGATGATGCAGCAAAGAAGTCAGATATTTTTGTTCTCATCCCACTGGTATTATGGTAAAAAACATTAATTGGGCGATAACTTGAAGAATTTATAATATTAATTCTAGGTGGAATGTTGTCAGACTCTATAAGTTTTTTTTCTGGAACGGTCAGGCCACAAATTTGGGTCAATAATAAGGTCTTTATATTCCTTGGGGATACCCAGCTTAAAATTAACATTATTCACGTCCACCTCAGAATTTCCTTTAGCTAGAAGCTTAAAACATGCTACAGACTCCGGTTCTATATTTATTTTGGACACAAGCTGTTTTGTAATAATGTCAGCGCAAGTGTTTGATCAAAATCTACCAATATGAAACCACTTAATTTGTCTAACCGCCCATTCCCGCGCTTCCCAAAGACGACCCATTTACAACATTGGTTTTTGCAGTATGGGAAGACATATTTCTGACAGCAATAGCAGCAGCAGCGTCCAACTCGTTAGCACCTTCAGCTACATCAACATTATTGCCGGCAACCGCCGCTTGATCACGATTATCATTGCCAACATAGGTATCAATAACAATAGCATCGGCAACAATAAAATCCCCGACATTAGCTTCAGCAACATCAGCATTGGCATAATTGATAATAGCACCATTATCATCAACAACAATATCATCTGTGACGTCAGCGCCATCACTACTAACAACAGCAGAACCAAACTCAGCATTATCATCAGAACCACGAACAGCACCACCACTACCATTATCATCGACATCCATATGAGAAATAGCAAAAGCAACAGATGCATGAACGTCACAAAAATCATCATCGAATGTTGTGACGGATTCGTCTTCCTCTACGGCTGATGCGGCAATGGTAGAATAAGAGATAGGCTCATTTTTACGCACAACTGCAGTAGCTTTACTTTGTTTGGATTTAACTTTTTTTCTGACACCTTCTTTGAATTATTTTTAACGTTCAAAGTCAAGTTAGTTGCGAACAAATGTAGAGCTTTTAGATAGAACCCCAGGTAGGAGAGGGGAAGGCACATTATTGTTTTTGTTTACCGAGTCAAGAAAAATTCGCCCGCTCCTTTTCTTAATTTACATAAACGACATTATCTCAGTCCTTCAATATAGTAAGTGGCTCTTATATGCTGATGATCTGAAACAATTTTTGAATGTGACGAGTACGGTTGATTGTGAACACATTCAGTCTGATCTCGATTCTTCCTCCACATGGTGTCAGATTAACTGCCTTAAATTAAATATTAACAAGTGTAACCCAATATCGTTTTCCAGATTATCAAGTAGTTAGCTATTTATTTACGCAGTTGAGTCTCAGGCTATAGTTTTCCTCTCAAATAGGTATTAAAGATAGATAGATAGATAGATAGATACAAGTTTATTTCCCTTTAAAATCATTATACAATAAATCAGAAAAAAAATTAAATTAATATAACTTAAGGAAATTAATGACATTTTATATTTTTATAATACTTAGGTACTAAAAATAGTGTCAAATGCCACTATAAGCATAAAAACTCAAAAAATTCATAAGGGTGGGGTGACCCAATACAACAACATAGT
Source organism: Philhelius pedissequus (assembly GCA_910595825.1). Classification (NCBI taxonomy): domain Eukaryota; kingdom Metazoa; phylum Arthropoda; class Insecta; order Diptera; family Syrphidae; genus Philhelius; species Philhelius pedissequus. The sequence goes on along the minus strand of OU343160.1, from coordinate 120,938,709 downwards.
TCAAATAAGGAATTAAGAAATGTAGTTACTTATAAAGAAAATAATAGTTAACAAAAGCTGTTAGATATACACCTAATAAAAGGAAGAAGAGATAGGTTAAAATAATATAATTTTACAGTATTTTTCCAAAAACGAAGAATAAATAATTATTAAACCAAAACATCAGAGAAGACAGATTCAATACCAGCGTGATCAAAAAGTTCAAGCCATTCTTTTATACGTTTTACAAACATTCCAGAAGTACTAAGTGATCTGATAGAAAGGGGAAGTTTATTAGAGAGACGACAAGAAAAGACTGAATAAAAGTTACGAAAAGCGGTGGTGCGAAAGACAGGTACACTCACAAGATTTAAAAAGTTACCACGAAGATTATAACTAGAAACTAATCTAAAATTGAGATTTCCCGATCTCAAAAAGAAAGTCTTTAACACCTTAAAACAATAGAGATGCCTAACCGGAAGCACTTTCAGATTGCAGAAAAGTTCAAAGCTTTTATGTCGGCGATGTTTTCCAGAGATTTTTCTGATGACATATTTCTGGAGAGTAAGTAACATTTGAATTTTGTTTCTATAAGCTCCCCCCCAACAGGCAATTGCATATTGCAGTTTAGAATGGAAAATGCCATAGTATATAGTTGTTAGGAGTTTAGTAGAACAAACACTTCTTAGGAAGAAAAAATGTCTCAATGTCCAGTTAAAATATTTCCTTAAGGATTCTGTATGACATAAAAAGTTCAGCCTAGAGTCAATAAAGAGTCCTAAGTACTTAAATTCATTAACATTCTCCACCACAAAACAATTATCGCTGCAACTCAGATTGTCATGGAAAGTAAAAGATGAAGATTTAGATGAACACGATGCGCACGAATTTATCTTAAACTTTTGACATTCAGGAGCATGGTATAACACATCAGTTTCAAACGTGTATTGTGAAGACAAATTGAAAAATATGATTTTTGTTTTGGAACTGATAATCAACCTGTGTACAGAGAACCAAGTTCTTAATAAGTTTAAATCCCAATTTATGTCTGCAATTAGGTTTAGTGCACTATTAGAACCATAAGAACAACCTATGTCATCGGCAAATGCGGTAAGTGAACTTTTAAATTTTAAGCTAAACAAAGAATTAATATAGATTAGAAATAGAATTGGTCCTAGGACCGACCCCTGAGGTACACCAATGTTAAAGAAAATCAAGCTACTTCTAGTATTTTCTATTTTAACTCTCTGCGATCTATTAAGCAGATACGACCTAAACCAATCCAGCATAAAGCCACGAAAACCAGCATTTTCAAGTTTTCTCAACAATATCTCGTGGTTGACCATGTCAAATGCTTTTGTAATGTCCACAAATAAGCCACATGTAAACATATTTCCATCCAAATTAGAGAAAATTCTTGAACAAAATTCTAAAAGGGCGTCTTCGGTAGATTTTCCTTTTTGAAACCCAAATTGAATTGGGTTAAAGAACTTGGTCTTATTCAAAAATTTAACTACCCTTTCTTTTACAAGTTTTTCAAATACTTTTCCGACAGTGGGAAGAAGTGAGATAGGTCTATAATTTTTCATCTCTTCCGCTGACCCTTTTTTGAAGAGAGGTACAACATCCGCACATTTCAATTCATCAGGGAAGACACCAGAAAAAATACTACAATTAAACAAATGTGCTAAGACGTCTACCAAAAAGCAAGCAATTTTCTTAAGGGTACGGTTAAAAATGCCATCAACTCCACAAGCACTAGAATTTTTGAGACCACCAATCGCTTTCAAAATTTCCAAACTAGTAAAAGGACTAAAAACAAAGCTATTTCTACTTACAGTTTCAGGACAATTGAAAAAACATGAACTAGAACAAGCTTGGCACGAATGCTGGATATCCGGGGCTTGTGAGACACTGGCGACCGAGGAAAAATATTTGTTGAACACTTCAGCAATCTCTTTTTCATCCATCACTTCAGAAACCCCAGAACGAATAACAAAAGGTTTTTTTTGAAGACAAGTTTTTATTGAGGATACTATTTACAACTTGCCATTCACTTTTTAAATTGCCTTTAGCTATATTTAGTTTAGTGCGGTAGAAATTCTCACGACAAATCTTAATTTCTTTTTTCAGCTCCATGCACAATTTCTTATATTTGCTCTTTAGCTGAATGCTGGTAGGATTCCGAACACACTTAAATTTAAGTTTATTTTTAGTTTTAATTTTAGTAAGTTATTGCATAGAAATCCAGGCCTTCAGTTTTTTCTTAGATTTTCTTAGGCGAACGACATAAGAGCTATTTTCTATATGTTTTTTTTTAAATTTTGATAAAAATTGAATAGGATAAAATAGCATCACTTTGTTCAAAAACATCTACCCAAAATTCATATAAAAGATTTTGTCTTAACTTCGTAAAATCAATTTTTGTGATCATAATAGAGGTAGGAGAATTGTTAACTTTATTCGGTTTAGAAATGTTGACCAAAAGACCTGTCATCGCATGATCAGTTATCATAAAATCAAAAACGAATTTTCTACAACAACGCGACAAATTAGCGAAACGTCCATAGATATGATCTAAACAAGTACCTGAAACCATTCTAGTAGGCTCATTTATAAAACATTCAAGACCATAGGAAGCTAACAGGGCGCTGTAAGTTGCAGTCATTTCACTATTTTCTAAAATATTTACATTAAAATCACCTACAATAATACATTTTTTTGTTCTTTCTCTCTCCAATACATTAGAGAACTCCTCAATAAAAGAAGGCACACTAAACATATGCAATCTATACACACACAAAAAAACATATGATTCTTTTCCCAATTTAAGACAAACTTTCAAAATATCCGCATACATAAAGTCTAATTCATATACTTCACAATCCTTAAAATCCTCTTTAATGAAACATCCAACACCACCTGCCGCGTAACTTTCATTTGTCTTGGCAAAAAAATTATAACCGGGCAAATAGTAGTCACTTTTTTCAAGGCCATAAATCCATATTTCAGAAATAAAAATAATATCTGGAACGCATTCAAACGAGTCTAAATGTGATACAAGGACTGCGAAATTTTCTCGCAAGCTTCTGATGTTTTGGTGTACAATAAACAGTTTATCATCACAGTAATTAGGATTTGAAAAAACATTAAAACAATTAGAGCAACTGAGATCAAGAGAAGAAAAGTCATCAATTAAATCATCATTTTCGTATACAAAATTCATTAAAAAGAAAATAATAATAAAAAGAGATAATTAGCACTAAATAAGTGCAAGATCACTAAAGGATTTAATTGAGATGACTTTTTCTCCCTCATTCTTTCTCATGAGAATTTGGCTATCTTTAAACCATAAATACTTGTAACCCTCTTTCTTTTTCCTATCTTTTGCTTGCATGAAAAGAGCCTGCGAAAATCTCGTAAGTGCATCGTTGATATAAATATTTACGCTTGCACTGCCTACGTCGTCGCCGCTGCCACCAGAAACAAGTTGAACACCTTCACCGCCATCTCCACCATTATTACGATTCGATAAGAGAAGCTTACTTTTTTTCTTTGCTTTCTCTTTCATTATTTGCTGTTTGATGTGGATATCAGAGAATTTAATGCAGATGATTGATTTATCAGCCGCAGAAGTTACACCGTTTGCCGCTTTTTGTGTGTGTACCTTTCTAACGTAACATTTTTTTATTTGGTCATCGGGAACATCGATCGAGAGGCATTTTGAGAAAATGTGTTGTGCTTCTTTTTGCGCATTGCTGTCGTTCACACATGGCACTCCAACGATTTCAATACACTTCTTTAGATGATGCTGCTGTTGCCAATTGAGTCTGCTCTCCAGAATTCCAAGCTTAGTTTTTAAAGCCATATTCTCTGCACTCAGTTCATTAAGAGATCGTAGGTAACAATCAACTTTGTCTTCCAGCTTGGTTAGCTTAGCATATACCATTTGGATAGTGCATTCGTTGCTATTGCTACTCTTGGTGTTGTCATTTACATGCTGAGACGACTCTGAGAACTGAGCGCCGACGGTGTTGTTGTTGCTTGTTGATGATGTAGCAAAACTGTTTGACCCAGTTATGTGTACCGACAACCGATGAGACTTGGACTTTGTCGCGCAAATATTACAACGAAATATTTTTCCCGATTTTGTTTGCTTAATGTCTTGTGGTTTAACTTTAATGCAAGCGAGATGAAAAAGAGACATGCATTCAGAGCAAGAGATTTTTTCACTTGTACCTCTATCAATCTTTTGTGAACACTTAGAACAAATCATTTTGATAATTTTTATAAGAAATGAACGTATAAAAGCTAAGAGTGTTTCAATGTAATGCGCACCCCACGACACTTCAACTGAATATAGGTGTTAGCTTGATTTCTTTTCTTTTTTTAAAGCCCTTTTCGATTATATTGTCCCTAAGGCAAACTCGTTGGTAGGCTTTATCATTATTCACATCTCTTGTCAGATCTCCTTTGGAATAAGAAGATGTTGTTTGGATTCCCGTATTTAAAGTTCATACCAATCGGATTGAAAAACTTCGACGATGGTTTACCAAATACATATTTTAGCAAATGGTCCTGGAATTTTTGTCCCACATACGCCAATTACTTTGGATAAAGTCCTTAGAATCGCGACAAAACTCCATAGTGTAATGCCTTTTAAAGACTGGCTGGTATGCAGGAAGCTTCATCTCAGTCTCAAATCTCAATTTTTTCAAGTTCATACAAAAATGACACATTACACATTGGGGGGTGGCCGTGGCGCAATAATTGTGTGTTCGCATGTCAACCTCGTGGTCGCATGTTCGACTCCTGCCTTTGTCCATGTCTTCTTATATTCCATAAAAAAACAATTCTAAAAATTGTCATATGATGAGTTTCTGGTTTACTCATTACATGTTGCTTAGGCATAGCACTAACAACATGTGATTGAGTAAAACTAGTACATAAACCGATAAATATGACAAAGAATAAAAAAATAATGCGAGTTATAAGGGACATAGATAAATAAGACACCATAAGTGATAATGATGAAAAGGAAAATGCTCGGGGTGAATTTGCAAACATACTAAACAATTGTATGGAAAACAGAAAATCTTCAGATTTAAACAAATATATTAGCAATCTTTTTTATGGAACAAAACAATTTCTCCGCAAACATAGAGAAATATTTATTGTTTCAGCTGATAAAGGCAACGTAACGGTCGCAATACAATAAAATACAAACACGACTATGAATTAAAGCTGAAAAACATTATCGGAGATAGGAATACTTATTGGCCAATACGGACTGATCCAACCAACAAACTTCAATATACCAATACAACCTTATAAAATATTTATTTGAAAACAAAATTATAGACCAACGTCAAAAACAAAAAATGACAACATATAGTTCTGCCGCCCCGCGGCTTTATGGTCTTCTCAAGATCCATAAAGATGGACTTCCCTTAAGCCTAATATGTTCGTCCATAAGAGTTCCCGGCTACAACTTAGCAACATATCTCATCGGCAATTTGGAAAAACCTAACCCGAAGCTCAAAGTTCAATCTTTTGACATTTCAATTATTTTGCCACACAGACAACAACAAATACGTAGTGAATTGAAATTGAAATTACCTCAGACAGGTGTTTTTCTTTTGTTTTTACTAGCAGCAACCAATCAGCTATTAATATGACGATTAATTGAGCACTGAATGTTTCACAAAGTGTGTTTGTTTAGTTCATCTTGCACATCCAACATGTTTTCGACAGTTTTTATTTAAAACTTTTATCAAAACTAGTGGTTTATCAAAAATGTATGGGAAAACTTGTGTTGTCGCTTTAGGTTTTCAGCCAAAACCAATAATTTCGCGAAAACCGTGTTTTGCTTTTGGTGTGCAAGGCTATTAGACAATGACCTATGAATATGCACCATTGTTTTCTTGTATATATTTATATACATCTTCTTCATCTTACAAGTTTTGAAACATCTGTAAAAATTAGTGGATTATTCTACAAGAAAGATTTAGTTTTTTTCTACACTTGTAGCTTTGTGTTACAGAAAGGGGTAAAACATGTAATTTCTTATTTGTAATGTTCGCCTATTATACTTGTAGAAGAGCCACCAAACTTGTAGCTTTGTGTTACAGAAATTTGTTTCAGTTGTAATGAATCACTTGTATTACAAGTACTTCTAGTTTTGTGTTACAGACCACTGGTTGCATTTAAAAGAACTTTAGGCCTTACAGGCATATAGTTAAAATTACTATTATTATATTATTTATTTGATGTAGATAGTAAGAAAAAGTTAGTTTAAAGAACAGCTGATTATTTATGATTATATATATTGCAAAGCCGAAAATTATCCCATTGCATGGATACCCTTAGTGAATTGTAATTAGTATACTTTTTTTAAGTGAAATAATAAAGCGAGTATTTTTGTAAAAAAGAAAAGTGTTTAAGTGTGACGAGATTCATTGGAAGTTCTTGTTGAAGGAAATAGGATTTATTTGCGAACCTAGAGAAAATATTTACAATGTACTACAATATCAAAAACTATTGAATATTGTAATGCAATATAATTCAATGTATTGCTTATTATTTGATTATGTCACTTCATATCTGCGAGCTGTGACTCAATCATATTAATTTGTTGGAGAAGTGTAATATAGTTGACCGTGTGCCACTTCATAATCAATAGTATTAAAATGCATCGCATCGGCAGTAAATGTCAATGTCCTAAATATTCCCTATTGTCTACGTTAAACAAATTGATATAAAATAACAAAACAGAAGACATTCACTATTGCTTCTACTACGGTATTATGTATCAATGAATTTTTTAAGTGCTTGCGACTATGTTGTGTTGTTATTATGAGTAAATATTATTAAATGATATTACACTTCATTATAGTATTAACTTATATAATGTAAAATTTTCAATTCCTTTTTGGACACACGCAAGAACAACACGCTAACATGGTGAAAAATGTATATTTTAATTTTAAAGAAATCAAAATATCTGCGATTTAGGTTTTCAGTGAAAAATCAGGTATGTACGTAAGTATTGAAAATATTAATTTTAAGTTTTATTCGATAATTGCCTTACTTTTTGTTTATTTTAGTATGTTGTTAGGCTTGACCGTTGTTCGAAGAAGGTAAGTAAGTTGTGCGGTTTGTACTAACTTAGTGGGATCTACATCCTACTTTGAGTCGAGGCTTAAAGGTCCATCCTATAACCTGACCCTTAAACCTAAGTCTTCCTTTTTGTCTCGAATTCGAAGGACTGAAAGTCAATTATTGTCTTGGACATAACATTTTCGTCCATTCGCGTTGTATATAACTTAACCTCTTATCCTCAATTTACCCTCCGCAGATACAGGGCCGCTTTCCCATGCAGTGTCCAGGTATATAGTACAGCAAAACGGGCACCTACCTTTTTTTGGAGCATTGTTTTTGATTTTCTGGAAACGAGTTTCGAACCAAACTGTCTGTGCAAACCGAAGTAGCAGCGGTTTGATAATCTCCCCGTATTTCTACCAAGATGTTATTCGTGGGATTTGTATTTACTCCAAGATAGATAAACTCCTTGGCTAGCTGTAAATTGTAGCTGACAATACGTGTATTGTTGTCCAAGATGATGGTTGATGCTATGTTCCAATCTTGAAGAATGTAAGTTCGTTATGATGTTTAAGGAATTTAAATGGTTTGTTGATACAGTAATTGACGCTTATAAGAAACACGCTTATAAGAAACACGCTTATAAGAAACACACGCTAATAAAAAACCAAAAACACGGCGCACGAGCCCATTTACTCCAAATTAAAAAACAAACTTTTTTTATAATGAAGTTTTTGCGTATATTAAACTACAAATTAATGGAAAGAGTTATCGCATCCTTCCCACATATATCAATTGCAATCAATGGGACAATGATTTTGAAGAATTGGAAGGAATAATGTCTCAAATTAATACTTCTAATCTGCTTGTTGTGGGTGACATGAATGCAAGAACTGGAAACCAAGCTGTAAATGAGAACAGTGTACTGGGAAACGAGAGAAAATCGAAGGTTTTAGTCTGCAACGCAAGAGACTTAAAGCTCATTGACCTGTGTAACTCGTACGATTTAAGAATACTAAATGGTACAAGCTTGTCATGGAAGCTCTTTGAAAGACTATAGTCTCTTAGGCAACGAATGGAATGAGCATATGATTGACATGAAAATTGAGACTGTGCCGTATTCAGACAAATTTCCAATGATCATATCGTTAGGACTAATTTCCAGAGAAGCTCAAGAATCCAAGGTTATAAATGCCCTACTGAAATTGAAATGGAGACCTACTAATGAAATGAAATATCAATCAAGGCTGGATGTCTCACTGCTTAGGCAATAAATTGTGATTTATCCAAGCTGGATAAAATAATCAAGGATTCGTACCCAACTGTAGCTGCCAACAGCAAAGCCCGGGAGAACCTCACAGCGCCATGGTTTGATGTAGACTGTAGAACGGCACGGGAATTATCGTTTAGCTGGCTTAGAGCATACAGATATTCGAATTATGGTTACTTCAAAATTCAGTATTTGTTGGCAAATAGTTCTTACAAGGCAATATGTAGGTTAAAAAAGGCAGAATTCTTCGAAGCTTAATCTAAGAGATTAGCGTCTTGTAAAAGTTGAAAGGAGTTTTGGAACCTGGCAAAGCATCCGAACGGAAAAAAGTTTTCAATCCATTTTAGCCTAAGTTCTGTCCAGCTGGCAGCTCACTTTCAGAGTTTATTGAATCCAATAGAAGGGAAACTTGATTTTCAATACGCTACTCCGGGTTTTAAAAATGAAATTCTTGATGCTCCAATAAGACACCAAGAAGTGAATTAAGCTGTAATGAAACTTAAAGATGGAAAAGCATGCCGACCGAATGGCATACCAGCAGAATTATATAAGTATGGCACAACAGAACTAATCAACCGATTTAAAATTATATATAACAATGTCATGGAAACCGGAATGATACCACTAGAATTCAAGGAGTCCATCATTTTCCCGATTCATAAGAAAGGGAGCTTGACCGAAGTGACTAATTATAGAGGAATATCCTTTTTAAATGCTTCATACAATATATTCACGCTGGTCTTGCAGAAACGTTAAAATAAATGAATAGAAGATAACAAGCTATTACAGGAGTTTCAGCAGACTTTGGGACAGGTTATTCGACGGTTGAACAAATTTGTTTACCCTTAAAAGTATCGCAGAAACATTACTGAATAAGGATAAGAAGCTATATACGTTTTTCGTGGACTTTAAATCTGCATTTGATATGATCGATAGACACGCGGTTATCTACAAGCTTTATAGTAACGGAATGTCATGGAATTTCGGAGGAGTTATTCAGAATCTATATTGCTAAGGCATGGAATGGAGAAGAGTTGTCGAGAGGGTTTAAAACACAATCGGGAGTCAGACAGGGCTGTACATTGAGCTCAAACCTGTTCGCCTTGTCTATTGAAGATCTTACAGACTTCTTACCAGGTGGTATAGACTTCGCCGGACAAATAATAAAAATATTGCTATTTGCGGACGACATTGTTCTTTTGGCAACATCACCCGAACCATTACAGTTAATGATAAACCGCCTGTATCAGTATTGTAAGCTTTGGAGTTTGATGGTGAAAGGAGGCCGCAATTCGGCGAAAGAAAAATGGTTCTATAATAGAGAGGTCATAGAAGTTATCACGGAATTCAAATACCTTCGAGTTCACTTAACGAAAAATTTGTGAATATTAGAGAGAAACTTGTTATGGCTAAAGGTGCAATTAGTGCAACTTGGAACAGATGTTTTTCTAACAAAAGTATAGCACATAGCTCCAACTTCAAGATATTTGGAGCGGTATCTGAATCAGTCATGTTTTACGCGGCACAAACCTGGGGAACGAAACAATACGAAACAGTTGAGAAACTTCTGCGATACTTTACTAAGCGAATCTTTAAGCTGCCATCAAATACACCCAACTATGTTATTATGCTGGCATCAGGATTATCACCTATGTTCATACGAAACCTAAAAATGCAAGTCGATTACATCTTGAGAGTTATGAAGATGAACAATAATAGGCTTCCGAAGATAGCAGCGCTTCAAGTCATACGAAACAAAACAAGTTGTGCTGATTGGATAAATTTGGCAAGAGAATGTTGAATGGAAATAAACCTTACGTGTAGTAACCAGGATGATTTAAAAGCTTATTTGTACCAGGTCATTTCCGCAGTGGACATAAAACAACGAGAGAAATACTTGAATGACGTCACAGGATCTACATACTGGCAGCTCTACTGTTAACTAAATCACAACTTGGAAGAGAGGAATTATTTTAGGGACGATAAAAGCATTGCCGAAATTTCAGTTATGGTTAAGTTGAGAGGTGTAATTATGCGGCTGAATTTTATACCTCATAGAGATGACTTTCCCATTCTATGCTCCTTGTGCAATTTAACGGTAAGGGAAGATGTTTTACACTTTGTTGGAAGATGTCCAGTTCGTAAAGAAATGAGAAGGAATGCTTTTGGTAGCGAAATACTGGCGCAAAATCAAGTTATAATCTGGCTTCAATATGGATGTTAAAAAATTATATCAATTCTGCGGGCTAGCTTTTCTCTATAGAAGTAGAATTATAAATGAAAGTTTTTAAATATATTACTTAGCTTATGTTATAAATAAACAAAATATAAAACCTTTATCAATTGTCAATAATGAACTTTTTTTACAACACCGATTCCCACTTTGGCCGTAAAATTGGAAGTGTATAAGAAACTTTTTTATGAAATAACAAAACCCCATCACGGTCTTTAAATGTCAACATACCCTAAAAATCATATGATGCATTTCTAAACTCTCAAAGAAATGTCATAACTGCCACTCTTAAACAAATTTAACTAACGGATCCATCGAACTTCGTCTTGCTCAATTTAACGGCTTCATATGAGCTTAAGAGCTATAATAAGACATAGATAGTTCACATTTCAATGTGATTTATTTGAATGGAATTAAAACCAGTAGAGATTGATATGATGAACAATGTTTGTCGATTTGTTTTCCGGCCCAAAAACAAACAACGCAGACGGTTTGCCAACATCGAACAGGCAACATACAGCTGACCGTGCCAAGATAAGGGAAATTCGAGATTTATTCCATAGACTTACAACGATTGGCCTTGCGATGTATTAATTGTCATCGCAAAAGCCAATCGGATCAGTTGGAATAATGGGAATTCTTGGCATAAGGATTTCCTCTGCTTTGAATTTGCCTTTAATGATCATGGCTGGAATCACGGCAAATGATTATGATCGATTCCACCATCAGATATAAAATATGCTTCGGAGTTCTCTGTACATCACGCGAGTTAAAAAATTACGTCGGATAGATGGTCAGTTAATCTTCATCGTTCACGCTGTCAACGGATTTGTACGAATGCAGTTCTCCAGCGATATGTCTTTGAATAATGAAATTCAAGCTACCGGTGAAATCCTTACTCTTTATATTAGTATTCCTCGTTTTTGGATCTTATTAAAATTTTGAATACGCGAATTTCTCTTTTTTTAGTTCTTGTAAACTGCTTGGTGTGGTATTTCCCCACGCCAGTATTCCATACTTTAGAATTGATTCCACTAATGAAAAATAAACCTGCTTCAAAACATTATAATTGGTGTATATACTTAAGTGATGAAGAGTGTATACTGCTTTTCGAAGTCTTTTGCCAAGTTGAGTAGTGTTAAAATCATATTTGAAGAATCAGCCAAGTTCAATACCCAAATACTTATAATGTTGTACATTTTTAACTAACTCTTGGCAATTATCATCATAATTCAATATATTTAAAAGAAATGAATGAATGTATATTTCGCAATAAAACCTAATTGGATAACCTCACCTTTTACACTTATTTTCTGAGAAAAAAAATCGAATTGATATATTGTATTCAATTTCAATTGATAGTAATACTTGTACCCTTTTCGATGTGATGAAAAATAGCACATTTGATGAATAGATAATGACAATATGAAAAGGACTCGTGAAAGCGCGCACAGCCTACGGCAATCTATATGGTTGTTGAATTGTTCGCAGCACAGAGTCATCTATTATATATCTCGATAACTTCTCCACCCAAAATGCACGCAAAACGTCTTTTAGCACAATGAATTTGAATTTCAGAAATAACCGAAATTTTCCAAGCTTCCACTTTTAAATCGCCAAAAAAAATCCATTCTACATAGTTCGAGAAACGACCGGAAAAATTAGAGGAAATCCATAGAACATTCTATAAAGTTCAACTAAATAAAATATAAAAATCCATTTAATGGGTATCAAATGCTGTAATTGTGTGCATACATGCGGGCTGTAGTTGTTTCCATATACGCGGCAACAAAGAGAAACCAAAATGTAGAGTACGTATACAAAACACATTGGCGCAAAATTTTAAACAGCCCTTGTTTAGAGAATAAACCCAACTCTAGTTAAAGCAGTCGTTTAGTTGCCAGCCCTTGTAGAGTAATGCAACAGAATGAAAATTAAATATAAGCACAAGGGCACAAAAAACATATTCATTAAATTTATAGAAGCTCAGATTTCAGGTAAGATTTTTAACATTTCAGAAAAAGCCTATATATCGCTTCAGATAAAGAAACAAATTACAACAGGCCTAATCAAGTGGGGTCTGCAGTTGATTGGTCTTATCCTCATATAAGTCCCCTTTCACACAAGCAAACTTATTTGCCGGCAACTGGGAGGTTGAAGGCGAGAAGTGCCAGAAGTAAGGGGAATGAAAAAAGTCTTCCCGGTCAACGATTTGAATAGATTTTTTTGACGTTTTGATTAGCATTCCAATTAGCCCAACAAAATCTTTCCAGTTTGCTCCTCAGTTTCTTCGTGCCAGTTTCTCCGTGTAAAAGCTACAAGGCAATTAAAGTAAAACGTCAAAAAAATCTCCAGCAACTAGTTTCCCTGTGTGCAAGCGGACTAAGCTTCAGCACCTCTCGTTATTATCACTTTTGTGACACACTACTGTCCCCGAAGTTGGTTGCGTAAAGTTCGTTTTGCTTATCTGCATCGTTTTCCACCGAAAGTGCGTCTTCTGACCAGCGCAGAATACTACGAACAAGGCGTTAAAGAAAGAACAAAAGCCCTCTAGGAGTTGCGTAATTTTACAGCAGCCCTAATGCAAACAATGGCGTGTTATGAAAAAGTTAACTCCTTCGATTTCCACAATTTGTTGAAGGGGAATCAAACATTCGCTACGCAAAAATTCTCCAACACCAGTACTCAGGGCAGGATTTCTCAGATTCCGTATTGAGCGTACAAGAAGAAGGCCAACTCATCGTCATGTTATTGGTAGGTCTGACCATATCGTAGAGAGGATTTTACTGAGGACGGTAACAACCCCGGATATCGTTTAACATTAATGTTAAATAATTCAATAACATCGTCCAGTAATGCTTTTAATGGCCGGCTGACATATTATTAGTATTTTTTCATCGAGTAGATACATTTCACATTGTTCATCAAGAAAAAACAAATAAGTTGAGGATTTTACTAAAACACACACAAATTTATGTACATATGTACTTCGCTTTTTTTCATTCTAATTAAATTGAAGTTGTGTTTTGAAATAGTTATCTTGAATAAAATTCAAGGTTCTCAAAGTTCTGCGAACGCATTTGCTTGAATTTTTACCCTTCTAAGAAGCTGAAAATCTTCAAAAATAGTATAATCTTCTTCAAAAAACATTTTTCTTTCATTTTTTGTTATGAAATGTCAAACGTTTACAGGAAAAAGTATAGTTTAAGAAAGATAAAGAAGCGTTTTGCTTTGTTTAAAGTTAGATGACCTCTTTAACGTTAAAATTTTGTCGTTTAAAATTATCAAATTTGTATCCCATTTTAGATTAGGGCTTAAATGTTTACAATTTAGCGCTTTTATTTATATACTAATAAAGCGATATCAAACATGTGAGTGAATTTTTGCATGGTCATAACTCCGATTCTAGACATTGCCAGCAAACAGGTTTCTTATATGCACTCTCCAAACATGTCCTAAGATATAAAAATTTCAAACAAATCGATCGAGTTCAAAAACAGAAGTTAGCGCACAAACATAATTTGGATTGTTCCTTATATATAAGAAGATTGAAAACAAAATTTAAATATTTATTTAGGCAACATTGAGGAATATAAGGTATTCCTCGAAAAAATTGAAGATCATCTTTTTAAACAAAGGGAGGTATCTTTAACTAAAACCACCATTGAGCGATATTTTTAAGAAACCGCCACCTACAGTCTGCTATAGAATTATTATGCAGTATACAGTAATACCCCGAACTACGCTACCCCGTTTTAGGCGAATTTGGAGATACGCGTTTTTTTTCTTTTTGATCATCGAGCTCATTGGCGGGGACAAGTTCGAACTTGTTCCGTGTCTCTTTATCCAGAAAAGCTCAAGAAAATGATTGAAGATGGTGGCTACTCCATCCAAACCATTTTCAATATAGACGAAACCGGTTTTTTTTGGAAGAAAATGCCTAAAAGAACTTTTGTTTTGCGTGAAGAGAAAACATTTCCAGCTTTCAAAGCCACCAAAGATCGATCGACAGTGATGGTCGGTGCCAATGCAGCTGGTGATTGCAAATTGAAAATTTTATCGCTCAGAAAATCCAAGAGCCTTAAAAACAAATTTAAAGCTGGTTTGTCCGTCATTTGGAAATCTAATGCGAAAGCTTGGGTGACAGGTACTCTTTTTGAAAACTGGTATGGTCATCATTTTATTCCTGAAGTCGAAAGTTATTGCCAATGGAAAGAAATTCCACTTCAGGTGATGCTACTAATTGACAATGCACCAGGTCATCCTCCTACAACTCTAATTAAATTCGATCCACCGGTGGAAGTTGTATTTTTGCCACCGAACACTACCAGCTTGCTTCAGCCAATGGAACAGGGAGTTATTGAAACATGTAAAGCTTACTACACAAGGCGATCGTTTGCACATCTAAATGAAGCTATGAGACAAAATACCGAGCTTTCTGTCAAAGACTTTTGGAAGCAATTCAATGTTTTAGATGCTGTAAAAATTATTGGACAATCTTGGAATGAGATTTCACAAAAAACTTTGAATGGCGTCTGGAAAAAGCTGTGTCCATTTTTTTCACCACAGAAACCGAATAAGAATCAGCCTCAGATCATGAGCAAATTGATGGTATAGTACAACAAGTGATCGATATTGCCAAACAATTAAATTTATAGGTGGATGCTGATTACGTTCAAGAATTGTTGGATTCACACAATCAAGAGCTAACAATTGATGACCTTATACAAATGCGTGAGCATGATCCAAAAGACATAGAACAAACTGATTCGTTATACCTAGTTGAATATGAAAATCAAATGACGATTTCAAACTTAACAGAAGGACTCAGTACAATTGAAAAGGGCTTATAAATTTTAGAAAAAATAGATTCCAATGAAGAGCGCGTGTCTACTATAAAACGGGAAATAAAAAAGTTACTGGCATGCTACGAGGAAATTTTACGTGAGAAGAAGAAAAACTTAACTCGTCAGGCGACTTTGTTAGAATATATGAAGCCTCCGACATCAAAATTATTATGATGTGTGTTGTTTTATTCGTACTAATATAAATTGATTTAATTATGTAACATTATATTAAACATGTTTCTTTTAAATTATTGTTTTCTTTAGAATCTGGTCCTTATTACTACACAAACCTTATACGTATTTATATGCAAGGCTAAGCACCGACTTACACGGCTATCTCTTGGTCCCACCTATCGCGTAAGTCCGGGGTATTACTGTACTCCATATATTTTGTTTTGTGATTAAATTTTCTGTTTTTTTTGTAGTGATGTGCGCACTACATGGGTTTTGACTACCCTTAAAATGTTCAAGCATAGGAAAAGTAGGGAAGGATGTTACCGGAGATACCGATGCACAATGGTTTTGAATTTCTGAATATCAAAATGGAAGGGAAAAATAGAGCAGGGTAAAACATTCCACATTCGAGTTGTACGGCTAAAGAAAGAATGTCTGTACTTAACAGTACGTCTGAAGGCTGAGCTCAAAGCTAAACTGCGTGATGAGCATTCCCAGAAGAGCGGGTATGACGGTTGAAAAGTTTGAGCTATTTCATTAGACATTAGAGCATAAAATCTATAAAATAACGATAAAACAATGAAAGACATGAAACAGTGCGATGGTGTTCAAGAGATGTAATAATTGTTTCAGTTATTGCTCTATCACCTATCATTGTTATTTGAAAATATAGGTAGGCGTTTCTTTTAAAGAAATTTTTTTATAAGAAACTTCTGTTCTTCCATCCGTGTTTTTTAATAAGAAACTTGTTTCTTATATCCGTGGTTATGATATAAGAAACACATGCTCTTAAGAAACAAAACATTTGCAGTTTCTTATAAGCGTCATTTACTGTACTCATACATTGTTAAAAACAACAACAATGAATATATTTCAATGCACATATAAGAAAGCTTATGAATGGAAAAACTTGTTAACTGCATATTTTCCACTCACAAGGCTGAAAGAGCTTGTGAACTGAATACATATATTGTATATCACAAGTTTGTATAAATTTGTGATTATTATTGTTTAATGTTTTCTTAAATCATAAATTCGCAACTTTGATTTATTGTTAGAGAAGCGGGGTCCGTCGTCATTGTTTATTTCAACCAGTAACTACTAACATACGTGCCTACAACAAATTTTGTTTTATTTCTAGATATTCAGAAATTTGCCAGTCATCAATAATGACCGACCCGATCACTGCACTGCCAATATGAATTTCCAACTAAACATTTTTATTTATTTTTATTAACATCACGGCTACATAATTGGATATTTTTAAATAGTTGAACAAAAATGGCAATAGAATAGTATACCTACCTAGCATATACCTACCTACCCAATTTGACCGTGTAAAAAAGCCCTTTTTATAATGTTCATTTAATAAAGAGAAAGATGGAAAGTAGATATAATAGACAAACGGTAAAATGTATAGGTATTGCTCGTCGAATTCCAATGTTACCAAGGCCATTACGTATTTTGTGAAGACTTATGTATAGGTATATACTGCAGCGTGCAGCGATACCTTTACCTACCTTCTATTGAAAATGGTTATTTATCCACTGAAAGTCAGTAGGTATTCTACTTAGGTTCATCTCAAAATAGAATTGTTCAACAATATTAAATCCTGTCCCATTTTTGTAATCACTCGCCCTTTTAAAATATTTTAACCGTATCTATACATATAACTATATTTATACATTTATGTAAGTCCTACGCATAATCCCTTGTGCACCCAAAAATAATATCAAAAAACACTTTGTTAGGTAGGTAATAAGAGTCACGTGTTCAACACAATATTTTATATCAAACAAGAGCTGATCAGCGCGTTTATGTAAATTGTAGCTATGCCACATGCACATAGTAATATTAACGAAATACGAGATATATATATAGGTACTACAAACATGTAACCATTTGTGTAATTTATAGCAGAGAAAAGCTGTAAAGCTTAATAGTGGTGTTTGTCCGAAGCTGAAGGAGATAAAATGGGTACACTTTGTACAAGCAGAATAAGTATGTACCTACACCTAACAACTACCTAGGTACCTGTCTGAATCGCGAATACCAGAGAATGCTTTTGAATAGTAAGGCGCCAGTTATATCTTTCATTGCAACTCATCATTGAAAAATTTGACTATCAATTCTGAGGCACTTAAATAAATAAAACTGATGTCGTTTTGGTACCAAAATGAAGGTAATGAGATATAGGTACCTACATATAATGTTTTTTAGAAAAAAAAATATTTTATTTGCTCTACCACTTTCTTGTAAATACACTTTTGATTTCTCAATGATGTCAGCTGTTCATTGAAAACGCTTTCCATCATTAAAAAATCAAGAGTGAATTTACAAGAAAGCGGTAGAGCAAATAAAATATTTTTTTGACAAAAAATATTATTATAGGTGTTCGAGATTTAAATATATCTCTTTCGGCTGTTTTGGTCGTATTGTTTTTTTAATGAAACAATTTCATTTCCTTTCCCGACGTTTCGACGGTGGTTGCCGTCTTCTTCAGGGGGCTTTTATTATAAGCGGTATACTCTAGGAACGCTTCATATTATTAACAACAAAAACAATATGAATCGTAAACAAGACAGCGAGAACATTTCATCGGTTAACTGCCCTTTGGTGACTAAGCAGAATCCGTGACAATTTAAAGCCGACTATACTTCAATCAAAGTGTTTTTTTTTTATATCATACATTTTTTTTTAAAACATTGCTTTATATTTGTCTTTCATTGTATTATTTATGTTTATCTGTAATACCTACTAAATTTAAGTTTGCCAAAATTGTACGCTAAATGTTCTTATGTGTATAATATGTTCATTTTATTTTTGTTAATAAAAGATCCCCTGAAGAAGACGGCAACCACCGTCGAAACATCGGGAAAGGAAACGAAATTGTTTCATTAAAAAAACATTACGACCAAAACAGCCGAAACAGATATATTTAAATCTCCAACACCTAACGGGTGATTTTTTTGCTACTTGGTTTTTGACGTTTATATTTTTGACAGATCACACATGGCAAATTTCACGACCATTTGACATTTCGATTCAGTATTGTTTGTCATTTCATCATGAATAGACTTACGCCTGAACAACGTTTGCAAATTATTGAAATTTATTATCAAAATTCGTGCTCTGTGAAAAATGTGTTTCGCAAGCTACGTCCGTTTCAGCGACGAGGCTCATTTTTGGCTAAATGGATACGTGAATAAGCAGAATTGCCGTATTTGGAGTGAAGAGCAGCCAGAGGCAATTCAGCAGCTACCAATGCATCCCGAAAAATGCACTGTTTAGTGCGGTTTATGGGCAGGCGGCATCATTGGGCCGTACTTCTTCAAGGACGATGAAGGCCGCAGGGTTACGGTCAATGGAGAAAGGTACCGTTCGATGATAACAGATTTTTTTTGCCGAAAATGCAAGAATTGAACTCGGTCGACATGTGGTTCCAACAGGACGGTGCCACATGCCACAGTGCACGCGAAACCATGCATCAATTGAGAGGCGAATTTGGTGAGCAGTTGATCTCACGTTTTGGCGCAGTCAATTGGCCACCAAGATGATGTGATTTGACCCCGTTAGACTATTTTTTGTGGGGCTATGTTAAGTCTATTGTCTATGGGGACAAGCCAAACACGATTGCTGCCTTGGAAGCCAACATTGAACGCGTCATTGGTGAGATTCCGGCCGAAATGTGTGAAAAAGTTTGCCAAAATTGGACCTTCAGAATGGACCACCTGAAGCGTAGCCGCGGGCAACATTTAAGTGAAATTATTTTTAAAAAGTAAATGGCAGAAATTGATTTATCGATCCAAATAAAAATTTCATTCACTTTTTACAAGTTTCTGTGTTTTTTTCAATTTTCAAAAACCAAGCTCTTAAAAAATCACCGTTTATAATAATTCAACCAATTGGTCAATAACTTAACAATAAAAAAAAAATATTATATGTAGATATGTATATCTTATTACCTTCATTTTGGTAGCGAAACGACATCAGTTTTATTTGTTTAAGTGCATCAGAATTGATAGTTAAAGTTTTCAATGCTGAGTTTCAATGAAAGCTATAACTGGCGCTGCGCCTTAGTCATGTATACGCACACTAATTTTCGCACCTACATATATTTTCCGTCAAAAAAATAAATTTGAAGAATAAATGCAAAAACAAAAACAATACAAACGCGTTTACATACGTAGGTATTGTTTTTGTTCCTTATTTTGTGGACTGTAATTATGATTTTAATTGAGATTTTTTGCGACCTTTAGTCCAAATTAATATGCGTTTCGCACAGGTACTACAGTTGTGCTCTTCAGTTAGATACTGCAGTACCTTTCTATGACGCAATATTTTAGTCGATGGCTACCGACACAAATAAAATGTACAGCTGTATGTAAATGTTAATGCGCTTGTATTGTTTTTTTTTTGGCATTTGTTCTTTAAATTAAACAAGCCAGTTTTTGTTTTTGGATTTATTCTTTAAATTAACAAACCAGACCACGGGTATTATTTTCTAGATGTCTGAATTCGACCGAATTCCCCTAGAAGAATATAATTCACAGTGCTTACAAGTTGTAAGTTTTATTTGTGTCGGTAGCCATTGACTAAAATATTGCGTCTTAGAAAGGTACTACATCATCTAACTGATGAGCACAACTGTAGTACCTGTGTGAAACGCACATTAATTTGGATTAAAGGTCGCAAAAAATCTCAATTAAAATCAAATTAAATTTGGTTAAATTTGTACCTAGCTTAGCTATGTATCTTTATATACCTACTTACATTAAAATTTGTCGAACTAATTTTAAAATTAATAGGTAGGTATGATAGGTACCTATTAATCCCTGATTGATGTATACTAATTTATAATTAGTTACCTACCTACATATCTACCTAATTATTAAAGTCACCAAACCAGTCGGTTTTGATTCAGAAACCTACTAGTATAGTTATGTATTATATGTACTTAGTAACTAATTCTATAATGCTGAAATTTTTATTTAATTGAATGAATTTGTGACCTTTAGTCCAAAATGCGTTTCGCCCAGGTACTACAGCTGGGCTCATCAGTTAGATGCTGTAGTACCTTTCTAAGACGCATTATTTTTTGAATGATATTTACCGACTTTAATAAAACTTACAGCGATTACTCACTGTAGATTATATTTTTCTAGGGGAATTTGGTTAGATTCATGCACCTAGAATTATGTTTTGCCCGTGGTCTGGCCAGTAAATTAATTGAAGAAAACGCAAACAATATGTTTATATTATTTTTGTTTTTGTTTTAGTGGACTGTGTGGATTTAAAGCCAATTGAATGAATTTGTGACCTTTAGTCCAAAATGCGTTTCGCCCAGGTACTACAGCTAGGCTCATCAGTTTACGATTACTCACTGTAAATTATATTTTTCTAGGCGAATTTGGTTAGATTCATGCACCTTGAATTATGTTTTGCAAACAAAAACAAAAATAATATAAACATATTGTTTGCGTTTTCTTCAATTAATTCACTGGCCAGACCACGGGCAAAATATAATTCTAGGTGCATGAATCTAACCAAATTCCCCTAGAAAAATATAATTTACATTGAGTAATCGCTGTAAGTTTTATTAAAGTCGGTAAATATCGATAAAAAAAATAATGCGTCTTAGAAAGGTACTACAGCATCTAACTGATGAGCCCAGCTGTAGTCCCTGGGCGAAACGCATTTTGGACTAAATGTCACAAATTCATTCAATTGGCTTTAAATCCACACAGTCCACTAAAACAAAAACAAAAATAATATAAACATATTGTTTGCGTTTTCTTCAAGAAATTTTTATTTTTCAGAATTCAGATTAGATACTCGTACAATACTGAAATAGGTAGATGCATCATTGTAATTATTTGCTTCTTATTATCCATCTACGTAGATACATACATAGTATGAATTCCCAAAAACTATGCGTTAACGCCAAAAAAAAACAAATATATCGTTTTCAGCAAATCGAATACACCACTTAACATTGTCTATCAAGGCTCAACTGTGGAACAAGTTAGTCAGTTTAAATATCTTGGACTTTGGGTGGACGCATCCGTGAACTGGAAATACCATATATCAAAACTATCAAAAAAACTGTTTGGTCGAATTCGTAGAAACATACCTGAAAGTCTAAAAACACCAATATACTTTGCCCTTTTTCATAGTCGTTTGACGTACCGAATAAACGTATGGGGTACAGCAGTTCACAGCTTAATTCAAAGCTTACAAGTTGCCAAAAATAAAGCATTAAAAAATTTATTCGGGCTTGGATGGTATACAAACACTCGTCGGATTTATAACCAGCTCCAAATTTTAATGGTTAAGGATGAAGTCGAAATGAACATTAACACATTCAGAAAATTGCACATTCAGCATTGTTTTCCAACACCGAATTATCTTCAAGAAGTAGCCATCATAACCATCAAGTGAGAAGTCGAAATAACATCCATCAAGCCACAACCCACTCGACAAATTTCGGAATCAGATCTACACTATATCGGTCGATTCAATATTAGAACAGATATCCTAATGAAATCAAACAAAATAGTTATATTATAAGGTTTAAAGCCCAGCTTATAACTAAGCTTCGTAACAAATACAAATCACTATAAAAGCAGTGTTAAATGTGTCTAATGCAAATCATTTATTTTTCTTCTTTTGTGCTCATTTCTGTGTTCAATACTAAATGATTTATCTTGTACTTGTTTGAGTTTTATTGTTGTGTTTCTTTCATTATCATGATGCGCAAATTTTACTTTTTTTCCATTTTTGGTTTCCAATTAAATTTGTACTTCCCAAGATATAGGTATATTGTACAAACATTTTAATATATACTATTTAATTATAAAAATTATCATTTCTGTAAAAATACTTTATGTAAACATACAGCCTCCTACTAGATTTCGTCTCATAAAGCATTTCAAATAAAATAAATAAAAAAAATACATTTCTTGAAATATACCTATACTAGACCTATATAAAATACGTATAAGATAAAAAAAACACCCATTCGGAATTAAGTTAACAATAAATACAAAAATCATAATTCTACATATAGGTAGGTAGGTATATCCATTTTTATTGTTTTAAAGTAACCAAACACTTCTTAAGTTAAAATCTAAATTTTGGTTAGGTAAATAGGTAATTTACCAACCCCATTATTTTTACAACTAAACCAATATTTAGTTCGTTTTATTCACACACTATTCTCCTTTTAGGTAGTTACATAGCTAGATACATGTAAATTATTCAAGATGACATTCCCTACTATGAAACTATCTCTTTCTATCTCCGTAAATTCTGCCTCTTCTAAATATTTCTGTCCAATGCAAACTATCGCGAAGGTTATAAGCGCGTAGAAACAAAACAATCTATTTTATTCTTCGTTTTGTATTCGTACCAATCTTTTAACAACAAAAAATACACACTCCTTGTGGGTGCATTTTCTCCTTTTTCTGCTTCTCTTTCTTCCGCTCATAGTTGTCTACCTACTTCAATAATTGTTGCACTGTACGCACAAAACTGAAATTATAATAGGTATGAAGAATAAAAAAACTGGGGCCACTTGTAATAACTGCAAACACGAACCTACTCTTGTAAACCTTACTCATACAAGCTCATATGCAATTTTTCCCTAAAATGCATCACGATTAATCGCATACATTGACAATAATGCGTATATGCGGTTATTCTATCTCGCTTGTTTTTACTCCCAGGATGAAAAACATAAAAACGTTTTTTTACACATTCCTTTCTTAGTATGAAATGTAATGCGTTTTACGCATATTGCCTATGTGTGGTGCTGTTTTCGTTGCTTTTGTTATTTGACTATGTTTTTTTTTGCCTATTGAATTTTTCACATTTCCCCTTTTCTACATCTGTACAACAACAACATTGTTCAGACTGGGCTCTAACTCTTCGAATTGAACACAGTATGTACCTATTTCGGGCTTCGGATGATTGGGGTAGCGATAGCGAGTATTATATGCGACAGTTGCAATCGCTTGGTTTATTCAAGTTTCAGAAGTTGAAGTTGCAACTACGCGCTGTCGCGTAATAGATATATTTCAAAACATTAAAGCTATTTGTAAAATTTGCTGCTCTTTTTAATTAAAAATAAGGGCATATATATATATATTTGTGTATAATTTTAAAATTATATGTGTATGTAGATGTTTTTGGCATTTTAGACTTAACTAAATGTGTGTTTTTAATTGTTTTTTTTTTTTAATCTATCGGTCGTATATTTGAAATAAACCGCTTGTGAACATTGGATTCGAAATCTTTTCAAAGTGAATGAACTTCTGATAGTTTTATTGTATTTAAAACTTTGTAAAAAAAGGAGAGCAACTTTGAGTCTATATCTAATCTAACTAAAAAAAAACTTAAAAAATAAAGTAACTTAAGTGAAAGCACCACACTGCACTCATCACTCATACTTTGAAACATTTTGAATTTGGACTATTTTTTAAATAATTGTTTGGCTTTTTATAACTTGCTGTGTGTGCGCGCAAAATTTGGCATCAAAAGTTAATTTTTTTTTTCTAAATATCAAAATTTATCTTATACTCTTGGATACAATACTTTTAAAAAAACATACATACCTAGCTAAGCTATATACCTACATTTATTTTGGAATGTGATTTTGAAAGAGTTTTTAAAAGGTGAGTAACTGTAGTGTCTTAACAAATTAATTTTTAACAATTTTCTAAAGTTTATCAAGAGAGATAGGTACCTCTTTCTAGACATAAACATACTATAAATTTGATTACATCTACCTATACTTAATTTGTTCGCAAACCAGTTTAAAGGCAAGGAAAAACTAATAGGTAGTTACCTACCCATAAATTTCGCAGCTTTCTAACACAAATTATTGCAAAACTCAAAAACAAATCCTAATTCATGAAATAAAAATAGCGATGATACTTTGGTCGTATGCGTGACACACAAACGTATACCTACTTATTTGCTGGCATCGTGCTTAAGTCTTGAAGAAGCCTCTTTTAATATTACACTGATCAATCACTTTATCCTGTAGGTACCTATGTAAATACCGAAACATTTTTTTTTGTTCATAGATTTCCTTTAAGAATTTGCACACGCGATAGGTACTTTTATTTGGTGAAATAACAATTTCAATATGAGGAGACATTTATTTCTATTATTAGATTTTTAATGTTTAAAGCTCAAATTGTTCATACAAAATGCATGCAAATTTATCAGAATAAAAAACAAAGTTAAAATAATTTCCCTCAGGCCAAAAACCCAAAAAAAGTTATTTTTACAGAGGCGCGCCTTCGGATTTTTCGTACCCTATGCGGAGCGACCGACGATATTTGATCGAGAAAGAACCCCAGCCCATGCTGTGGGGATTTTCGTCATCCAAACGCCAATGTTCTATGCATTCCGCCATTATATGCCGTGAGATTATTGCTGTTCTTGCCGCGAAATCGATAGAATTGGATCTTCATCAATTTTAATCCGTCTTATAACAGCACCATTCCAACAAACAGAGTTAGGTGTAACTGCCTATCCCTTAATCATTACTCTCTTATTATTAAAAACTGTTAATTCTATTTTCCTACTATTCACTTAATAATCATCTCATAAGATCATTTGTGCTTTGTTATAGGCAGGTACTGTTGTGTAGGTAGGTATTGTTGTGCAATTTTGTTCTCGCAACCTGCCATATCTATCCCAAAATAAAACGCGACAAAATTCAGAAAGAAAATACAAAAATACCTGGCATGATCCCTTCTTTATGAAAATAAAAAAAACGACTCCTCATTTATTATATTTGGAATGTAACCCTCGTCCTTTTTGTTGTTGTTTTTGCTTGTGAGGATCTTATGCAATTTTTCATGGTATTTTGTTGGTATATCGGCGTCGTAACCAACCTGCAATCACTTGAAACCGAAATTGGATATTTTGCGCAATCATATAAAATTTTTGTTATAAGCTGCGGCACACATGTCTACCATGTATCAAGACCTTATAGCAATTTTACTATTTCTTTCCCATTGTATTGGGATGACCTTTCTAATATTACCCTCTATATAAGCCTCAGATGTGTGGAGGAGATATAAAGGTAGACAGTTATTTATTGCGGGTTCGAAATGAAAATGAAAGAAGTGTTTATATAAACAATGTGCCATTATACCAGCGAGGTCTGCGACCCTTAAACTATCCTGTTGAAAAATAAATTACAAATGATGACGATTTATCTTTTATTTAATAAAGTTAAAATAATGCAGTTACACGATGGAAGAAAGTTTTATTTAATTACTTTTATGTTTAAGTTCTTACGAAATTATATTGTTAATAACTTAATCCGTTAGGCTTTGTTTGTTCATAGCTAATTAATATGTATTATAAATAAAAACAATAATAATCTGAAACCGGTAACGTAAGGCAATGGTCGAAAAATGATGTATTATTAGTTAAGAATATTATTTTGTCGAGACCGAAGATATTCAATTATATACACCCGTGCCTGTGACTTATTAGTTAGGTAAGTTTAATTATGTCGTTTTCCCTCCGCGATCTATAATTTCTTACTGGGCTAGTATCATGTAACCGTAAGATAAAAGCGATCGCTCCATTAATTAGCAGTTGTTTAGATAATGATTGTTCGTGCTATATTTCCCCTTAAAACATAAAATAATTTCTTCCAGAATTCTTGATCGATTTTAATGAATCATTAAATAAGGTAATTTGAATTGATTTTCAAAAGGATTCGTAAACTTGTAAATAATCTTAGCATTAGTTGTGATAGTTCTGAGAATACTCTAATAAACCAGCTTAATGCATAATCTGTGATAATTTTCTGTCGATATTCATTGCGTTTGTTCTAATTTAGTATCTTGTTAAATATAATATACCTACATTGTTTTCTTTTGATTATGTATTTATAATTTCGTATCTAGATATATGTTAATTTATTTCTTTGTTAATTTATTTATTTTTTAAATACATTTAATTATTTGTTAATTTATTAATTGATTTATTTATTAATTTATTTACTTGTAAATTTATTATCTGTTAATTTATTATTTGTTAAGTTATTTATTTGATTATTTATTTATAGGTTGATATATTTATTTGTTAATTAATTTATTTATTTATTTTATCATTATTTAAATAGTTAAATTTGTTTTTTTTCTTTTTTGTTCCTTTTATTTTTTCTTTTGAATGAAGGTTTTCTTTCGTATTTTCCTTCGATTTGGCCTTATAATTCATTGTGTTTTTTATTTCATTCAAGCAAATGTAAATCAGTACTAAGTTAATGTATCAAATCTCTGAATTGTAAAATGTGCGGTCGCATACTATTTTGGTAATATTATTACGAAATAAATATATCTATCTAGCTAAATAAGGTAACTACATACATATGTATTAAAAGTTCTAAACAAAATTAAACAAAAATCTGCGATTTAGTAGTTACCATTAATATTCGTACGCGATTTAAAATCTAAACTTTCGAAACCCTGTGAGAGTTGAAGAGGGGCATACATTTTTTTTATAATTGTGCGCGCACAAAAGGAATTTGACTACCCTTAATATGTTCAAGCACAGTGCGAGCGTTGGGAAAATAGGGAAGTATTTGAAAGGAGATACTGATGCACACTAGTTTTAAATTTTATAATATAAAAATGGGAGGGAAAAATCAGGTATGGTAAAGAGTTCCACATTCGTGTTGTACGGCTAAAGAAAGAATCTGTGTACTTGACTGTACGTCCAAACCTGGGCTCAAGGGTAAATTCATGAGCATTCCTGTAAGCGCGAGTATTACGGGTGAATATTTTAAGGGGAGGAATGTAACTGGTTATTTCGCTAGAACATTGTTTATAAAAATAGCGATAAAATAATGAAAGACATAAAACATTTCGATGATGTTCGATAGATGTAAATATTTCCATTACTGTTCAATCGCCTATCATTCTTAGAGCTCTATTTTGGATTCTATCTAAAAGATTTAAGTGAGTGTGAGTGTCGAACTCAGGACAAATTAAGGCCTTACAGATTATTGCCAGATCAGACGGGGAGAAGAATTTTGTGCATCTACTAAGAAAATCCAAACACTTTGCAGCGTTTTTCGCGATATGGAATATGTGGTAATTCCACAAGAGGGCGTTTGTGACACACATACCAAGAACTGAAAGCTGATCGGATTCTTCAATGCAAGTGCCACTCATGGATAGCGGCATTGGGGTGGGTTTCAATTTAACGACAGAAGACAGCACTAAGTTTTTGGAGCATTAAATTCCACGCGGTCTTTTATTTCCCATTGTACAATGTTATCGAGATCAGAATTTAATGAGCTAATCATACTCTGCCGTTGCAGTTCCTTGGCCGAAGAACAAGGAGGTGAATCTGCAAACGAATATGAAAAGCTGCGAGTATTGGCGTCAGCAAAAAAATTTAGTGGATTAGTAGCCTCAGATAAGAGATCAAGGGTCGGAGACAAAACGGAGCCCTGGGACACACCAGCATTTATTTTATGAATATTAGTCTTTAAACCGTCCAACACATCTTGTTTTGATTGGTCCGAGAGGTAATTTCTAATCCAACGAAGGAGATTCATCAATACCAAATGCACGCATTTTAGATAAGAGAGCTTTGTGCCAAACGCTATCTAATGCTTTTCAAACATCAAGAACAATAATCTTACTTTCTCCAAAAGGATGTAAAGATTTGTGCCACTGTTCGGTGAGATATACCATCAGATCACCAGTGGACCTATTGCTACGAAAGCCATGCTGCCGGTCATTAAGGCGCTTTCGTTCTTCAAGATATTTCTTAAGCTGATAATTAATCAGCGTTTCCATGACCTTGGAAAGAAGGAACGTAAGTGCTATTAGAAGGTAGGTGGAAAATGAAGAAGATACGCCTTTTTTAGGGGCAGGCTGGACAAATGCTGTTTTGGATCCATTCGGAAAGCGACGAGTAGAGTAGGACAGATTGAAAAAAAACCTTATGCAGTGGCTTTGCCAGCGTTAAAGAACTCCTCTTCAGGACGATGGGAGGGATACTATCCGGACCAGCGGATTCATACATATCAAGGTCTTTAAGGACTCTAGCAACTGCACGAGTGCGAAAGAAGATTCGTCCCATTAAATCGTTTACGATGGGCGAGTCATAACACTTTCTGGCAGCGTCGAACTGGCTTTTTCACGAGAACTGACAAAAGGGGTGTCATTAAAGACGAGGTTTGGAACCGAAGATGAAGTTGTGTTTCGAATGTTCTTACAAATGACCAAAAATGTTTACTACTTTTGGGACATTGTAGTATTTTTTGCTTTAATTTTTGGTAAATTCGGTTCTCTGAATATAGACATTACAAGTCTTTCTAGCTTGTTTGAACTTATTCTGGTTTTGCTCAGTGGGGTTGGCTTTAGTCTGCCGGAAACTTACTTCTCTAACCCTAATAGTCTCTTTACAGCTTAAATCAAACCATGCATTTTCTTTCGGAAATCACCCTATTCAGGATAAAATTTCTCATTCCGTGAAGAATTAAATTTGTTATCATATCTGCGCTGGTGTCTACGTCACCACCGAGGAAGCATAGCGACCAGTTAAAGTTCCTGAAGAAATTATTGATACCCTCCCACCTGGGTTTCTCATATTTCCGGTTCTCTTAAGCGATTTTTCTTTAACTGAGTGTTGTTGGCATCAGAAATTTGCAGACAATGATGTGCCTAGAGGCGATAATACACTTACCGTGTGTGTTTTTATCAGGGTCAGTCAAGTCTAGAGTGTAAGCGGTTTGACCTGCAACGTCAGGGATTCGAGTCGACTCGTCAATTAGCTGAGTCAGGTGATTTAACGCAGCAAAGACCTCAACATACCTTCCTTCGGGTGTTGTCTGGCTCGAAAAGCTAGCTAGAATTGTGTACATTGAAATCGCCCGTAATGACGATTTCAGTGAGAGGATAATGGGAAACAATTCCTTGAATGGAGTTGGACAGAACATCAAATTCGTTAAAATTTGAATTTCTGTCCAAATTTGGGCCCCGATGAATAAAACATCTGTGATTGGTGTGCTTGTTTACCGTGAATTTTAACCACATGAAATTAAAATTTGTGTTTGCGCACTGTGTATTTGCCTTTATTTTTTTTGTAATATGTGTTGTATGTATGACATTAAATATAGGTATATTTGGTTTTGCACTACATATATACATATTTATGCCAGTCAATCAAAGTAGACTGAGAGACAAACGTTCTATCGTCCCTGTATCTACTTACAATTTTTTTAGGACAGAGTATAATAAAAACTAAATATATTATTAAATTCGTTTTGTACTTAAGATTTGATATACAAAACATCTTAGTTTTTTTTCTAAAAATGTTGTTCTGATAATTTAAATATATAACAATATTAATTAAAAAAAGAGTGTGTGTACTTATGAACTAAGTCACCTACAGTATCCAATTTCATTGAAACCGGTCGAAGAACAACGAAATTGAAATTTTTTGATACCGGCCCCGTACTTACATTAATATGTACATCCGCCATAAAGATCACATCCTTCAATTGTACAAACGTCACCGTCGTCCGAACTTTGATTCATGGTTCAACAATAATACAATACATTACACATCAAACATTACACACATTAATACAACAGAGAAAGCCATAGAAAGAAAAAAACGATATTGTGAGTACACATCTTTTTTTGAGAGCGTGTCGTGTCGTCGGTTTGCAAATGTTTACCCCCAACGCCAACGGTGCAAAACAAGTTATACTTCAAAAATCGTTTCAGCAGCTTACTTTAGCCACTTTTTTGGTGTTCTCTGTCATCGTACTGTCAAGCTTTATAAAATCTCAAGTTTGATTTTTTTTCCAAATGCAAAACTCTCCTCTTAGTACCTATACCGCAAGCAAAAATGATGACTGCGTGCTGCACTTTATCAAGTATATTGTCTACGACACGTATTATATTAAAGGACAAGGCTAGAGAAATGTCAATTTATAATAGTTTAAAAACCGTTGTTTGACATTAAAAGTGTGATTTACTTATAACGCATCGCGCTCGCTGGGGGCGACTTCAAAAAAAACTTATTTGCAGAAGTCAAATGCTATTCGGATTCAAAATACATTGTAGTCGTTTAATTAAAAATAAATAAATTATATTATATACTATGAATCAATATAAGACCAATAAATCGCCGCAAAATATTGAACTTCTCTGATTTATGAAATTGTAGTGTTTTACGATTTTACATACATATACCATAGTGTTATTTTTTTTAGAAATAGCGGGTTTTCCAATAAGAGGTGTTATTTTGAATAGCCCGCTATTTCGGTAGCTGTCACTTTTGAAGCTGTCATTTTTTGACATTTGACAAGTAGAAACTACGCTATTAATAAAAATTGAACGATACACGCTTCAACAACGCATTGAAATTATTAAAATTCACTATAAAAATGGTGAAAATTTGGCAGAGACGGTTCGTAAAACTAAAACATTTTTGGGTCGTCGTGAAGCACCTTGTCGGACCGCAATACAGAAATTGGTGGACAAATTCGAGCTGTTGGGACAAGTTAGTGATGTGAAGAATAAAACCCGTGCACGTCGCTCAAGAACAACTGAGAATATTGCTGTTGTAGCCCAAAGTGTTGAAGAAAACCCAGGTTTGTCCATTCCTCGTCGTTCTTTGGAATTAGGCATTCCACAAACGTCATTACACCGTATTTTGCATAAAGACTTGGGTCTTAAGGCTTATAAAGTTCAGTTAACACAAGAACTCAAGCCGGCTGATCATCAACAACGTCGTGTCTTTGCTGATTGGGTCCTTGAAATGCATGAAAATGAACCGGAATTTCATCGAAAAATCATCTTGACTGATGAGGCCCATTTCCACCTCGGAGGCTACGTCAACAAGCAAGTCGCCTCTGGGGCTCGGAAAACCCAAGAGTTATTGTTGAAAAGCCTCTCCATCCTCAACGCGTGACTGTTTGGTGCGGTTTATGGTCCCGCGGGGTCATTGGACCTTACTTTTTCGAAAATGAGGCTGGAGCAACAGTTACGGTCAATGGATTGCGCTATCGAGAGATGATTAATGATTTTTTATGGCCTGAATTGGATGGTATTGATCTGGACAACGTTTACTTTCAACAAGACGGCGCTACGTGCCACACAAGCAATGAAACCATCGATCTTTTACGGGAAAAGTTTCCGGACCGTGTTATCTCTCGAAGAGGTGATCACAATTGGCCACCGAGATCTTGTGATTTAACACCTTGCGACTTCTTCCTTTGGGGCCACGTGAAAGATAAGGTCTACGCCAACAGCCCAGCGTCGATTCAAGACCTCAAAGATGAAATTCGTGAGGCTATCGAGGACATAGGGCAGCCACTTTGCGATTTGGTTATGGAAAATTTCATGAAAAGGATATGGTCCTGTAAGCGTGGTCTTGGCGGCCATTTGGCTGATGTTGTGTTTCATTATTAACGGCATACCTTCCTCTTTATAATGAAATAAACATCCGATCATTTATCTCCAAAAATGCCATTTTTCTTTGAATATCAAAATAACACCTCTTATTGGAAAACCCTTTATAATGTATCAAAAACGCAACATCTGTAGTAGAGGCCAACATAAGAGTTATAAATTAACATATCTGGATTCACTTTCTATATTGAAGTAGGTAGGTATGTGGCTTAGTTAAAATCGAGTTTACAATTTTTCAGTCCTAGGTATTTATTTAATAATAGAGGTACCTACCAGTCTTATCAAACTAAAATTGTCAGTTCAGGACTTATGGAAAAATCAGTGGGACCAACTGGTTTCTCAAGGCACTGCACAAACAAAAAACAGATTTCTACATACACACTAATCCCACACCAATTACTTACACGTCATTGGCTTGTAATATCTTTTTTAAGCGGTGTAGGTACACTCTACCAACCATGTCGTCAGTACAGTACAATGATAACCAATTACGGTAAGTATGTTGTGTTTATTAAAAGACTGCATACAAAATTAGAGTTGACATTGCTGTAAGCACACACATCAACTAACTACTCATTTTTCTATAGTTTCAGTTTGTGTGCAAGAGCTTACAGAATTAACACGATTTGTTATGGGCACTACTTCAGTATAAATGTTAGAGCTATTATATGCCATAGACATAGACTAATGCAATAGTTACGCTGCAACCAAACTGATATGCGAACATTCTATCTGACTTGTATGCTGCCTATTTTTTTGAACGGAGTAAGTAGATAGAGCCTTGAGTTTATTTTCTCACATTGGTAAAATACGATCTCATCCACGAAATCATTTTTCGCAGTTTTCATTCTGTTTTTTTTTCCCTTAAGTTGATACCCTAGCATATGGCGCTGGATATACTCGTACATGCATGTGTGCACTACCTAAGATATCGGTAATTTAGATCTACGTACTTATGAGATGTAGTTATTATATTATGACTATGTTCACGTGTAAATATACATATGTAGGTACATACATATATACGAATACGACGAATGCACACCAATTTTTAAAGGTACATATTTCAAATAAGATACGTAGGTAGGTAGGTAGAATGTTTCAAATTCACTTGATTTTAAATACCTATACAAACAATATGTATACACATGTATATTGTGATTGTACAATCTACTTTTATCTATTTTCAATTGTAATGGAACATTTACTTGCCTTATGAAAACATAGGCAATAGAAATCTAAGATCTTTTATAAGTACCTACCTACCTGACTATACTCGTACATATCTACGAGTAATTACCTAAACATATACCTACATAATATTTATTTATGATATACGTATGTCAGAATTTTCTTAGATATACTCTAAAACTCCCTTTGTAACATTAAACTTAACTAAAAAAAAAATCTGACGAACTTGTATAGGTACATACATTCCTTGTAGGACGAGGGTAAGTATTAATTTCTTTAAAACCCTATCCTATATGAATGCCATTTCTTTTTAAAAAATTATAGGTACTGTAAGAGTACTTGTTACAATTATACTTTGTAGGTATTTTACTTTTACTTTGTTAAATACTTTAGTATTTATATATTTCTTTTGTCATTAAATTTATAATAAAAAATCATACAATAATAATAAATACAGAGAATAAGATTGTTTTAAGAAGTTAATATTTTATAAATAAAAAAAAACATCCTAACAGCTTGTTTTGGAAAGCTTGAATCTTAAGACATCAGTACGACTAATAAACGAATAACTATGAACAGAACCTAGTTGCAAAATTGGCTTGAAAAACATAAAATAGAATTTTCATCAACTGCCACTTATACACAATTAAAAAAGCTGTATGAAGACAAACTTTCTGAACTAGAAGAAGAGAATTTTGAAACTTTCAACATTTCCAGAAGTAGTCAAAGAAATGCACTAAACCCTTTGATAGGCCAAATAGAACTTGGAAACAACACATTTGTTACTCAAGACGGACAGTTTGAATTTTTACAAATGCCATGTTTGTGAACAATGCACCAGCAGTATTTCAGCGGTTTATTTACAACATATTACACTCATTTATCGAAGAAGGTGTGGTTGTTATATACATGGATGATATTACTATTGCAACCAAAACCATTGAAGAACATTTATACGTAGTCCAAAGATGACTTCGACGACTTGCTGAATTTCGACTTGAGCTGAAATTTAAGAAGTGTCGATTTTGCTACAACGAAATTGAATTATTAGGATTTCAAATCAATAAGAAAGGAGTACATCTTAACAATGGACATGGAATAAATCAAGAATTTTCCTATTCCAAAAAAACGAAAGATCAACTCCAAAAATGTTTAGGATTATTTTTATATTTCCGTCGATTTGTCCCTTCGTTTTCACATATTGCTATGCCATACGAAATCTTCTTAAATCAAATGCTAAATTTGTATTCCATTAATTATGTCTTTCGGCATTTTCTACCTTAAAAGATATATTTGTAACACCACCTGATTTAGCATTGTATAACCCGAAACATGACACAGAATTGCATTGTGATGCAAGCACTGAGGGTTTTGGAGGAATATTAATGCAAAAACAGGAAGATAATAAATTTCATCCAGTAGCATATTTTTCACAACCTACAACTTATTCTGAATCTCGATTTCACAGTTTTGAATTAGAAACTCTAGCTATAATATACTCCCTACGAAAGTTTTTTGCCTATTTAGAATTTTTTTTATAATTTTGCACGCGCTCAAGGGATTATGAATACCCTTTATATGTTTTTAACACAGCGCGGGCATCCGGTAAAAGAAGAGAAAGAAGGATAGGAAAGATGTGTGGCACGATGTTCTGAGACTAGAGATGGTTGTCGTCTCAGATTTATCTCCAGGGATGGCGGCTGAACTAATGCGGAGAGAATTACCGTGTCTTATTTATTTATGTCCCTTATAATTCGCATTATTTTATTTATTTCGGTGTCATATATATGGGTATGTTAGTTTACTCAATCACATGTTGTTAGTGTTTTGCCTGAACAGCATGTAATGAGCAAACCAGCAACTATTTTATGACAATTTTGAGAATTGGATTTTAATGGAATATAAGAAGACATAGACAACGGCAGGAATCGAACCTGCGACCAAGAGGTTGACAGGCGAGCACACAACTATCGCGCCACGGCCACTAGGAAGGTAGTCCATTTAAAATTATAACGGATTTTAACTCCCTTACGATGACTTTGAATCGCAAAATTGTAAATACTTGTAGTTGCTAATGCAGATAATGTAGATATGCAATTACAAATAACCCAAAATAGACACGAAAATATAGTTAAATTACGAGAAAAGTTAGAAATAGAAGTTACAATTTTTTTCCTTGATGATGGTTTAGTTTATGGAAAATTAGAAAATGGAAATCTGTTGTTATATGTACCAAAAGAAATGGAATTGGAAATTATAAGAGTGGCACATGAAAAAAATTGTCATATGGGTGTTATGAAATGTCTTGAACAAATTAAAATGCAAAATTGTATTCAAAGTTTAACGTATTCTGTGCCACAACATAGTTCAAATCGTACTCCACCAAACCTATTCCATTCGATACTCTTCATGTATATCATTTTGGCCCTTCCGTCAATTATTTCTAAGAGAAAACACATTTTGGTTATAGTAGATGCTTCTACAAAATATGTCAAACCATATCCTGTAAATTCAACAAGTACTAAAGAAGTGCGTGTTTGTCCAGATAAGTATTTTGAATATTATAGTCGACCTCGTCGAATCATAAGTGATCGTGGTTCTTCTTTTTTATCGCTTGCTTTTGAATCATATGTACTTGAAAATAATATTGAACATGTGAAAATAGCTACAGCATCACCTCAGAGTAATGGTCAAGTTGAGCGTGGCGATCGAGTTCTTAAGTCTATATTATCTAAAATTACGGAACCAATTCAACATTCGAATTGGTCGAAACATTTAACAAAAGTGGAATACGCTCTTAACAACTCTGTTCATTCCACAACTGGTGCTACACCTTGTCAATTATTATTTGGTGTAGAACAACGTGGTCGTGATGTTGATACTTTCTCAGAATATGTGCACAATATACGAAATTTGTCATCTTTTCATGATATAAGAACTTCACGACAAAAAGCTTCTGATAACATTGAATACTATCAGTCTAAAACTTCAGAATATCATGCTAACACACACAAACCACAAATTCATTTTCAAAAGGAGATTTTGTTATGATAAGAAATACAGATACAACAGCCGGTACTAACAAAAAGTTAAAAATTCCTTAAGGGGCCGGCCACTGCGGACTATACCCTAAATGAGTAAATAACACGAACATTAGAGCAAAAACGACCATTAAAAATCAATAAAATCCAGTATTAGGCCGACTTTTTGTAAATAGAAATTAGGTGGCCGAAAATTGGGATGTGTGTCCTAAGTTCGGCCGCTTCATATAAAAAAACTAGTTCAGGTCTAAATCTGTGAAGCCGAATTCAGGAGTATAAGTGACCGAAAATAGGACACTTCGGCCGGACACTGGAGAATATGACTTTTTTTTGATAAAACCTAAATAAATAATTGTTCCATTTAAAAATTCACATTTTTGTTTAGTTTCATCGGTTGAGCGATAAATAAAGAATAATTTGCTTTAAGAACGAGTGGAAAAGGTTGATTTTTGAGCTTCTGTGTTATATTTTTTACGAAAAATTCCTTAAGGGGCCGGCCACTGGGGACTCTACCCTACGTAGTCGATTATTTGTACTTTCGATATATACATAGGTAGGGCAGTTTTTTTTCGAATGCAAATACAGCATCCATTTTTCAATATTCACTGCAATATTTTGAAGACGGATGGAGGATTTTTTTGGGAATTTTTGTTTTTAATTTTATATTATTAAATAGATAAGATTGTCATAAATGTACCTACCAATTTTTTTTTATTATTTTGTTATTTTGTATATAAGAATTTAGTAAAAAAACGATTTTAAACATATATTTAGCGCTTTCTATTAGGAATAGATTGTTTACAATGTGATAGAACATAAGGACAAGTACGTGCGGTCCAGTCGTATATTTAATTTATTATTCACTTTCCATTTTATTATTTTTTACTTGCGATATATGTAGGTACTATAGCGCAAGTTTTGCTTTTTGAAAAAAAGCGAATTCGAGATTTTAATCAAACTTAACATAAAGATGGTAGAGAACACCAAAAAAGTGGGTCCCGCAATTCCGTCTATCTGTCTGTCTGTACAACGCTATACAGCTTAAACGACTGAAGCCATATTCTTCAAACTTGGTATTTTAGCGTTTTATTTGATTGTCTAAAATAGACTTTTGAATCGTTTGTTTAGGGCGAAAACTAATAGTACCTGCCATACAATTTTTCTTCCATCTCAATTATCTGGAAAACGGCTCTTACGATTTTGATAAAAAAAAGTATGTGCACTATTTTAGATGTAGGCTACATTTTGGTCAACATTTTTTTAAAAATATTTTGTTATTAACGGTACCTGCCATACCACCATTTTTTTTATTTTTAAATTTTTCAGAAACAGATTTCGATCAATTTTTTTGTATATTAGGTCCTTCAAATTATAAATAATACTACATACCAAAATGTTCGTTCAAATAAATAATAACCTTTTGCATACGATGTGATCGAACATAAGAGCAAGTTCGTGAGATCCAGTCGTGCATTTTGAATGGCATTGGAATTCAGCCATTAAGGTATAGGCCTATAGGTAGCTCACAACATTCTTTTCGTTATAATGCTGTAATTATAGTAATCTATTTATGTACTAATAGGTAAGCATTAGTGCGAAGTTGAAAACTCTAAAAATTCAAATTACCGAATTGCTTAAAAATACTTATTTCCTGCTTTTAAAATATTGACTTATACATTTGACTTATAATTATAATGATACATTAAGATTAAAATCGTTTAGAATATCTAAACAAAATTTTACAAAATATAATATTGAAAAAAACGGAAAGTCAAATACAAAAAAAATCATTGTTTGCCAAAATGGTATTCGGAAAACTATGAAATCAGTCATATACGATGTACTTAAAGTATCCACAACAGATATTGACTTATTTGAATTTGATGGTGAAGATGTTGATCTGATAGTTCTACGGACGGATCTAACATCACCAAAAAGGCAAATAATTTTCATCAAGCCAGGCATCATTGAGAGGAAACATTATACAAGCAAGGATTTACAAAACGATGGGTTGATAAATTATATTCGTACACGCGTTCCGTGAATGTGACACCACTTCCGCATCATAGCGGAAAGGTAAAATTAAAACTATTAATTTGTTTTAAGACTATACTGTGGAGTTGCAAAGTGTTTATGATATTTTCAACAATCCAACCTCTTCACTATGGGCAAATACCAAGAATTGAATGTTTCTAAATTGTACTGAACTGACATATTTGAATGTAAATCAATATTACATGTGTCTGCACGCAGTCACCAACACCAATCCAGACAAAGCTGCTACCATCAAATGAATGAGCAAAAAAAAATATTTCTACAATACAAATTTGGATGTGAAACCAATTACCACCCAAAAATGGACAATGATCAGCTCATACCAGTAACAACAAGAAAACCAGAAATAGGATGTACACGCATATATCATTCTTGCCATGGTGATTGCTTGAATTCTGATCAAATAATATTATATTAGGAAGAAGACCTGAAAGATCTGCATTCAGATGAAGCTTCTATATCATCCTTTTTGCAGTAAGCTGCCAATCCCACTAATAAGCTTGAAGAAGCCAAAAAATAGATTAATTTAAACTTCTTTCTTCTAAATGTATTTACTTCACGATCTATGCCTTGACCACGTTCAAATAGGACTCAAACCAAATCTCTGCCCCACTAAGTATAATCAAGATTAATAATTAAATTAGTAAACAAATATCGGTTTTTCAAAACACCTAGTTAAATTTTTGTGATCAAGTGATCGTTTTAACTATTATAATATAAATAAAATAAAATAATTTAAACTCAAACAAAATACTTATAATACATTTTAAGTCACTGGTTATGTGCATACATATTATCTCTCGCTCTGTGAGTAAAGATCATTTCAAACCAACGCAACGTTAATCTCTCTTGAGGTCATATTTTGCCACCGTTAATTTGTTTTTCGTTTCCTTCTCGCCGGGCGAGAGAAACTTTTTTAGTATTATTATTATTGTTGTTAGTTTATTTAAATAAATTTTGGTTTTACAATATTATGATTATACATATATAATTATGGCATAGCATGGTTGCCGTCTGCCAGATTGAACGTCTCATAAATAAAATTTAAATGTAGATACAAAGTTAATTATAATGTTGCAACAAATATTCCTTAATTTTTTTTATACATAGAAATAAAAATTAAAGCACAATGTACAATATTTTTTTTTTGTTTTTATATAAAACTATTCCTGTATATCACAGCACTTTTACAGAAGTTTGCAAGTTTTTCCGACCGTACGACCCATTGAGTACGCATCATTAGTAGCGAGTGTGTTCTTCGAAAAATACAGTCTTCAAAATTCGCTAAGAATCGGGCATTTGCCTAGGAAGTGAACGATGTCTTCTTTTTCGTTGAGATTGTAGAGGCAGCATAGTATAGGTAGGTGTTCTCTATAGGGCATGAAGTTCAGGTTGAGGATTCCGTTCTCGCTCTAAATATATGGCTAATTTCATCAATCGACATTTAAAATTGGAAGTAATTACCAGTTCCTAAAGCGTGAGATAGATTTTTATAGGTTTCGCGTGTTTCAGACAAGACAGCCCTGTTTCGGTTTCTATAGTACGTATTTTTATCTATAGCTAGTTGCTATTAAGTTGTATAGACTAACCTTCCATTCTGCTAAACTACTCTCTGCTAGATGTTCATTAGCCAAACGGTTCAGCTCTGAGAATACTCCAGATCTTGAGCGTAGTAAATTCAACATAATTCTTTTTTGTATATTAGAGTCGTCTTCCATCATTTTTCTCAACATATAATCACAGCATGCCTTTAAATTTTTTTGTAAATATGTTTTCAATGTACGATTCAATATAGATTGCGTATGTTGGTGCATTCGTTACTTTTGTATGAAGCCTTTATCCTTAACGTGATGGAGAAGTTTAAATTTGACGCAAACGTTAGACCTAAATATTTGAACTCAGTGACAGATTCAGTCGTTTGCATAAAGAAGGACTTTTATAGTTATCCCTGCAAAATTTACTCCTCCGGATAGATATTCAATCAGGTCGTCAATAAACAAGGCGAATATCACAGGGCTCAAAATACATACTTGTGGTACTCTAGCTGTAATAATGAAGTGTTGTGATTTTTTACTTTCGCAATAAATCTCCCGACTCTTATCTTTAAGAATCTCGGCGTATATCTTTAAGAATTTATAGAAAAGACCCATACTTGATAACTTGTATATACGGATATTCCCATTCATTTTATCAATATCAGCTTTAAAATTGACAAAAACTGAATACAGTTTCTTTTTTTTATCTAAAAAATTTTTGGCTACAGAGGTCAATACAAAGATTTGATCCACTGTGGAAAATCGAGCTCAGAATCCTTCTTGGAATATGCTCATACGTTTATTTTCTTCTACCCATTTTACTAGTCTGCTGTTCAGAACGTCGGCAAATATTTTTCTTCGAGAGTTTAGGAAAGATATTCCTCTGTAATTTTCAGGAAGCGAGCGATCACCTTTTTTGAATGTAGGAAAGATTAAGGCTTTTTTAAAGCTTTCAGGAATTTCACTTAAATTATACATCAAATTAAATACATTTTTCAATTTTTCGATTAACGATTCTGGTGATTTTTTGAAACACTCCACAGGAATCCCGTCCTCGCCTGCGGCTCTATTATTTTTTGTTCTGACTAGGGCACACGTTATTTCATCAATTTCAAATGGTATATCTAGTTCCTCTACGACTGTGTTATACATTGCATACAGAAAAGAGATATGTACCGGTTCAACTTGCAAAAAATTCGAAAAATGTATTGCAAGAGTATTTAATTCGACCGAAACCACTGAAATTCTGTAGCCCAGCTATCCTTCGTACATTATTCCAAAAGAACCTTCCATTTTCGCATGTTTCCAGTTCTTCGGCAAGATTGTTATAATGGTATTCTTTTTTTCTCATACACAGGTTTTTATATCTTTTATTAAGCTGAAGGTAACGGCTTTTGAAAAATTCAGATATTGTTCGTCTAAAGAGGTTAAGTAGTTTATGCCGCTGACTTTCTTATCGTTCCTTGAAGAGTCTCAACCAGGTTCTGTATTCTTAGGTCTAAGGAGTTCTGATATAGTCGGACGTTGTTTAGTTTCCACTTTATTTTTGGTAGAACTATTTCACGTTCGGTTCGGTATATTTCATGTGTTTTGAATGATACAATGTTGGGTAGGTGTCCTGAAAAGCATTGGGTTTGTATTTGAGACTCTTAAATTTTTTAGTATATGGTTCTACCAATGAAGCAAAAACATATTCATCCTGAAATCATATCATCACAAGCGGAGTGATTTCTCTGCCAGGAATTTACCTAAATGTATATCGCTTTCTCATGTCCTTCTGGCTGTAAAATGTATAAGTGACGCAACCAATTCGATCATTACGAAAAATAATCGGTCCAATAAAAATGTTCTTGCTCAAATTTCTCAAATGTTTTGAAAACCTTGAAACTTCAATTGGGATACTTGCTAACCGTTTTTCGCCAACCAATCCATTTTGAAAAAAAAACAATGGTTGACAATAGTGATGAAACTTAACTCGCGAGTTGCTGACTACACTCATTGCCGATTTGAGAATATTAATCATGAAATACGTTCCCCGCTTCCTATTGAGAACATTTTCGATGATATTAAAAGCATCAGGTCTGGCCTCGAAGTTTATCTATAATCAACATCTAAATCTGAATCATCTGCATCCTGTCAACTCAGCACAATTCTTCATGACCTCGTTTCAAAAGGCAATGATATCAATACCTATATGATCACCAAACTAATAATAACACGTACGTCATTTCTATTATTATATGATATTATTGAAGAATTGAAAATAACTTCGAGTAAAATCGATGACATTCCTATAAACATTCAACCTATTGAAGCCAACTACAATACTTTACCAGTCAATTCTTCTAGGGTTTCTATGAAAAGAAAGGGTTTCAGACTTCAAAGCTATTTCAACAAGTCAGCTGTCTACCGGATACACCTGTGATCCAAAAACAAACTCAAAAGGAATACCTTTCAATTCTTCATTAATAAAATAAAATTGTTCTCGACAATTGTTATGCCAACAAACCACCCTTCATAATTGTCCAAGCTCGGAAAATGAAAGTGGGGAATTACCTCTGTTAAAAACAGTTAATTATCTTCTATAACGAAATTAAGGAGAGACTTAACGCACTGCCGTGCGTTCACATCGCATCCAAAGAGACTGTGCAGTTGCCAAAAGTAAAGCGTCCCTGTTTTTGCATTCGAACGTGAAGAATTACGAATCGGGAGTTTTATAACTAGACAGAGAAAAGATTTAAAGTGATTTTTTAGCTAACTACAGATTATAAAATTCTAGGATAGTTTCAGTTTATGGTTTGTCCGGGTATACTATTTGGTGGTCTTAACGGCCATTAATCCACGGTTCATGTACAATATCGACGTTAACGTCCCCCAAATCTCTGATATTATTAAATTATCTGAGGCACAGTTTGCTTTATA
Organism: Philhelius pedissequus; assembly: GCA_910595825.1. Lineage (NCBI taxonomy): Eukaryota > Metazoa > Arthropoda > Insecta > Diptera > Syrphidae > Philhelius > Philhelius pedissequus. The sequence continues at coordinate 120,895,892 of OU343160.1, read as the reverse complement.
ATCATTTATTGACCAATAGTTCTTGTAGGCAATGACAGGAAGAGTACAGCATATAAGATTAACATAATTAAAAAATGCAAGTAACAAATGAGCTAAGTAACAAAACAAAGTACGAACTAACCCTTTGGCGGATAAGCCACGGGAAAAAGAAAGTCGCTTGATAAAAGAGCTAAACAGGGAAGTACAAAACAAATTAATTAGAGTTAACCTATCGCAGGATAATAGTGTGCAAAATAAAACCAAGCAGTTTCAACAACTGGAAAATTTTATAAATCCGAACCGAGTTCAATTGAATTCCGAAGTTTGAATATGGTTGTCCCAATGAAAATCGCTCTCGAGCAACTGTAACGCCGTGTCCTGCTTAAACACGGACAATGCGTTACATGGGATCCGGTGCGTTGAATACGAGTGCAAAACAAAATCAAACCTGTACTGGTATATGTGGATGTCCAACGTCATCACGATATTACGGTAAATGCGACATCGTCGCATTGCACGCATTGTTTAAAAACAAACTTGTTTGAATTTGCCCGCAGTATTTTGCGGCAATTCAATTGAGAAACTGCAACATGGAAGTTCTAATTTCCGAAATTCAAAAGCGACATGTGCTGTGGAATAAAAGCCTTTGCCAATATAAAGATAAAAGAGCTGCACACATCGAATGGACACAATTGCTAAAAACATGGGAATGTCAAGTAAGTAAACAATGACTTTGCTTTTATATTTCATTTATTTGAAAGTAATCACAATAAAGTTTTAGCTTTACTTCTGCCTCTCTCGGTAGACGATTATTTATTCTAGACAACTGTAAATTGTGGTTTTCCATTAAATTTTTATAACTTGAATTGCGTTCAGAGTTATTAGACTTGTTTTCTTTTTCCATATCAATAATACTGTTGTGTAATATGCAAATAGCTTTAACTATATGAACACCATTTTCAACATTAGTTTGAATAGCTTTTAACAAAATTCTAAATTTAGCAGAACTTATGCCGAATGCACATTAACTGTCGTTCTGGCTCTTGATAAACGGTAATTAAAATCTGCAGCTGCGGGATTGTTATCAATTTATCTTGCAGGATATGGTCGCATTAAATACGTTCGCAAGGGAAACGCCTCATCTCCAACAAACACAAATGGAGCTTCCAGCTCAGAGTTGGGCAGTTTTTCATCTCTTGGTAAAGCTAAATTTCCGTTCTTTATATTTGCATAAATAGCCGAGTTCGCAAAAACTCCAGCATCACTATCTTTTCGTATGCGCCCACATCCACCATTAAAAAACGGTATTTTGCACCAACCACCGTCAATAGAATGATTGAAAAGAAAACCTTGTAATTGTAATACATACTGCCTGAATTTGCTGGACACTTAAGTCTTATATGTTTTCCATCAATGCTTCCCAAGCAGTTGGGAAAATTCAACTTTTTATAAAAATCTTTTGAAATTTGGTGAAAATGTTGAGTTGTTGGTACTGGCATATGGTTCTTCTGAAGTAATTCCCAAATATACATGCAAACCTTATGTACTATAAAGGAAACAGATGACTTCGATATCCTGAATGAAAAAGCAATTTGTCTAAAAGATATTCCTGTTGATAGGTACCTGAAATACAAAATTTAATTATGCATTCTTTTATTCTTTCAGAAGAAGATGTTAACAAAAATGGCGGAATTTACGAGACCAATTCAGCAAAGAACTAAAAAAAATCCGAAAGCAAAATCAGGTGCTTCACAGGATCAGGCAGGAATATACACTGAAAGTGGCAATATTTTACCAGCTTACTTTTCCTGAAGGATACATTATTGACCCCGAGAAATACTGATGGAAATTTATTGCCATTGTCATCAGAGGATATAACTCCAATGGAAGAGAGAAATGAGACATGTACTGAATTAAATCATGATCAAGCAAAAAGTTTCACTGAAACACAAACTCCGTTAAAACAATCACCTTCTCGTCGAAAAAGAGTACATGAAGAGCGAAATGAGATTGAAGTCAAGCTTCTAGATGTAGAAACAAAAAAACTAGCTTTGCTTGAAGCGCAGGAGGATGAAAATTCACTTTTTTTAAGGTCGCTGCTCCCTTTTATTACGACATTTAATCCAATACAACAACTTCGAATGAGGGCCAATTTCCCAACCATTACCCTAGATGAAATGAAAAGAGTGAATATTCAACAAACCTCAAATGATATATCATCTGATTATTCAGACATATCTGAAACAACTGTAATCGATGGAGCGACTTCCAGCATTCTACAAAACCAATTTCAACATGTAATCGAAATTATCGAAGATGAAATAAATGTTGATTGAAATAATTTCATTTTTCGTGTAGTTACCTTAATGTTAGGAAAATCCTCTCTTCTACTGCAATTGGTCTCTGAAAATTTGTCGTGATATGATAACAAGAATCATGAATGTTTCTTAAAATATAATCGAATGTTTTCGTTACATTCTTGTGTACTCCCGAAATGCGTTTTCATCTGCTCGCAATTGCTGGTACAGATGATGAAATTCACCACAGGCTTGTTCCTATATATAACACTTGTTTTTACTCTAGTGTTGTATTTCTTTTTTCGATTTCTCAAAAGTTTTAATTTTAGGAAAATATTTGGAGTTTGTGCGAGAATGTTCCTATTTTTTGATTTGACGCTTTTACTGTGCGCACTATTTCGCATCTAATTATCGCATCTCGAACAGAGCTTGTCGCATCGCTTCTTTGTTCTTTATTAAAATTGAATAGAATTACACAGTAAGATACAATATATTTTTTATAGCGCAAGCTTTATAATTTGAAGCAGTGTTAGAGTTCTTAGCTTAAAAATATTTTCTAAAGTGAGGCCGTGTATCGATTTAGCGAAAAACGAAACATATCCTCTTCTATTGAGACCAAAGATATACAGTGCTATGCGGTTGTAAGCAACATTAAGTTTTCTTTTATATTCATAATTGCAGTTTGAGAAAAGCTCACAGCCAAACAGAAGTATTGGAATTAGCAGTGTTTTTGCAAGAATCGTCCTAGTTTTCACTGGTGTTATCTTTTGCGTAGCGTAAAGCATTCGGAGACTTTCATATGTTTTACCAAGATTTTATGTGATCATCCCAGGTAAGCTGCCTGTTAAATGTGATCCCAAGATTCGTTACCGAGTCGACTAATTCAATAGGATTGCCATTCAAAACAATTTGTGGAAGGTATGAAGTGTCAATGGGTCTTCGGGATATAACAACGCATTTTGTTTTTTTTTGATTTAGACAAAGCCCATTGAATTTTGACCAGTCAAGAATTCAATTGAGATCATCATTTAATTCGCTTACCCCATTCTCTACAAGGCCTAAAGGGCACCTTTTCCGCAGTTGGACATCATCAGCGTACATATCGATAGAGCTGTGTAAAAGATATGGAGGAAGTTTATTTACGTACATCATGAAGGGCAGAGGTCCTAAAATTGAGCCCTGCGGAACACCCCTACTTAATGGTAATGGACGCGAGACATAATTATTAACTACGACTGCCTGGGACCTACCTCGAAGATATGAGTTAACTAGGGCTTCCGACATTGAAGAGAAATTGAATTGTTTTCTTAGTTTTCTACATAATATACTGTGGTCGATGGTATCGATAGCCTTAGAAAAGTCTAGAAAAGTGAGAAAAACTATGTCATCCGGTCAACACATTTTCTTATTTCTTCTGCTACATTAATTATAGCTATTGTGCAGTATGGTTTGGACGGTAGCCAGTCTGGTTCAAACACAATAACTTATTTCTACGAAGAAATGTTCGTATCTAATCGTTCATAATTCTTTCAAATACTTTTGATAAGAATGGTAAGATTGCTATAGGCCTAAATTCATCTTTGTTCTTGGGAATATTAATAATTTTTGCGTGTTTCCAAGCAGTGGGATAGAAACCTGTCATAATGATCGTATTGAACAGGTGCATTACAGTCTTAAGCACATAAGGAAGTATTGCCTTTACAAAAACAGGATGAATATTATCAAATCCAACTGAATTTGATTGTATTGATAGAAAACTTTCAAGTACGTCAGTTTCTTCAACTCTTCCGAAATTGAAATATGTCTGGACCTGTAAACAAAGAGTATCCGAGCAATTAATTTGAGCAGTGTCAACATTAGTATCAATGCAGGTAAAGACGCGAAGTTTTTGTTTAGATCATTGCAGTCAACACTTGCAGGTATGTTTTGAATTTGCTTCCCTATTCCAATTTCTTTGAGGTTTTTCCAAAGCTTATGTCGAGCAAGGGAAGGATCAAGCCGTGGGACAAAGTAACGTTTTTTATGCTATCGACGAGGGAGGAATCTACGAGGTTACTGTTAAAGTCTCCAACTACTATTACTAATGGCGAAACGTATAATAGTTCCTCCAGTTCCTCCAATACAGTAATAAGTGGTGCCGTATCAACGTTTCTATTAGGTCTGTAAACAGCACCTACAAGAACATTGTTTTCCTTACACGTTATATTTAAAAACAAATAATCAATTTTACTGTCTTGTTGAGATTCTACAATTATCCTACAATCTAAATTTATTCGGACATAAACGGTAACACCACCCCCAGCACGACCTACTCTATCAGACCGAAAAATCTTATATCCATTCAAATCAAACAAAGTATCACCATAATTGCTTTTTTGTTTCTTCTCTTCAGATTTAAACCAGTTTTCAGACACACAAATCACATCAACTTTCGAACCCACGAACAAGTATCTAAATTAATCTAATTTATTGCATAAACTTTGTGCATTTATATGACAAATTTGTAAGCCGTTTTGCTGGCTAGATATTATATTTAACATTAGACGCGTGTTGTCATTTCTATCGACGGCAATAAAATCCGTTTTTGCACTCTCGTAAGGACCAACCATTAGTAATAGTTAATAAAAGAGAGGGGCCAATAAGGCGCACAGTACCTGAAAGTTTAATAAGCCACACAACCCACTTGGAATAAAAATAGAATAACCTAGACACAATAATTGAGGTAGTTGAAAATATCAGAAAAAGTTCTAAAATTAATTTAAAAATTGAAATAATGAAAAGGTGCAAATGCTTAACATAATATATATAAAAAAAGTGTAAATTAAAAAAATATGAAATTAAAAAAAATCATTTTAGCAGGTTTAGTTTTTGTTGACATCTTTATCAATGTTGTTGTTTTTGTTGTTCTGGCATGTTGACAATAGCTTTCAAGTCTTCTGCATTCTCAATGATTTTCACTCTCTCTTCAGCTGTTCTTTTTACGTACACAAAACCACGCATCGTAAGCACCGATGACAGTTTCTTATCTCGTTTCAATTTTAGTGCATGTTGCATGAGAGATCTATTTTTTACTGTTAGAGATTCATGTATATAAATCGGTTTGTTATTGCAATCAGTTAAGCCAAGATCATGATGATGAATTGTTGTTTATTTACTTTTCGATACTCGGCGATCGTTTGTAGAAGTACACTCTTGTCGTGCGGTGCGAAAAACTTAAGTATTATGGGTGGTGCACACGTGTTGCTTTTGGATGTTAAACGAAAAATGCTTTTCAGTTTTGGTGGCTGAACATTTAACAAAGTGCAAAGGTTGAAATACAAAATATTTAGATTTTCGCCCGGTAGTAGAGGGACTTCGTGTAGAACCGCATCGCTCATTGTTTCCTTCATTTGTTGTTGTTCGTCTCTGAGTTCTAGTTGAGATTTTATGGTATTTATTTCTTCATTGTGCTGTAGTAGTTGTTGTTTGAGTTCGGAGTATTCGGTTTTTAAGGTGCTTATGTCATTCAATCCAGATTCCAGCAGTAATAGACGAGTGTTTATGTTATCAATTGTGGATTTTAATGCAGCAATTTCAATGTCAATTTTTTTCGCTATACATTTTTCGGATTCTTCAATTTGTATGGTGAGAAGCGAGATGATAGATGCACTTTCTTTAAAAAGAGAGCCTCCTGCTCGCTTGTTCTCTGGGGGAAACGTGGTTTTCTTCGGTATTTTAAGTGAGGGTGACAAAAGATTGTTTTTGGAAGACGGTGAAAGATTGGAACGATTTGCAGACATATTGTAAGTATGTTTGTGTGGGTTTTATAGGGTAATGTGGAATTTGTTTTTATATGTATTGTTTGAGGGACGCAATGTAAAATGGCCCGCAAGATATACATATATTATATTTTTCTCTCAATTTTTCAATTTTTTTTTCTTTTCTTTTTTGTTTTTCTCAAACTTAGAACTTTAAACGATAACCATGTAAATTAACAAAATTTGTTGTTTTTTTATATTTAACTTAGTGTTAACTTTAATTTGAACCACTTTGAAAAAGCTTGGCATGTTAATTTATTGCTTAGAACTTAAAATATTATTGCCACACAGCTGTACACATCCACTCAATACCACATTTTGTTTCTTTTTACGCTTCACGTACTGTACGCGTAGCTAAGGGTATACATGTCTCATAGTAAGTCGAATACATATGTCATTAACGGTTCTCAGTTCTGGAAAGGACCACGAACATTCACCTACGACTATCGAAGATCGTAACATTCACTGTTATTTGGATGCAGTGTAGAAACGGCCCAGAGCGTCTGAAGCAAATACATTTGAATGTTTTTTAACTGATGTTCCTTGTTTCCGACGCTAAAACGTTTTTGATGATGCATTCAGTGTATAATAGCTTGGTACTTCCACATATAGCAAAATGCAAGCATCTGGTTTAGAAACCGGGAAGAAGTTTGTTGTCAAAGTTGTCGATGGTGTTCGTGCTAATCTGTACACTGCATTGTCTGGATTGAAATACACTTGTGCTCTTTCGAGATGACCTCCCAGATGTACAACTGTAAGGTATCTTTCTTGAATTGCAAAAGAAAAGATGCGCCAAATCGATTCATAGCTGCTTACATAGCAACTATCATATACTGAGAAAACAGCCATATTTCTGCTTTTTTATACGGATGCGTGCACTAAATTGATTTTGACTATATTTAAAGTAATCAAGCATAGTGGGATCGTGAGGAAAGTAGGGAAGGATTTGAGAGCAGATACCGTAACACATTGGTTTTGAATTCGTGAATATGAAAATGGTAGGGTAAGAGAGAGCCGGGCAAACCATTCCACATTCCCGCTGTACGCTAAAGAATGAATCGCCGTACTTGACAGTATGCCGACCATTGGGCTCAATGGTAAACTCATGAGCATTCTTAGAAGCATGAGTATTTCGGCTGAATACATTATGGAGAGGAACGCAACTGGCTACTTCGCTATAGCTTTGTTTATAAAAATAGCGAGAAATTAATGAGAGACATTTCGGCGGTGTTCTATAGATGTAAATGTTTCCATTAGATTTCTATGGCCCATAATTTTTAGAGCTCTCTCTAAAAGACTTAAATGAGTTTCAGGAGCTCTTGCCCAAATATGAGAGATAAACTCCAGCTTTGAACGAATGAAAGCTTTATATATTACAGCCAGATCTGAAGGGGAGAAGAATTTCTTGCATCTATACCAAGCCTATAAAAGCTTATCGATTATATCAATGCAAGTGCCGCTCATGTATAGCGGCATGGGGGCTGGGTTCTGCTTTAACGACAGAAAAAGCACTGAGTTTCTTAAGAACGCTGTCGAGATCAGAATTTAGTGCCGTTGGAGTTCCCTATCCGAAGAATAAGGAGGCGAATCTGAAAACGAATATGAGAAGCTGAGAGTTGTGAATTACTTACATATTTGCATATCTGCTCTATTGACTTGACGAAGTTACCCTATGCCACATTGGTATGAACCTCAAAAGCATTGTACAATATCAGCAAATATGGCACAATCCAACCGCTGTCACCATCAATTTAACCAACATCTCTCTTGTTGAACTTTAGAACTGTAGACCACAAATAAGCCATAATAAGGATTGGAAACCTTCGTACGTTTCACCCCCCAAAACTCATTTGTTTACATTGTTGTATTTGTAGCTTTGAAACTCTATCCATGAATAGATGGGAAATCGAAAAGCAAAACAAAAACAAATTACTAGGGCTGTGTTGGCTATGTGTCTATAGGAAGAGGAACAGAAAAGATTCTTGTGTGCGCTTTTATCATTGTGTCTATTGGAAGAGGAACGGAAATGTTACTTGTGTGCGTGTTTCAGCTTGTAGGCAAATATCAAATGAAAGCAGAGATTTCTGGTCTTTAAGTTATTAGTTTATGCTGTAGACCTTCAAACTGTTCGCTGATCGTGATGATCGTCTACGATGCAATGCGTATCCGTTATTGCCTGTGATGGTATCAGAAATTAGGTCTCTCGGGTATCGCTTGGAACACTTGCTATCAATCATACAGGGTAAGTCGTTGTTGATAAATACGTGAAAGTAGACGGCTGTTTGCATCGCGGAGAAGAATGTGTTCTTCAGATTGTAGTGGCTTTTGATTTAAACGAAAGTATATCAGTCATTCAGTATCCCAGTTTTGACATACATATCAACCGCTAACTGATCAAAAAGACGGCTACACTTCAAAATGTTTTCTTTTTAAATGTTTATGAATAAAAATTCTAAGCACTTATGCCGGTCGTCCACTAGGCGATCAACGCATAAATTTCAGGTTCAAAATATTCAACTGTAATGCACGATATTCTCAATTCTAATCAACCAACGAGTTACATGTGTACGACCTCGTGTTGCTCGTTGGAAGTCCTGGTTCAACGTTTTGAGCAACATTTTCAAGAGAATATATTGAATATTATGTAATTGTTGAACTCGTTGCTCACTCCACTCTTTTAATTTTGTCTGCTGTTACTGGTGTTGGTTGCGTGCGGTAGATGTAAAAATTTGTTTTGCGTTGCGTATTGAAGCAATGTGTTGTTCATGCTGAATTCAGACAAACATCAACTTGTTGAGCAAAAACGCAGTTCATCAATTTGATAAGCTTTATTTTTTTTTTCAAAATCGAAAGAGTTATTCAACTAGTATAAGAGGTTAGTCAACATTTAATTAAGTCTGCCAGCTTTGTGTACGGGGCTCGCAAAACGTTTTGTTCAATTTAATGTCTGGTGTCGTTTCGTAATGTGAAGAACGTAAGTCTCTGTGTAAGAGTTTGTAAATTTGTTCATCTAATTATGGAGTTGGGCGGTGTAGTAGACCCAAAATATTAGTCAATAGCTACCGACAGAACTAAAATTTACAGCTTTCAAACACTGCGAATTATATTTTTACGAAGGGAATTTGGTTGAATTCCGGCACCTGGCTTGTTTAAATATAAGAAGAACAAAAACAATACAAACGTATATACGTACGTAGGTATAGTTTTTTTTCTTTATTTGTGGAATGTGATTTTGATCTATTGAGAGTTTTCTTGTGAAATCCATCCAAAAAATTTCAACTCAATAGGCAAGCAATTTTGAAAAAAAAACCTCGCCTTACCAAAATCAATTCAGTGTCCAGTCCTTTAAATTAAATACTACAAACGTTCATAATACGAGTATATAATAGATAAAGAGAATGCAACGTAGCAAGTACAACGAGCGGTAAATTCTTCTTTTTCCTTGTCACTTCTCGTATTAGCTGTATTTCATTGTATTGTAGGTAATGCTTATCACACAGTTCATGCATTGATTAGGTTAGTATGACATCACATAGATTACTATCTATTTTCTTATACTTAACTAACGGTACGCGGTTCAATACAAATTGTCACTAAGGCATAACGCAAGTGACAATTTGTAATTAGAAAGTTCAAATTGAAATTTAAAGGAAACATTCATTATAGCTAATTGTCTGAATTGTATTTTAGTTGCAGTTTAACGCAGTTTAAGACCATGTAAGTTAGAAATACCTCAACATGTCTATCATCAACATCAAGAAGCCATAATTTTACTTTCTTTAAAAATTCAGAAGGAGATTTTAATTTTCTGATATCTTCTGGTAAGCAATTAAATAACTTGTAACAAACAACAGGGTAGACGTTTCTGTAGTGTGTTTTTCAAAAAGTAGGAATTTTAACCAGAAACCAGGTGTTGCTACGCAAACTTATCGTATCTCATATTGGGCTTTGCAAATGACCACTTTTCAAAAAGAAAAATTTTGAAACCTTAAAATACTAAAGATGCTTAACTGGTAGAATATACAATCTTCTGAATAATGGCATGGAGTTCGCTAATCGGTGTACTGAACATAAGTTTCTGACAGCACATTCTTGCAACACAAGAAGTGGCTGAAGTTTCACCTGATAAGCTCCACGCCACCACCTTGAGTGAAAAATTGCAAAATAAACGCTTTTTAAAGTTTTACTGCCAACAAACTTTTCAAGGTGATAAAACAGCGGAGATTTGATCGAAGATTATTTTTTAGGCTAGCAGTATGCTGCAGTCAGCTAATATTTTGATCAATATAATTAAACCCAAGTATGTATTTGTAGTATCTAACAATTTCAATTTTAAAACAAGGCTTGTTACAGCTCACATTTCCAATATAGTAACTCTATAGTTTCTATCATTGCAATCACACAAACTGAGAATGTGCCTGCGACAGTCGAAAGAATTAAAAAATATACATATCAATATCAGCGGGTTGTACTATATTAAGGCTGAAATACATAAGTTTAGTTTTGCAACTCGTAACTAGTTTATGATGATAAAACCAATTTCTGATAAAATAAATATTATTATTTATATCAGCAACTAAATTCAAAGAATTAGTGGAGATATAAGCAATTTCTAAGTCATCTGCAAAAGCAGTAATTTTACCACGAAACGGTTGCAAAAATAGGGAATTTAAGTAAATGAGGAACAGAACGAGTCCCAGTACTGATCCTTGAAGTACACCTAAATTCACTACTTTCGTGTCACTGAGACAATTTTCAACTTTGACTGATTGCGCCCTATCCTTAAGATATGAAGGAAACCAGCTTAACTTAACACATTAGTATTCTTCCTTTATCAAATAACTTTTTAATCACCTAACGCCAGAAATATAAATATGGCGAAGCCATATAAATACAATATTTGAATAAATGAATTAATCATTTTTCTTTATTTTATAGAAAACTCCATGAAAAATACAGATTTGATAACGGAGCTGGCGCTTAAGAATAAAATACTCTCGACCTTTCAACAAAGCTTCAACAGGATGGGTGGCCCAACCACTGCTGAAGGGCAAACTTATTGTTTGCGATGGAACAATCACAAGTCGAATTTGGTTGAAATTCTGGATGCTCTTATTAAATTAGAAAGTTATGTGGACTGTACGATTGTTGTTGATGATCAAGTACAATTCAAAGCGCATCGTGTTGTCCTAGCAGCAAATTCCCCATATTTCCAATCGATATTACAAGATGTTCCAATGGATCATTGCAGCATTTTGTTTCCTGGAGTACAAGCTTTTGAAATGCGAGCACTTTTAGAGTATATGTACACCGGGGAAGTAAATGTTACACAGAGTCAAATTCCAAAAATAATGAAAATAGCAGAACAACTCGAAGTAAAGGGGCTCTTTGATATGGCTGATTTGAAGGAGAAATTTAATAAATTCGAAGAGTGCGGTAGTAGTTCGTATGCGACCACAGTAGCTGCTGCTGCTCAAATTGCATCTTCTTCCTCTTCTCTACCTTATAACTCATACGAACGCAATTCAACAAATGAAAAAGATACAAATGAGAATTTTAATTCATCACCAATCATTACAACATCAACGAATATCAGTCCATCTGCTGCACCTACAAGTAGTTCCTCACCAACATATTCTTATAAGTCGGCATATCCCAACATATATTCAAAAAGCCCACAACCCGTTCCATTCGCCATAGATCATCATTCCTCGTGGCCAATATCACCAGTAGTTCCAAATTCATTACCGAACTCCGCTTCTATGTTAAGTTCGGTATATGAAGCTGCACCTGATATGAACCCTTTAAAACGAAAAAAGTTATCATCGATTTCAAGTATGCTTATGAACCGTGATACCCCGATTTTACGAAATGTGTTGGCCCAAACACATTCAGCAGATTCATCGCAAGCAATGCCATTGGTTTGTCAACCTGTTAAAAATGAAAAGACTGAAAAAACCGAAAAGATTAGTGCTACTGGAGTTAATTACTGCAATGGGACAGACTACAATGATAGGGTAAGGTTTTTCCTGATACTTTTCCAGTTTTAAATAAAATATATGAGAGTAAGGTAATAAGCTAATTTATATGTACCAACCGTTAGTTTAAAGGCCGATATAAGAAGATTATTTTTTAGGCTAGCAGTATGCTGCAGCTAGATAATATTTTGATCAATAATTAAACCGAAGTATGTATTTGTAGTATCTAACAATTTCACTTTTAAAACAAGGCTTGTTACAGCTCAAATTTCCATAATAAGGCGTTGTACTTTTTTAGTTCAGAGCAGAGTCTGAGTTGTCAAAAAAATTGTTTGTGTTTCTTTTTAACTCAGAGCAAGCAGAGCTCCAAATGTGTGTTTCTTTTTTCGTTCTGAACATGTGTAGATCCCAATCGACGTGCTCGAACAAAATTGACTGAGCATGTGAGTAAATTGCTGAATGCACCATATGCCATGTGTGCGAAAAAGGAAAATGTGAAGAAAAATTAATTAGATACATACGTTGGCGAAAGAAGTTGATCACTTGTTGATTTTTTGTATCTGGTGAGTACCAGTGAACACAAAAGGTAGGTATTGCTTTTTATGGTTAAAAATGAAAATGTATTTTGTGTGGTTGAATTGTGTTTAAAAAACACATCAGTCTCCAGAGCTCGCTCCGTTTTGAACAAGTTCAGTTCATAATTTATGTGTTCGAACTCTGTTCAGTGCTCTGAGCGAAAAAAGAAAAACGCGTATAGTAACTCTATAGTTGCTGTCATTGCAATCACACAAATTGAGAACGTTTCTGGGACAGTCGAAAGAATGAAAAGATATACATATCAATATCAGGGGGTTGTACTATATTAAGGCTGAAGAACATAAGTTTAGTCTTGCAACTCGCAACTAGTTTATGATGATAAAACCAATTTCTGAGAAAATAAATGTTATTATTTATATCAGCAACTAAATTCAGAAAACAAGTTGAGATATAAGCAATTACTACGTCATCTGCAAAAACAGTAATTTTACCACGAAACGGTTGCAAAATTTAAGTAAATGAAGGAACAGAACGGGTCCCAGTTTCGATATAAGCGAGGTTGGCCGTGGTGCGATGGTTGTGTGCTCGCCTGTCAACCTCGTGGTCGCAGGTTCGATTCCTGCCGTTGTCTATGTCTTCTTATAATCCATTAAAAACAAATCTAAAAATTGTCATAATATGAGTTGCTGCTTTACTCATTATATGCTGTTCAGGCATAACACTAACAACATGTGACTGAGTAAACTACTTATAAATATGACAATGAAATAAAATAAAATAATGCGAATTATAAGAGATATAAATAAATAAGACATGGTAATTCTCCGCATTAATTCACCCGCCATCTCTGGAGATAAAATCTGAGACAACAACCACCGTCTCCATACGTCGCGCCACACATCTTTCTATCCTTCATTCTCTTCTTTCACCGGATGCCGCGCTGTGTTAGAAACATATAAACGGTATTTATAATCCCTTGAGCGGGTGCAAAACTATAAATAAAAATAAGAATATCGAATATATTAAGCTCTAATAATGTTGTATGTGTTGCATAAATATTTCTTAAACAACAAATTATTTAAGATACCTAATATAATTACAAAAAAAAGTTTTTATATACTCAATAGAGCGATTGTTAGCCACTTGGTGGAAATTAATTTTTTTGAACATTTTTAGAAAAATAATTAAAAACACTTGTTGTTTCTACAGATTTTCTAAGAAGACGAAATGCGTCGGCATTTGTTAAATAAATTTTTATATAATATATAAAAAAAAACTTTTTATACTGTGGAAACAAGTGTTTTTAATTATTTTTTCTTAAAATGTTCTGAAAAAAGGGTTGAAAACGAAAGGAAACTCTTATAAGAAATTAGTAAACACGTTGGATTTACATTTTAACAATAACAAATTCCCTAATTACAGTAATCGTGGCCACATCGTACAGTGATTTCCATGTATCCACCTCATTTAAAAATTTTTAAATTTAATTTAAAACAAGTTTAAACATTTGAAAGTGACAATTTAGTAGATGCATTTTTCTACCTAAATACTTGCCAAATAGGCTCTCCCGGAGAACTTTGAAAAAATGGTGCTTTTTAAGGTAATAAGTCCATACTTACGCCTAGTACACTGCTAATGTGAAACGAAAATTTTCGGTGGTCCCCTCTAGGAGATCGAAATGCTAACGAAAACATGAACGAAAAAATTCAAGAATTAAAAGAAACCCAATCAGAAAAATCACAAATAAACAAACTTTGGATGAAAGAAACAACTTTCTGTCATTTTTATATGGGAGTTTTCGGATCGCATCAGCAGCATACTATGCTCAAAGTCAAAAAATGGGCCTATAACCCTGTTGGTGTAGGAAAATATGGAACCAATTCCCATATAGTCTTATTACTTTTATAATTGCTATACTCTGTCCCAAAAAAATAGGCAGTAGACGCCTTATGGGAAAGCTTTTTCAAAATCGGTAGCGTGTCATATTTTGGTACCATACTAAATTGAAAAAACTTTTCCATAAAAAGTGTTTGCCCGCCCCTAATATATAAAATAATGAAAGAAAATTTCATTGCATATGCCGCAGAGCTAACGTCCTACTCAGCGCACATCTGAATGTGTACTGATTTGCTTTTGCTGTGGCCTGTGGCTGCTGCAGCTATTCAACCCCATTAAATATTGATGTGCTTTCAGAGTTACCCATGTCCATTTTGTAACTTGTCTGATTTTTTTCATTGGGTTTCTGTTGATGTTCTTTTGATTTGAGAACTTTCATATTTGGGTCCATTTAAAATACAAACTACGAAAACCCTGTGAGAACTTTATTGAGCGACAGATTTATGTAATATACTGTAGCGAGAATGAGAGGCAAACGTCCTATCTTGCTTACATTGCCTAATTATCTTGGACAGACTACAGTTTCACAACAACACATATCATAATGATAATGAAATCAGTTTACCTTTAGGTTATTTATAATACTTCATTTTGCACTTAGCATATCACGTTAGAGCAAAAATATTTGGGAAATAATTATCTCGTAAGTAATAAACTATTTTAAATATATATTTTTCTATCAATAAAATCAAAGTCCATAAATCCATTATAAGGACTGGTGGATTTTGATTTTCTGGATAGAAAAATATATATTTAAAATAGTTTTTTACTTACGACGTAGGAATGTAGATACTATAGGCAGGTTTTGCATTTGGAAAAAAAATCGAATTCAGGATTTTAATCAAACTTAACATGTTGATGATAGAGAACACTAAATAAGTTGGTCCCGTATATACGCCTGTGTATCTGTCTGTCTGTAAGTCGGTCTGTATTTTATCTCTTACTGTCCAATACAGTTAGAGTAAAAGATGTATCTCAGCTTCTTACTGTTCTATGTACAATAAGATTTTGTTGTTTACAAGAGACAAGCACTTGAACTTGTTCTTGAAAGGAATGGTAGATTCGAGGTTAAAACACCTTGTTGTTGTTAAACGAAACGAATGAATTTTATTGTCGAGATATGTCTCTTTTATACTTAAAACTAAACAATCAAATTGATGATACATTACGTTACAAATAAATATTAATTGTGTCACATAAATTGCTTACAAATATAATACGATGACACATTGCATTGCAAAATAAATAATATTAATTGTTTTACATAAATTGCTTACAAACATAAATACGATGTCACATTGCATTGTTACATAAATTGCTTACAAATATATTAGAGTAAAACAAAATATGACACAATTATGTTTATGTTGGGCGGGTAATTGTTTCCTGCTGATGTCATCAATACTTGGTGTGGCTTGTGTTTGCGAAAGCAATGAACATTCTTCCCCGCGTTGAATGGGAACTCATTCAACAAACTATACCTCCGAAACGTTGTATTGAGTTTTGGGCGGTGAAGGAATGGAGTTTTCGTTTGACGTCATTTGCTTCCGAGTTTTCAGCAGAAATATGACTCCCAGGCAGACTGCTATTATAAGTGCCAGATAGCTAATTGAGTAATGATGAATGTTGTTAGTAAGTATTTTTTCGTTGAGGTTTGCGAGCTTCTGATGTTGTAATGTTGAAAGTTGGTTTTGGAGTGTTGTAAGCGATTCAATGTGCGAGTTGTTAAATTTTTTTTAATTTGATCTAGAGCTGATTGAACATCACTTAGTTTCGCTATCGTTGATAAATTTCCAAAACTTATGAAGGATGAATGTACGTTGCTTATTGTCATCTGGATTCCTTGAATGGTAACTAGGTTGTTTCTCAATCTACAGTTGCCTTCGATTGAGAGGAGTCCAGCTCCAGCGAGATCCATTTGACAGGTTTCAGAATTGCATACAGCAGTAAGTTGAATATCTTGAAGGGTTCCAAAAAGCCATTGATTTCTATTGTTCAATTGGGTCCATATAAAGTTGTTGATGGGCCGTACAATGTTACACGAAGTTGCGGTGTTGTTGATGAAAAGAGAAAATTCACAGTTGTACGCTTGTGAACCTGCGTGATATTTTGCTTTTCTGGTTGAGCAGAAATACTGCATATCTTTTCCTTTGTTGCAATCCTTGAATTCTGATGAAGTCATTGGAAAATACTGGTCTCTATGACGGTTTATGGCCAGAATCTCTATGGCTGGCTTATGGTCAGAAGCGTGTTGTTTATAATTAATGGGGCTGATCTTATTTGGAATAGCTCAAATGCTTCTTGTTCAACGAGCGGGATGGTAATGACGAATATTAAGTGATTTCCTGCGTTGCCTCCCTTCGTTTTTGATATTTTGTAGAATTGGAGCAAATCTTCTTGTTCGAATGGTAGTTTCTGTGACAATGGTAAGTGATTTCTTATGTTTATGATATCAGCCTTAAGTTGGGCAGGTGAAAGTAGTAGTGGGTTGATGTTGCCATAATGTATATCTGTTAGTGTATCAAGAATTGTGCTTTCTATCCGTTGTAGATTGGATGCCATCATCATTAGTTGCATAGCAAGTGTAGTAAAGATTTGAAACACTCTAACCTGGTCAGTGGCATTTGCAATTCTTGCAATGATCTCGTTGGCTTGAGTTTGAACCATATTTATGCGATCTTGGACCTGGAGCTGATCATGCTTTATTATGTTGATGGTTGAGTCAATAACAGAGGTCTGATTTTTCAACATTGACAAGAGATGAGCATCATTGTTATTTATTTGGTTGATAGTTTTGGACAATTCTTCTGCATAGTCGGAATCTAGTAGCCCAAATAAGGAGTGAGCTATGTTTCCAACAATATTTATTGCTGCTCTAGCACTTCGATGTCTTGAAATCAAGTTGGTATCTCCTTGTAGTGATATCTTCATATTCGTTAGATGGTTAACCATTGCATTGCATGTGTTTCTTAGCTGTAGTTGGTTACATAAGTGTTGAAGCGCCTTCGTCCCGTTGTTGAATGCTTCAAGCTCAGCTAGAATAGGTGCTAGGTCATAATATGTTATTATGTTCCATTCATTTACGATCAGGTTCATGGATCCAAGATTTTCAAAGTATAGTCCAGGATTATTTTTAAACCTTGTAATGTTTATCGGTGATGCGATAACTATTGGAAGCAAGCACAATGACAGAATCATCGTTGTTATTAGTGAAGTGTTGCATGGTTTTCGTCGTTTTGGTGATGTCTCCGTCAGTATGTCCTCATCTTCATGGTTTGCATCTTCCCTGTCTTCGATGAGTGGCGCTAGACGATGAATCGGTCGTTTCAGTATTCCTGACTGTGTTTTTACGTTGACCACTCGAACGACTTCATCCTGCCCCTTAAAGATGTCGACAATTCTTCCCAATGGGCATTTGAGGGTTGGTGTATTATCTTCTTTGATGATAACTAAATCCCCGATTTTGATATCTTGATGCCTCTTGTTCCACTTGCTTCACTGTTGGAGTTGGTTGAGGTATTCTGTTGACCATCGTTTCCAAAATTCGTGTTTAAGGTAGCATATGTTACTCCAACGATTTCTTAGATTCTTGTTTTCTGGAACTATGTTGGGATCGATTTGTGCGGTGAGGGGTTCTCCAATTAAGAAATGTCCTGGTGTAAGGCGGCAAGATCATTTGGGTTATCTGATAGTGGAGTTAATGGCCTTGAATTCAGGATTGCTTCTATTTCAATCACAATAGTCTCTAGTTCCTCATGTGTTAATGATGCTGTGGATACCGTTCGGAGTAGAAGATGCTTTGCTGATTTGACTGCTGCTTCCCATAAACCGCCGAAGTGGGGGGCTCTTGGTGGAATGAATTTAAAGGTTATTCCCTTATCGCTGCTGGCCTTGATGATGGCTTCTCTAGCTTCTGCCGTGTGTAAAAGATCTTTGAGTTCGGCTAGCTGATTTTTGGCTCCGACAAAATTGGTTGCATTATCACAATACAGCATTTGTATTCTTCCTCTTCGACTAATAAATCTTCTCATGGCTCCAATGAAGGCTTCAGTGGTTAAATCTGTTACTACTTCCAAGTGAACTGCCTTAGTTGAGAAACAGCAAAAAAGTGCTAAGTACACCTTGTGTGGTTTCTTGCCTCTGATTTTATAGTGGACCCAAAGAGGTCCGCAGAAATCTACGCCACAGATAAGGAATGGTCTATTTGGCGTTACTCGATCAGCTGGAAGGTTCCCCATGACTTGGGTCATCAGATGTGGTTTTGTTCTCGTGCATCTTATGCAATTATGAACTGTGTGTCGGGCTGTGATCTTACCCTTGATTGGCCAAAACTGTTGTCTTAAAATGGACAGCAGTGTTTGCGGTCCACAGTGATTGTGGCGCTCATGTTTGTATTTGAATAGCAATTTTGTAGTTGCTTCGTTGTATGGGAGTAGTATTGGATGTTTTGCATCAAATGATATTGATGCAGCTTGTAGTCGTCCTCCTACGCGAAGAACATGGTTGTCATCTAGAAATGGTGCCAGAGTTGTAAGTCCACTAGATTTGCAAAGTCCCTTATGATTCTTAAGATCTTGAATTTCGCTTTTGAATTCGGAAGATTGTATCTGTCTCACAATGGTAATGAGAGATTCGTTGAGCTCTTTGGGTGAGAGTGCCCTCTGCCCCTCCGGATTAACCTTGAGTTTCTTGGCCCGTTTGATGAAACGAAGCATATAGCCGATGGTATGTTGCAGGAACTTAAAAGAATTTCGATGTCGTATTTTATATATGAAATCACTTGGAGAATCATCTTGTAGTGCTATAGCAACAGTATGTTTTCTCTTTCGTTCAAGATCGGAATGAGTTTCTAGTTCCTTTGGAGTTGAATGTGGCCAGGCCGATTCATTTGCATGTAGAAATAAGGGCCCGTAAAGCCACATGTGACAGGACATGAAGTTGCGTGCAGATATTCCTCGAGAAAGTAAATCTGCGGGATTTTCCTTTGATGGTACATGACGCCATTGTGCTCCCCATGAGAGTTCTTGTATTTTTGCTATTCGATTCGCCACGAAAGTGTGATATGAAGATGATGTGGAGGTTATCCAGGAGAGGACAATTTGGGAGTCTGTCCAAAGATATACTGATGCTTCTGGGAGTCGTATATCTTCTCTGACTCTACGGGTAAGTTCAGCTCCCAAGACTGCAGCACATAATTCTAGGCGAGGAAGTGTTTGCTGTTTTATTGGAGCTACACGTGATTTTGCGCAAAGTAGCCTGTTGATAGTTGTTTGGTCTTGATAAGTTGAACGCAGATACACCGCGGCTCCATAGGCTCGTTCTGATGCATCCACGAAGGTGTGAATCTGTATAGACGTAGGGTTCCCTTTAAATATGTGTCTGGGAATTTTCGCTTGATCGAGATCTGCTATGTCCTTTCTGAAACTAAACCATCCTTCCTTGAGGTGTTGTGGAAGTTCGTCGTCCCAGGAGAGTTTTAAATGCCAAAGTTTTTGCATGAAGATTTTGGCTTGAACTACAATAGGGCCAAATAGTCCTAATGGATCGAAAATTCTTGCGAGTTCTGAACTAACCACACGTTTGGTGATTGATGAAGAATCGTTCACTTGAGATCTCCCACATAACTCGTATATTTTAGGTTGCCAGACAAGTCCTAGTGTTTTAATTGTGCAGTAGCTTCCGTCGGTGAAGTAGAGGCTGACTTCCTGATCCTCAGGGTGAATGTCACATAGTAATTGGGGATGGTTTGCACACCATTTTCGAAGTTTAAAACCAGCGTTGTTCAGGATTGACATTAGTTGTTTTTGAGCTTCTTTTGCCTGAGTGATGCTGTTGGATCCGCTTATGCAATCGTCTACATAAAAGTCTTCTAACAGGATCTGGCTTCCGATTGGGTGCGTTATTTTGCTTTGAGAGCCTAAAAATTGTAGGCATTTGGTTGCTAAGTAGGGAGCGGCTGAGGTTCCGTAAGAGACCGTTTTGAGTTTGTAGTATTTTATGTCTTCTGATGGCTGCCGTCTCCAAACGATGAGTTGATAATTCTGATCCTCTTCATGAATGAGGATCTGTCTGTACATTTTTTCGATGTCGGCTGTGAACACAAACCTATGTATTCGAAAGCGGAGTAGGATCGAGAAGAGTTCACTTTGAACAGTGGGTCCAGTATGAAGTATATCGTTGAGAGATAGGCCCGTGGAAGTTTTTGCTGATGCGTCGAAAACAACACGTAGTTTGGTTGTGCTGCTATCAGGTTTGAGTACACAGTGATGAGGGATGAAGAAGTGGTGTTTTGGGATGTTGGCCGGATTTAATTGTTCCATGTGACCAAAGGCTTCATAGTCGTCCATGAATTTCACATAATCGTTCCTTAACATTGGGTTTTTGCTTAGTCGTCTTTCTAGTCACATCAATCGGTTGAGTGCTAATTGTCTTGAGTCACCCAAGGCTTCACCATTTTCTCGGAATGGTAGTCGAACTTCAAAGCGACCGGAGTTGGATCTCTTAACTGTTTGAGTAAAATGTGATTCACAATATATTTCGGTTGTTGTCATTGATTTTGGTGTGTCTTCGAAGTCGTCCAGTTTCCAGAATCTTTCGATGAGGTCATTTGTGGAGTCGTCTTCGCCGAAAATTGCACAGGTGGCATTGTTATAGGAGACATTTTGAATTTTGCCTGCCACGACCCAACCAAGGACAGTGTTCTGAAACAATGGCATCTTGTCACCAATTCGTATTTCCTCAGGACGTATAAGTTGATGATATAATTCTGCTCCAAGAAGAACATCAATTTTGTCTGACTGATGAAAGTTTGGGTCTGCTAGATTGATGTTTTCAGGAATTGACCAGGTTGTTGTATCCAGGTTCTGCGTGGGTTGAGATGACACAATGCTTGGAAGAATGAATGCTTCCACTCTGCAGTTGATTTTTCCAATTGACGATTGGAGTTTGATGTTAACTCGCTGTGTGGAGTTTCGTGTTCTCCGCCCGATACCTTCGATGCAAAGAGATGATGGTTTAGGTGATAAGGATAGACGTTTGATGAGTCGCTCTGAGACTAGATTTATCTGTGAACCTGAGTCTAAGATCGCTCTGACCACACAAGATTGTCCATTGTTTGCTGTGATGACAACTCTTGCCTTAGGCAAAAGTACATAGTCGTGGTTGTGATTAAGTTTTTGAATTGTTGCTACAGTAATCGGTGCTAAACCCTCAGTTTTTGTTGTGCTAGGTTTAGCGGTTGTTGTCTCTGAAGTAATTGCGCTCGTTGTTGTGTTGGATGGTTTCGAATTTTTTTGACTTAAGTGCAAAAGCGTGTTGTGCTTACCTGCGCACTTGGTGCAACTCCGTGACGTACATGTTTTTGCCGTGTGATCGGGCTTGTAACAGCTTACGCACCATCGTCGCTTCTGCGTCCATCTTAATCTTTCAGCGGCTGACATCTTCAAGAATTTTTCACAGTAAAAGATTGGATGGCTCTTATTGCCACATACCTTGCAGTTGTCTATGTTGGAGGTGGCAACGTTGGATACCACCTTGGTTCTATCTTTTCCTCCAACAGCTTCTAAGGCTTCAAAACGGTTTTTCAAGAATTTGAGGAATTCTTCCATTGTTGGTAGTTCTCGGGGGTTTTTGACGGATTGTTCATAGAGTAAATGACTTTGTCGATCTAATTTCTTCGTTAATAGATAAATAAGCAGAGGAGCCCACGAGTCTGTATCAATATTGAGAGCCTTTAAAGCTGCCAATGATTCGTGAATTGTATCATGAAATTCTCTCATAGCCTTTACTTCTGAGCCTTGCTGCGGCAAACCCAAAATTTTTTGAATAAGGGACAATGTCTGGGCCCTTTTGTTGCTGAAACGATCTTGAAGAGTTTTCCATGCGATCGGATAGTTTTCCTCTGTCAGTTCTAAGTGTCTTAACAGACGTTCTGCATCACCAGAAACATTTGTTTTTAAATACCACATTTTTTGTATTAGTGGTAGATCTTGACCATGTATCATTTTGGTAAAAATGTCGGAAAACGTTTGCTATTTTAAGTAATCGCCGTCAAACCTTGGGATTGTCATCGTTGGAAGTTGTACTGATAGATGATCCGTTCTTGAATTATTTGAAGTTCCCCTTAGTGAAGCTCGGTTTTTCAGAACCTTTATTTCAAGTTCTGAATAAGAGCTCATGTCGTAGCCCTCCGAAAGTGGGTCTTCGCTTCTTTCCCAAATTGCGTAATGTAACTCTTCAATTTGGTCCCAAAGTTTATTCATTGCCTCTAGGCATTGTATGGGGGCTTCTTCTTTAACTCGGCCGATGCTAAGGCGGGTTAACGAGTTCATCAATGCCTTCTGGCGGCGCATGAGTGTAAGCACCTCGGGCGTACTTTGAGTTTTAATCTGGACTGAGGGGGCTGAGGTTGCATGTTGGTCTCCCTCAGTTCCTACAGTTTCGCTGGGCTCTATTTCAGCAAGCGAATTCTTGAATACCTTTGAGTATTTGCTGATATTTCTTTTATTTTGAAGAAGTAGTTCGAGGTGAAGTGTTCGTGATCTATGCTTAGATCTGATGCGCGAATTTCCTCGTCTCTAACTGCAAAGTTCTTCCATATTGCCTCGATTCGGTTTAACCGAGAGGTAAAGTACTCTTTTGTTGTTTTTCGCGTTGGCGAATCTTTGTTGAAATTTCGGATTATTGTTTGAATTTCTTCTCCGGCAAGACGTTGCTCGGCTATTTTTGTCTCCATTGTGAGCCGTAAGTTGATTTAATTGATTTTGATTCGCCGACCAAATGTGTAGTTCTAAATGTTGATAAGTTCCAAAGTCGGGGTCACCAAATGTATTTTATCTCTTACTGTCCAATACAGTTAGAGTAAAAGATGTATCTCAGCTTCTTACTGTTTTATGTACAATAAGATTTTGTTGTTTACAAGAGACAAGCACTTGAACTTGTTCTTGAAAGGAATGGTAGATTCGAAGTTAAAACACCTTGTTGTTGTTAAACGAAACGAATGAATTTTATTGTCGAGATATGTCTCTTTTATACTTAAAACTAAACAATCAAATTGATGATACATTACGTTACAAATAAATATTAATTGTGTCACATAAATTGCTTACAAATATAATACGATGACACATTGCATTGCAAAATAAGTAATATTAATTGTTTTACATAAATTGCTTACAAACATAAATACGATGTCACATTGCATTGTTACATAAATTGCTTACAAATATATTAGAGTAAAACAAAATATGACACAATTATGTTTATGTTGGGCGGGTCATTGTTTCCTGCTGATGTCATCAATACTTGGTGTGGCTTGTGTTTGCGAAAGCAATGAACACGGTCTACAGTCTAAATATGTTAAATCGATTTTCTTCAACCTTGATACTAAAGCATATTAGGTGAATTCATATTTTTTTTTTAGTTCCAAAAATAACGGTACCTGCCAAATATTTTTTTATGGAACAAAAAGAGAAATATTAATTTGTTCATGAACGGCTCCAACGATCTTTATACAAAAATCAGTGGACTATTTTAGGTGTAGTACACATTGTTGTCTAAAAATGCTTACATAAAATGTTAACAGTACGGTTATTTGATATTAAGTCTTCATAAATTTGTTCAATAATTTAATTTGACATAAACTATACTTATTTATAAGAAGGTGTTTTTTTTAATAATACAATTCTTTATACATACTAACTGAAATTATTTAACCAAGTAGAAGACCTAGCATTATATTTTAATTGGACTTGTTGAGTTAGTGATTCAAAATTTCTAGTAGTAAATTGCCTCTATAAGGCAAGTTACTTACTTACTTACTTACGGTGGCGCTACAGTCCGGGGTGGATCAGGGCCTCGACAAACAAACTTCTTCGAGTCGGCTCCGTTTCTAGCTATCTGTCTTCAGTTTCGCACTCTAAGTGCTGTCCACCTCTACTGCGCTGTCACACGGGATTGGATAGAAAGACTTTCCGGGCCGCATCATTAGTGTCCATTTGCTCTAGATGACCTAGCCATCTCAGTCATTGGATTTTCAATTTTGTGACTAGTTCGGTATATCTTCAGTTCGATTTTGTACCGTCTTCTCAAAGCACCCTAACGCGTTCGCATCCACCGTTAACAGTGTCCATTTCTCTGCACCATACATCAGTGCTAGGATAATGAGCGTTTTAATTGCTCGCGAGAGGGCTTTGCTTCTCAATTGCCTTCTTAGCCCAAAGAAACAGCGATTGGCAAGAGTAATTCTACGTTTGATCGAACACTGGTATCACTCGCTCCTAGGTGTATAAAGTCTCTGACTACTTCAAAATTATAGCTGTCTATAGTGATGTTTTGTCTGAGACGTCGGTGCTGGGTGTCCTTTAACCGCAAGAACATCAGCTCCAGCAGCTCCAGATATAGCTATCTTTACTTCGTTGAAATCGGGTGGACGGTATTGTTGGCCTACGTGTAGTACCGGTTGAATGACACAATTTGCATAATAGAGGGGTTCGGTTCGTCTTCGCCGGTATACAGTTCGCAGAAATAATTTTTCCATATCCTCAGCACCGACTGCGATTCTAGTATGATGTTCCTATAATCATTCTTGCAGGCGTCGCGTCGGCTCGGGACTTGTACCCCTGGGAGGTTCTTTTTACTTTTTGGTAAAACTTCCGAACTTCATTCCTGCCATGACATTCCTCTATTTCCTCGATCGCGCCCTTCTCATGCTTTTTCTTTTTTCTTCTTAGAAACTTGTGTTCCTCTCTCCTCTTCTGCTCGTAGAGCTCGCGAGCAGCTCTGGTCCTTCTATGCAGCGCCGCCTTATATGCCTGTTGTTTGGCTTCATGTACTTGCCGGCATTTTTCATCGGACCAGGGGTTTCGCTGTGGTGGTCGTGCGAGGCCAACCACGTTAGAGGCAGCATCTCTGACAACTTCCTGGCATTTCTTCCACTGGCCTTCCATAGTTGCAGTTGGCGGCGAAGGACGATTTAAGAGGGCGCGAGAGAGAGGGTATCCGTTGAATTACCTTGGCTACAGCGAGGTAGTGGTCCGAGTCCACGTTGGCTCCTCGCAATATTCGGACATCCTTGAATCTGGAGGAGTGCCTTGCTTCGATCGCAATGTGGTCAATCTGGTTTGCGGCGATTGACCAGGAACTCGCCATGTCCCTTTGTGTTAGGGCTGACAACGAATCGAGACCAAGCGAGACTTTTATTAGTCTCGTCTCGGTCTCGTCAAAATCGAGAAATTTCAGTCTCGTCTCGGTTTCGGTGGCGGTCTCGCCTAACCAAGTCTCGTCTCGGTGTTGGCCTCGCCTTTTTCTCGAGAAAATTTTAATGTGGAGTCTCGTCTTGGTCTCGGTCTCGATCTTGGTCTCATCCTTAGTCTTGGTTTCTTTGCTGTTCTTTGGTAGTGAAAAGATGTAAGATAAGACGCATTGTTCAGATTACAAAGGTAGAGTACGGTGTCTCAGCCGTTTTGATGGTAAGAAAAATGCGGGGTGTGGGGTCTTGTTTTTTTTATAATTTTGCACGCGCTCAAGGGATTATGAATACCCTTTATATGTTTTTTAACACAGCGCCGCCATCCGGTGAAAGAAGAGAAAGAAGTATAGGAAAGATGTGTGGTTCGATATTCTGAGACTAGAGCTGGTTGTTGTCTCAGATTTATCTCCAGGGATGGCGGCTGAACTAATGCGGAGAGAATTACCGTGTCTTATTTATTTATGTCCCTTATAATTCGCATTATTTTAACTATTTCGTTGTCATATTTATGGGTATTCTAGTTTAATCAATCACATGTTGTTAGTGTTATGCCTAAACAGCATGTAATGAGCATAGCAGAAACTTATTTTATGACAATTTTTAGAATTGGTTTTCAATGGAATATAAGAAGACATAGACAACGACAGGAATCGAACCTGCAACCACGAGGTTGAAAGGCGAGCACACAACTATCGCGCCACTACCACCCCCATATTGTGCGAAGAAAATGTATAAAACAAACTCGTGGTTCTATTTTGCCTTTTGAGTTAATTGGAAATAACATTTTGGAATAATGGTGTAAATTAATTTGTTTTATAACAAAAACAAATAAAATATTTAAAAAAAAGAGTACCTACCTACAAAAAACGCTCGATTTTTTAAAATAAACCAACTGGTTTTGTCAACATGAACTGTCCAAAACCATTTAAGGATTTAATCCTATTTAAATGGATTAAAAACCTCTACAAGTTCAAATTTAACCTCAGAAATTTCGAGAGTTTTCCAATTTAATTTTTGGCTTATGAAAAAGGTGATTTAAGTTCTTTTGGATGACGTTTGAAAAAAAATAGTATCAAGACGTAAAATATAGTTCATTGCCAACCTGCCAAGCCATGATGTCAAAATACCTGGAACGATGGCTCCGATTTAAATGGATTAAGCAACCTCTACAAAATTGTACCGCAAAAATTCGAAATTTTTTGTATAAATATGTATATATGCATATACGTACATACAGTCATACCTATATATAAATCTACAGGGTAATCATGTTTAACCCTAGAAAGCTAACATGTCTGGACTGCAATGTAAAGCTAATCATTCGACTTTCGACGAACATTTAAACAGTTTTTTTTAATAGGTTATTACTTTTTATTAAAGGTAATGGTATTTATACAAAAATGTGTTTTGAATAAAAAGAAATTAAAGTTAAAATAAATATTTTCTTCAGTTTTTAATACAAAAATCACATTTTTCATAGAACATGTTTTTTATATCAAAAAGGCACTGTCATACTAGTATTTTGTTAAGAAATATTATTGAAAATAATGAGTAAACTGTACATATACAAAAAACAATAACACTTACAAGAAAAACGCATCCACCACACGAGACAAACTACCGCACCGCCGCGGCTCAGCGGCGCATGAGTTGACATGAAAGCATGGTTATTTAAGTGAAACAGTAAGAATGGAAGAGGGAAATATTTACTTGCGATTATAAACGGTGATTTTTTAAGAGCTTGGTTTTTGAAAATTCAAAAAAACACAGAAACTTGTAAAAAGTGAATGAAATTTTTATTTAGATCGATATATCAATTTCTGCCATTTACTT
Source organism: Philhelius pedissequus (assembly GCA_910595825.1). Classification (NCBI taxonomy): domain Eukaryota; kingdom Metazoa; phylum Arthropoda; class Insecta; order Diptera; family Syrphidae; genus Philhelius; species Philhelius pedissequus. Next base: position 120,868,327 of record OU343160.1, on the reverse strand, counting down.
TTTAAAAATAATTTTACTTAAATGTTGCCCGCGGCTACGCTTCAGGTGGTCCATTCTGAAGGTCCAATTTTGGCAAACTTTTTCACACATTTCGGCCGGAATCTCACCAATGACGCGTTCAATGTTGGCTTCCAAGGCAGCAATCGTGTTTGCCTTGTCCCCATAGACAATAGACTTAACATAGCCCCACAAAAAATAGTCTAACGGGGTCAAATCACATGATCTTGGTGGCCAATTGACTGCGCCAAAACGTGTGATCAACTGCTCACCAAATTCGCCTCTCAATTGATGCATGGTTTCGCGTGCAGTGTGGCATGTGGCACCGTCCTGGTGGAACCACATGTCGACCGAGTTCAATTCTTGCATTTTCGGCAAAAAACAATCTGTTATCATCGAACGGTACCTTTCTCCATTGACCGTAACCCTGCGGCCTTCATCGTCCTTGAAGAAGTACGGCCCAATGATCCCGCCTGCCCATAAACCGCACCAAACAGTGCATTTTTCGGGATGCATTGGTAGCTGCTGAATTGCCTCTGGCTGCTCTTCACTCCAAATACGGCAATTCTGCTTATTCACGTATCCATTTAGCCAAAAATGAGCCTCGGCATAAAACGGATGTAGCTTGCGAAACACATTTTTCACAGAGCACGAATTTTGATAATAAATTTCAATAATTTGCAAACGTTGTTCAGGCGTAAGTCTATTCATGATGAAATGGCAAGCAATACTGAATCGAAATGTCAAATGTTCGTGGAATTTGTCATGTGTGGTCTGTCAAAAATATAAACGTCAAAAACCAAGTAGCAAAAAAATCACCCTTTATGTACATACTTTTGGGGAGAGTACGATAACTATGGCGCCAAGATATAATAACGGTTTTTGGTAGAGGGGCTTAATACAAGCATTTTTTACTATGGTAGGGGGGGGTCTATCTCCCCTCGTTTAGGCGGGAGGGGCAATTTTATAAAAATTTACTTAAAATCTTTAAAAAAATATTAAAAAACAACGGCAACACTTACAGTTATAAATTATACCTTTTTCAAAAGTCCGAACTCTACAATTTATAATTAATTTTAAATAAAGTTGTTTTAGTCAATAGTTTTTTTAAATAATTGACTTCAAAGTCAAAATTTATAAAAAAAAAGTTACAAAAATCACTTTGAATATTATTTTTCTCATGATTATGGATATCGATAAAAAAATAAATGATGTAGTTAACTGCTCCAATTATTTTTTTTATTAAACACAGAAAACTACTTCTTTTTATGTCTTCTAGTTTTTAAGATATGTAATTGAGAATTAGTAAAACTATACTTATTCTTTAAACCCAAAAGATTCTTTAATTTTAAAGAAACTGCATATATTAAAATTTTCACCCTCCCCAAAGCCTATAGTGAGCCCAAGCAGGGGGGTTGCAGGGGGGCAGCATGCCCCCCCTTAGGCATCTCACTGTTTGCATCGTAAATTTCATATATACCTTTGTGATTTTATTACAGTTAATGCGGTTATTTACCAACCGAACTTTGCACTTTTTGAATTTTCCACGGTCATTAAAATATCACAACACAGAGGTGGAGTAGACGTTTTGGAGGGAATTAACCCGATTTCTTCTAAAAACGGGATACTTTTTTCGTTTGTTGACACCAAATCGCCAAACGAACAAAAAATCGAAAAATTATTTAATTTTGGGTGAAGAAGTTAATGCTTAGCCGCCATTCTTAAAAAGGAAACACTACTCTTTCAAACGTTAAATGAAGAATGGCTTTGGTAAACAATAACCTGCACCAAACCTGTATAAAAATAACGGTACAAACATCGAATGCTTGGTCTTGTTTTTTATGATCTAACTATATACATACTTTTTACTGTGGCTGCATTATATGTGTGTACATAGTTATATGCATATCTATGTATGACACAAACTTATGTGCATATTAAGAAACTATGAGAATTTGCTGCCGTTCTGTTGTCGTAAAGGTAATGCAAATTTTTTTATAATGCAATAAATTTTCATGCTCAAATATTTAGAAAAAAGAGATTGAAATGGACATGACATATGTACATACGTTTATGTATATAATATCAATTATTTTTTTTAATCCAGATTCTTTACATGCAAAAGACACTTTACATGCACCCATCTGATACAAAATTATTTTTTTTTGTTTTTCAATTTTCTCAAAAACTAGAAAACATAGAAACGAATAGTTTTCAGTGTTTGATTATAAAATAATTATAACAGTTAACTGCATCAATTACTTCTTTATTGGTGTTTATAATCATGAGAAAAATAATACTCAAAGTGATTTTTTTAACTTTTTTTTCATAAATTTTGAGTTTGAAGTCAATTATTTCAAAAACTATTGACTGAAACAACTTTACTTAAAATTTATTATAAATTGTAGAGTTCTGACTTTTGAAAAAGGTATAATTTATAACGGTAAGTGTTGCCGTTCTTTTTTAATATTTTTTTTAATGATTTTAAGTAAATTTTTATAAAATTGCCCCTACCGCCTAAACGAGGGGAGATAGACCCCCCTCCCATAGTAAAAAATGCTTGTATTAAGCCCCTCTACCAAAACCCGTTATTATATCTTGGCGCCAAAGTTATCGTACTCGTGCCATACTTTTTTTTGTAATCAATTTTTATTTATTATTACCTTATAACTATCTTAAAGCTAGACAAAAATTCATAAAACTAGCCTAAATATCAATAACTTACAACTAATTTACTGGCCTTTTACAGGCGCTCTAAACTAAAATATATCTCTTAGTACTAATTTCTTTCGACCTAAAAACTATTTTAATTAATTCTAATAATTTTATTTTATTTTTGTTTTAGCAAGAAAACTTGTTTTAAAAAAAACTCGGTCTCATATCATTTTTAAAATGTGTATTTATAAATTACCTAAAGCTAGACTAACAATAATTAAAACTAGATACAACTAACTTATAGTAACTAAAAATAACTTAAACTACTTAAGATACCTAAAAAATAAAAGAAAATACCTAAAACTACTTAAATCTACTTAAAAAAAAGAACAGCCACAGCAGCATTTTTCTTTTTATTAAAATTTTTGTGTGTATATTTTGTATACGCATGCAGGCACACCGAGCCATGCAACCCACGCATACGTATACATACGTAAATACATGTACACATGCACATACATATGCAGACGCGCAGATACATGCAAATATGCCCGCATACACATATTTTTTTAATTTTTGGTGTCACCCCGACTATTCTTTATACCTAATTTCCCTAAATATATATAAGTCGGCCAAGACAAAACCTTATTTGACTTTATGTATCAGTTTCAGAAAGCCACCAGAACTGGTTCTCTTGCTTTGCCCTATCCCTTCGGTCCCGATCGGACACAGTCCTACTGTACCGAAGGCGCTCTTCTCCACCTTGGGCGATGACGTCTCGATCATGTAGGAGTCAGTAGTAGATTAACGGAACTGCCATTCCATCCTGTATCTAAAAAGAGAAATGCATTGGGAGGGATGTAGCCACTTAGGCGCACGCGTCTTAGATTAAGACACTGCCTCTCAAACACCCGAATCGTTTCCATTTGAGATGGGGCAACGTTGAACCACACCGGACATCAATATTCAAACCAGCTATCAAGACGGCTGCTATAAAACAATCGTTTTGTCAGGGCAAAGGCTCCCATAGCCCTGGCCAGGGCAGCACCTATAGTCTGTCAAAATACAAGTACTGATCCAACCAGATACCATGGTACTTAACTACATTTTTCCTCGCCATTGGATTACCATGTTGCTATACGATCACCAGCTTGCGCCAGTTCTTTCTCGCTAGACAACGGTGTCCTCAGCTGAATAGTTTCCAATTTCTGGAAGTTGATTTTCAACTTCCAGTCATCATAATACCGCTGAATCTTGTCGAAGTCACTCTGCAACAGTAACGGTTAACGGTACTTCCCATAGAACAACTTTTCATATTTTCAACTTTCTCACTATTCGATGGCCCGATTAAAATTATTTTTTCTATGTAAATGCTTCCTAAAAGTCTTAATAAAACTGCATGTTCAAATTTTAGAGAACTAAGTTTTTCGATTTTAAAAAAATAAATATTTTTGTTTTTGAAAAATCATTTTTTCAAAAACCAGTCACTGAATTTTTTTGAAATTTAAATTTTTAATGAATATTTATAATATCTTCAAAATGGCGTTTAAAATTTTTGTTCGAAAAATGTTTTTAAAATTTTATACATAAAATTTAATTTTTTAAAAAAACCGCTTCAAAGATTTTAGAAATTTCTTTTTGATGTATTCTTATTTATCCACGAAATCAAATGGCATCTTTGTTTTCCCCAAAACTAGAAGCTCTAAGCAAGATAAAAACATTTAACTATGTGTATTAAATATTTATTTCTACAGATTAGTGTACACGATTGGAAGATCTTACAATATTGTCAGATCTGTTATTGAAAAACATGCTTACAATGTCTTACAAACAACTGTGTAAACTTACAACAAATTGTCAATAAAATTGTGTTCCAATTAATTGTAAGATCACTGTCTGAGAATTAATTGTAAGAAATCCTACAAACGTGTGTACCCTAGCTGACAATCGTGTAATCTAACGTAAAATTGTGAAGTTTTTGATAATCGTGTACACACACAATTTGTAGCCTGATTTGTCAAAAATACTCGCACTCAAAGTGTTTGAATTATTGTTGTTTTTTTTTGTTAAAATGAGTAATTATAGAAAAATGATTCTGATAATAAAAAAATATATGTTTACAGTTATTTTTGAGTGTTCTGTGAAAAGTGGTGTATTGAAATGGAACAAAATGCGTTCTAAAGTTTCTCTTAGTTTTGATAAATTTATATATATTTTATTAATATTATATATTATTTTTTGTAATTACAATCCATTTTCGGCTTTTACTTTCAGAAAACTCATATGGCAATAGTTTGAAAAGACTGACAATTAATTAAATGTGTACACGGTTGATAGAAAATCTACCAATCTCTTACAATTAATTGTTAGGTATTCAGCCATCTGACTATAAATTCTCAGTTAACTTCTGACAATAAATTTTGTAAGATATTGGTAGAGTTTCTACCAACCGTGTATACACATATTTAATTGTCAGCTCATTGGTAGATAATTGTCAGACTTTCTTAGGTCTGACAATATTGTAAGATCTACCAATCGTGTACACAAAGCTTAGCTTATTATGGGTATTTCTTTTTTACGATTTTTTGCATACGTCACTGAATACTACATAGAATGTAGGCCCTAATACATTCATATATACATACATATCTTTTAAGATTTTATGAATCTTATGTATGTACATATATTGCATCTAAATTATAAAGCTAACGCATACCTACCCGCCTATCCTTTATTTTCATTATTATATGTACATACTTAGTTACATATTACTACATATTACCCTCCTAACTTATATAATTAAAATCCATAACCTAGGTACAAATATACATTTGTAGGTACCTGAGTAACTATTCCTTAAATCATCCATTCGACAATTCATTATACTAAGTATCAAAGTCATCTTAATTACATCGGCTTTAAACCTGCATAGGACAACTTAACTAGACTACCTACGTACTAAACAACGTCAATGTTTAGCTTCATTATAGTTGTTAGCTACAAGAGCAAGTTCGTACGGTCCAGTCCTGCATTTTATTTTTTATTACATTGTTGTTCCTGTTTTCAAAAGAGCAACCAAGCATCCCTTACATGCATAATCTTCGCCGGCAGCAGCGACGTATACCAGACCCAAACTGAAAACAAAAACATACCCACACGCCACACCTCTTTTCATAGTGGGCTGAATAACTGTGGTTGCGACCGGAAAATACGAATTGTTTGATTTGCAACAACAACATATTAGGGGACCTAGAGCAAGTCGTCAGAAATATGCCGACGATCGAAAAATGTGTATTGTATTCTAGGGGATTCCTATTTGTAGGTCGCTAGTCGCAACAATCATTCTTCAAAGGATGACTTCATCGCTTCTGTTGGTTTGCTTGGGTTCCGGTAATGTGATTGTTGTTGCATATGAAAAAAATTGTATTTCTGGAGCGCAACCACCGTTATTCTGTAGGCCCTAATACATGGAAAGGCTTCTCATTTTTTTTTTTGTTTAAACATGTAGTTGGTGCCAAGCTGTCGACCAAGATATACATAGATAAATCAAATATAAGGTTTGCTCAGTGACTTTAAAAAAAAATCAACAATGTAAAAACAAAAACAATTTTATGTTAGATTTCGGATTTCTAATAGATGACTTAATCTTACTACATAGACTTACCTTGTACACCTATGCAAAAATATACTATATACATAAATAATATATACCTATACCTTATATTAGGTATCTCGGAAACGGCTCTAAATATTTACAGCCTGATTCTCCCCAACATCACTGATACCTCACAAGTCAAAAGCGGAGGTGAAATTAATTTTGTGACTTTTTCGGATTTTCCACAAAGTAACAACTTGTGAGAGTCATAAAAACAATCGAAATTGTGAACTACTTCAGAGCAGGTCACAACTCACAAATAGTTTGAATTTCGACATTTTGATGCGACATTCGATATAATATTTTGTGAAACAATTTATTTTATATCACAACATGAAGTAAACAGAAATATGAAACTTTAATTTGAGATGATAACTTCAGCAGCGTATACCAGAGAGAAGGAAAAGTATCAGAGCATCTTAAACACTATAAACACTTTATCAGTAATCACACTATAGTGTGATTGCCTGTAGTAATTCTGTTCATTCTATACCATTCCAGACCAAATATAAATCCTTTTACATTTTCTTGCTTGAAAATTAATTAAACGGATTCTCTTTGATAGTTGCTTATTTGTTAAAACAAAAATAAATTCATTTATACATATTTGCTTATCTTTATTATTACATCTATAATAAATAATCCGCATCAATTTTTATATTGTTTTTAAGTGTTCCAATAATGCCACTACGCAATTCACCTTTAGCTGTGGTGGGTTTCTTTGTGAGTTTTCTTGTGAAGATTGGGGGAGAATTCGATAAATAATATCGAGTAACAATAATCCTCACAAGGAATAGTCACAAGGGCTTGTGACTTGTGATTCGTCACAAGGGGGAGAATCGGCCTGTTAGATAACATTATTACAGTTTAGTCCTATGGATGGAAAAAATATATATGTACTTAAATTCACCAATTGCCAAGACCACTTAAAAACACATTATTATTTATTTTATTTAAATTTTACTTAAATATTATTTGAAAATATTACCTACTTCTAACCGACTTAAAAATAGATTTTAAATTTAAATTTACGATTAGACAGTATATATTAAAAATATCTACAAATATCTACTAGGCATTGGAATTCAATCAACCTTTTCTACGGAATGCAATAACATAACATTTGCATTGCAGTTCCCTAGCATGAATAAAAAAAAACAAGATTACGACACTTCCTTGTTTTTATCATTTTATTGACGTCATATGTGAAAAAAATCCATTAATCCACAAACAACAATTTGCAGATTTGTTTGTAAAACAATTTTTTCTTACGATTTCGAATTTAGACGATAACTTTAAATTTGACATGTATTGGTTGCGTAGGAAAGCGCACATTTTCTGCAAATATAGTTTTCAAATATGTGTGATAACGTAAAAAATAGGCGGCAGAGTATCGTTATCACAATCAGACACCTTTGAAGAGCCGTATATCCAAGATGAAATTTGAATTTTGTGGAGGTTTTTTAATCCATTTAAATCGGAGCCCTACTTTAATGGATTTTGACAGTTAATAGCTCGGCAGGTAGGCAACGACCTCTATTTTGAAGTTTTAACAATATTTTTCTCCAAAAGTCACACAAAAGGCTTAAAAGCCTTTATGATACTAAAAAAATAAATTAAAAAACATCTTCTAGCGAAAACCGAAACCAAAAAACCGAGACCACCGAGACTAGTCGAATTTCGGTACCAAAAATACGGTCTAGTCTCGGTCCCGTTGCCAGCCCTACTTTTTGTATATCGAAACGCGGAAACTGCGTACTAGCTACCACAACGTTTCGCCCCGTTTTAACCTGAGTCCGTTATCGGAGGTGGTATCGTGCAGACAAGTTATGCATCCGTTAAAAACAAATTCTAACAATCAAACATGAAATTACGATCATTGAGAACACCAAAAAAGTTGGGACCCACTTCTGTATGTATGTATGTTTGTCTGTCTGTCAGTAGCTCCCATACATTTTTGTTAACAAAATCCAGAAATATTGATTTGCTCAAAAACGGCTCCAACGATTTTTAAAAAAAAAATTGCTTCAATAATGAAGTGAAAATGAACATTTCCGTAATTTTTTTGTTGAAAAAAAAATTTATTTTTGGTACTTCTATTAGTACCATTTTTTTGGTTTTCGATTCTTCGGGAAACGGTTAATTTGATTTTTTGTAAGCCAAAATATTTCAAACATTTTTTTTTGAAAGTTTTTTTTTTGAAAACTCAAAATTGCGAAAACTAGTGAAAAAACTATACACCTAAAATAAAAAACAACGGTACATCCCATACAAATGTTAAAATAAAACTGTTAGAAAAAACTGTATTTCTCGAAAACGGCTCCAAGAATTTTTATAAAAAAGGTGTGTGTTCCTAAAATAGCACAGTCCACTTTAAAGTATAAAAATATTTTATATTGGCACTTGCTAAAAGCACTTCCCATATACCCACTTTTCATATTTACGACCTAGAAGTGTTAATAAACTTTTTTAAAACTTTTTTAAAAACCTAATTTTTTTAGAAATTTGAATTTTATATGTATGTATATTAATAATTACTTCAAAATTGCATTTCAAACTGTATATTTTTTTAATCCATCCGATTATCATATACCAACAATTTACAATATTTATTACCCTACAACAGCTTCTCTGTTTAATTAACAGCAACAGCAACAGCTTCTCTGTATGCTTTATTTTCACATTTTTTTATATGCATCAATTCAAATGCAAATAATAATTTTCTCACAGTAGTCAGCAGTTTCTTTTTTTTTTCTTCATTCATGCTCAGAACATACCTAACAGAAATGTATTATATTTCCTTTTATTTATTTTTGTATCATATTATTTTTTGTATATTTTAGTTGTTTATAAATTTAGCTAAGTAAGCAAAATTTGTGTATAAATAGTATTGTAAGCTAATAAAATTTATCATTTTATGATCAAAAGGTTGTTTGGTCTCATTATTATTATTGCTTCCCCCCACCAGTGGTAAGTGGCATTAATATAATCACAACTATTCGTTCTTCCGCAGTATACAAAAGGTACAAGAACCTTTTTGTATAATCTTCATTCTGGTCAAGGTTTATGTACCCTGTCCAGACAGTCGGAGCAAAATAGTTCCGAATTAAACATTGGTGACCCCGACGTGATTAAGAGCACAAACAGCCTTCTGATTGTAAGTGATATTAAGCGTTCCAAGGGCTTAAACACTTGGTCTACAATTCAAGATTCTGAGTTCCAGAGTTCCTGCGTTGCAGAAGCCACCAACAGGTGGATATTAACAAGGTTCTGAGTTCCAGAGTTCCTGCGTTCCGGAAGCCACCAGCAGGTGGATATTAACAAGGTTCGAGAGTTCCTGAGTTCCTGGTTCCAGAATCCACCAACAGGTGGATATTAACGATATTAACAAGGTTCTGAGTTCCAGAATTCCTGCGTTCCAGAAGCCACCAACAGGTGGATATTAACAAGGTTCGAGAGTTCCTGAGTTCCTGGTTCCAGAATCCACCAATAGGTGGATATTAATGATATTAATAAGATTCAGAGTTCCTGCGTTCCAGAAGCCACCAACAGGTGGATATTAACAAGGTTCTGAGTTCCAGAGTTCCTGCGTTCCGGAAGCCACCAACAGGTGGATATTAACAAGGTTCGAGAGTTCCTGAGTTCCTGGTTCCAGAATCCACCAACAGGTGGATATTAACGATATTAACAAGGTTCTGAGTTCCAGAGTTCCTGCGTTCCAGAAGCCACAAACAGGTGGAAATTAACAAGGTTCGAGAGTTCCTGAGTTCCTGGTTCCAGAATCCACCAACAGATGGATATTAACGATATTAACAAGGTTCTGAGTTCCAGAGTTCCTGCGTTCCAGAAGCCACCTACAGGTGGATATTAACAAAGTTCGAGAGTTCCTGAGTTCCTGGTCCCAGAATCCACCAACAGGTGCATATTAACGATATTAACAAGGTTCGAGAGTTCCTGAGTTCCTGCGTTTCAAAATCCACCAGCACGTGGATATCAACAGCAAGCTTCCTGTTTCATCTTGAAGGTAGAACACACAAATAATCAACATGGATGAAATGAAGGTGTTTGCCATCGTGGGCAGGCAGAAGGCCATAACGGACGAGTTGATTAGACTCAAGAACAATGTTGGCAAAGATGGCCCCGATCGAAAAACGGCCGAGTAAAAGGCCAAGAAATTAAGAACATTAGAAGCTTTCTGGTTAGAGTTCGCTGGCAATCATGACCTAATAAAGGCTCATGTGAAGGCAGACACTCCGTATGTGCAAGCTAACACATACGAGAAGGTCAAAAAGGCGTACATTGATCTTAAGCATATCTTGGAATCAATTGTGCCTATAGCTGGCGACAGCGACCCTTCAATGAAGTCAGCTGGTGCTGATGATGGATTACTAGGCCACAAAAACAAAGATGACACACACACATCAACAAAACTAAAGCAGCTCGCAGAAGCCCCGGCATCTGATCTAACAAGAGTCATAAGAAGGCAAGGCACAACAACGAAGTCGTTACAGCGATTGTTAAAAGGTCTCAAAACCACTGCGAAAGACGCTTGGAGTTCAACTTTTTGTAGCGTAAAATTGAACGCGCTGCAAAAACACTGGATGGAGCTCGAGGAAACCCATCGTCTAATTCACGAGCTCTCGGAAGATCCACGACGAGCTGGATACAACGTAGAGGAATTCTACACGTTGGAAGATGATGTGCAAGATTTCCAGATTTCTTTGAACGAGAGATTGGAGAAGTTCGCCACACAGAACGCAATACCATCCAATCCAGTTGGTAATCTTCCTACAGCAAGCACACACCATCAAGCCCTCAAACTACCAAAAATAACCTTACCTAAGTTTGATGGGGATTACACGAAATGGAAGCAGTTCAGTGATTTATTCACTGAACTAGTACACAAGCAAGACATTGCAAACTGCCAGAAGCTATTCTACCTGAAGACAACACTAGCAGGTGACGCAGAGAACCTAATAAGGCATTTCTCCACGTCCGATGAGAACTACAGTGCAGCATGGCAAGTAGTCAAGGATCGATATGACAATCCTAGTCTACTTGCAACGGCACACATACAGATATTGCTAATGCAACCTGCCAATCAGAGTGAAGGTTCAAAAGCAATAAAAGCATTGCATGACACCACACAAGAGTGCATGCTCAGTTTGAAGGGCTTAAATGTAGACACTCGCAATTGGGACCCTCTGCTGATGGTCATTTTGATAAAAAAGATGGACAGAAATACGCTCTCAACTTTGGGAGCAGTCGCTCAAGCAACCAAAGGCATTGCCATCTTTGAAGGAGTTCATGTTATTCCTTGAGACGCGGTTTCAATCCCTAGAAGCACTAGGGTCAAGCCAAGGAAAGTGTTCAGAAGATCAACGACAGAGGCCAAGACCCGACAAGGCGTATACGACACTGGTGGCAACAAAATCTGCATTCATCTCCTACAAGGGTAACCATCAGCTGTACTCCTGTGAGAAGTTTCTGCAACTAAGCGCGTCACGGCGCTTAAACTTGGTGCAAAAATCAAGGCACTGTACAAATTGCCTAAGATCGGGACATGCTTCAAACACTTGCTCTTCCCGATGTTGCACCAAATGCCAAAAGAAACACAATACACTTCTTCATTTGGATGAGTCAGCCAGGTCCAAAAATTTGAAAGTGTCATCATTACCTGGCAACACAATTACCACCGGAGACTCAACAAGCCTTTGCACTTCTGCAGCGGGAACTAATCCCAGTGTTGAAAGCAAACCACACAAATCTTCAAGCGTGATACTGGGGACAGCCATTGTCCATCTAAAGTGCCAAACCGGAAAGCAAGTAGCATGCCGAGCCTTGTTAGATTCGGGATCACAGATCAATCTAATAACAGACAAACTAGCAAAATCATTGGGTCTGAAGGAAACTTATGAGACGTTATGTGTTGAAGGCATCGGCCAAAGCAAGCAGGCATCTCTTCGAAGAATTAGCGTTGAAATAAGCTCAAAAATCAACGGATTCTCTACCCGAATGGAAGCACACATTCTTTCAAAAATAATTTCACCACAGCCATCAAGGCCTATCAGTACATCTGCCTGGAATATTCCAAATAATCTTGTTTTGGCTGATTGACAATTCAATCGGCCAGGACCAATAGATTTGCTAATTGGTGCTGAAATCTTTTATTCGACTTGGGTATTTGACCCACTGGGCATCATGGCTCCGGTGGTCGTCGTTGCAAAATTATTTCTCCAGAAACTGTGGGAATTAAAACTTGACCGGGATGCAGCATTACCCCAAGAAATGCAGACGACATGGCTTAAGTATCGTGAAGGCCTACAATCTCTGAACAATATCAAAATTGATAGGCACATATTTGCACATAGAAACCCAAAAAACACACAATATCACATTTTTGCGGACGCTTCGGAGAAGGCATATGGAGCAGCAGTATACGTCCGATCAGTTTGCAGTAACAACACTATCACGGTGCGATTACTATGCTCTAAATCAAGAGTAGCACCTTTAAAACAATCAAAATTAACACAGCAAGCAACTATTCCCCGACTGGAGCTATGTGCCGCCTGCCTTGCCACTGAGCTCCTGCTTCGTTTGCAAAACGACCTGAAGATTTATAATAACGCAACATTTTTATGGACAGACTCGGAAATTGTTCTTGCTTGAATTAATTCGTCATCATCCGCCTCCCTACCTGTTTTTGTTGCTAATCGAGTATCGCGTATTCAACAAAATACAATACCTCAGCAATGGCATCATGTCCCCTCAAAGGAAAATCCCGCTGACATGCTTTCACGTGGGATAGCGCCTGAACGACTCCAATATTGCAACATTTGGTTCTACAGACCAAAGTTTCTACATGGAGGCACTTCAATTTGGCCACCTAAATACAAACCAATTGACGAGAACCTATCTGTGGGAACCGCTGTTCACAAATCACCCCCGCATCAAGAAGGTTTTTAGCTGCACTCAACCATAAAAATTCCTTCAAATTTGCAGAAAGAATAGTCGCTTTTATAGTAAGATACGTCCACAACCTAAGACAAAAAGCGCTAATAACCAAAAGCAAGAAAAACAAAGAAGAATTGTCAGCTGAAGAAATTGAGTTGAAGGTAGCAGAAATCAAGCTGAAAAATGGTCCCCTATCGGTTTCAGGACTAGTTCAGGCAAAAAAGAACATCTTCAAACAAATGCAGCAAGACCAATTTAAGGAGGAAATTACACAACTGAAGGCAGAGGGTGAAGTACCAAGTAAAAGCCCATACAAGAGCCTGACACCCTTTCTAGACGAAGAAGGGCTGATTCGTGTGGGTGGGCGTTTAGAAGCATCGTCATTGCCATATGACGCTAAGCATCCCATACTGATACCATATAATCACACGTTCACCAAAATGCTATTTGTTTCAATTCACGAGGACAACAATCATGTTGGGCCACAAACCATGCTCTCTATTGCAAGGCAGAGCATTTGGGCAGTGAAAGGAAAGACGCTTTCTCGATCAGTGCTGCACAAGTGTGTCGAATGTGCTCGCGCCACACCAAAGCTGCTATCACAACAAATCGGAAACCTGCCTGCAGACAGTATTCAACCTGGCTGCGTTATTAAAGATGACTTCATAACCTTGCGTGGCCAATTCATACAAAGAACGGTCTCTAGAATGTCACTCTCTCCAGCTGCAAATCTATCCAATTATGCCTCACCCGACAATTTGACTACAACAAGTTATGAAACCTTGTCGTACAGAAAACATCTAGAGGAATTGGAAGAACTCATAAATATTACGAAGGCATTGCCTTCAATAACATATCAAAACAATGTGCACCAATTTACAGTGAGCTACTTCGCATTAATCTTTTCCATCATAATACTGATCTGCTTGTTACGATGTTCATACTACTATTACTGAAAACACAAGGCGGTAATCTCCAAAGACGAACGAAAGCCCAGCAGAACCTCAGCAGACATCCGGGGCAACCTCGACTGCAAAGAAGAAGACCTCAGCGACAAGAATCCCAACAATATAACATTCGAAATGGTTCTATAGTTTTGAACATAGTTCAACGGGCGGAGAATGTATATTTTAATCCATCCGATTATCATATACCAACAATTTACAATATTTATTACCCTACAACAGCTTCTCTGTTTAATTAACAGCAACAGCAACAGCTTCTCTGTATGCTATATTTTCACATTTTTCTATATGCATCAATTCAAATGCAAATAATAATTTTCTCACAGTAGTCAGCAATTTCTTTTTTTTTTCTTCATTCATGCTCAGAACTTACCTGACAGAAATGTATTATATTTCCTTTTATTTTTTTGTATCATATTATTTTTTGTATATTTTAGTTGTTTATAAATTTAGCTAAGTAAGCAAAATTTTTGTATAAATAGTATTGTAAGCTAATAAAATTTATCATTTATGATCAAAAGGTTGTTTGGTCTCCTTATTATTATTGCTTCCCCCCACCAGTGGTAAGGGGCATTAATACAATCACAACTATTCCTTCTTCCGCAGTATACAAAAGGTACAAGAACCTTTTTGTATAATCTTCATTCTGGTCAAGGTTTATGTACCCTGTCCAGACAGTCGGAGCAAAATAGTTCCGACTTAAACACAAACTTTTTTCCAAAAGTGTTTGTAAAATTTTATACGATTTTTGTTTTCTTTTATATATATGTCTACCTAATTATATTTTCATTTATACATACATACATATATACAATGTATGCCCTCATAAATTTATTTATAAATATGTATCTATAAAAATCACATGATTATTATGTACATATATTGCAGCTAAATTATACAAAAAAATATATAAGTTATAAGAAAATTATATGCATATATAGCTACCTACGCATATATATCCTTCACTTTCATTTTTATATATACATACATATTTTCTTACCTATAGGGTCTATCTATGTACGTAGGTACTTATTACTCTCCTAACTTACTTAAATGAGATCCATAACCTATGTAACTATTTCTTGAATCATACATTCGAAAATTGAATATACTAAGATCAAGGTAATCTTACTTACATCGGCTTTAAAGCTGCATAGGATAACTAGACTACATAGCTTCATAACAGCGTCAATGTTTAGCTACAAGAGCAAGTTCTAACGATCCAGGCGTGCAATTTATTTTAAATGTGATACGAATGTTTTTCTTAGCGGCAACGCTGGTTCCAACACTTACTTGATTTCCTGAGCATTAAATGACAAACCTAAATCGGATAAGGATATATAATGTGATTTTTTAAGAGCTTGGTTTTTGAAAATTCAAAAAAACACAGAAACTTCTTAAAAGTGAATGAAATTTTTATTTGGATCGATAAATCAATTTCTGCGATTTACTTTTTAAAAATAATTTCACTTAAATGTTGCCCGCGGCTACGCTTCAGGTGGTCCATTCTGAAGGTCCAATTTTGGCAAACTTTTTCACACAATGACGCGTTCAATGTTGGCTTCCAAGGCAGCAATCGTGTTTGGCTTGTCCCCATAGACAATAGACTTAACATATCCCCACAAAAAATAGTCTAACGGGGTCAAATCACATGATCTTGGTGGCCAATTGACTGCGCTAAAACGTGAGATCAACTGCCTACCAAATTCGCCTCTCAATTGATGCATGGTTTTGCGTGCAGTGTGGCATGTGGCATCGTCCTGTTGGAACCACATGTCGACCGAGTTCAATTCTTGCATTTTCGGCAAAAAAAAATCTGTTATCATCGAACGGTACCTTTCTCCATTGACCGTAACCCTGCGGCCTTCATCGTCCTTGAAGAAGTACGGCCCAATGATGCCGCCTGCCCATAAACCGCACCAAACAGTGCATTTTTCGGGATGCATTGGTAGCTGCTGAATTGCCTCCGGCTGCTCTTCACTCCAAATACGGCAATTCTGCTTATTCACGTATCCATTTAGCCAAAAATGAGCCTCGTCGCTGAAGACAATTTTGCGGTAAAACACATTTTTCACAGAGCACGAATTTTGATAATAAATTTCAATAATTTGCAAACGTTGTTGAGGCGTAAGTCTATTCATGATGAAATGGCAAACAATACTGAATCGAAATGTCAAATGTTCGTGGAATTTGTCATGTGGGATCTGTCAAAAATATAAACGTCAAAAACCAAGTAGCAAAAAAATCACCCGTTATTATCTTTTGTACGCAATCCTTTTATGATGAAATAGAGAATATGAAATAGAGATATTAGTTCCAACAGCAAGGACTTAACCAGCCTTAGTGAGGAAAAAATCTCCACGAAATTGTGTTGATACTCTCCAATCAGATAAAAGTTTTGATCAAGGGAAAAAATTGCAATTGCAAATCAAATGTTCAAGGAAAAATTGATGACTTTTCCCTGGAAAAATTGGTTTCATTTAGCTATAACCTTTTTTAATTTCAGTATTTCCCTTATATATTTATGATTACAGTTGAAAAGGTCAAGCTCGTCCGCGGCAAATAAGCAACAAATAAATGAGCTTAGCGAAATTAATATATAATTCATGTATGGTATATAGTATATAATATATAACATATAGTATATAATTTATAATATATAATATATAATATATAGTATATAATATATAATATATAATATATAATATATAATATATAATATATAATATATAATATATAATATATAATATATAATATATAATATATACATAGTATATAATTATGATATGTACATAATATATAATATATAAAATAATATATAATGCTCTTAATTGTTTAAATTGTTTTAAAGTTCAGCCAAAACGACTTAATTCAATTGATAAAATCAATAAGCCGTGGGGTGGCCGTGGCGCGATAGTTGTCATAAAATGAGTTGCTGGCTTACTCATTACATGCTATTCAGGCATAACACTAACAACGTGTGATTGAGTAAACTAGTATACTGATAAATTTGACAACGAAACAAATGAAATAATGCGAATTATAAGAGACATAAATAAATAAGGCACGGCAATTTTATCCGCATTAGTTCAGCCGCCATCTGTGGAGATAAATCTGAGACACATCTTTCCTATCCTTCTTTCTCAACTTCCACCGGATGCCCGCGCTGTGTTAAAATCATATGAAGGGTATTCATAATCCCTTGAGCGCGTGCCAAATTATAAAAAAAAATAAGCCACCTTATATATATTATATTATTAAAAAATTATATAAATATCGAATTTTCTGATGATGGCTATATAGCCGAAACGCGTCAATAAAATAAATAAATAAAAAAGACTATAAGGTCGTATGTGTCCCGGCAATGCATCACAAAACACCCGATATTATCTGTTTTTTTTTTTCGAAAAATGGCAACTTTTGTTTTTTTTTATGAACTTCAAGGTTCACATTTATCCATTTGGAACAGATTCTCTCACAAACCTAATGAACGTTCTGGCAATAGGTACAAATACAAACTATATTGATGCCATAGTTTCCAGGGAGGATGTACTATAAAAACTTCGTGAGACCCAATTCAATTTCCAGAAAATATACAATCAATTAGATTTGTTGCTATAGCCAGTACTTTTGCTTGGAGAATTGTACAAGAAAGTGGCACATTCTTTTGTCTAGCTAAGCAAAATCATTTGAATGTCAAGACATCAATTTTGGCAAAGGATACAAATGATTTCACACGATTTGTTATCAAGCCAACAAATTTTTTAAATAACAGTTGGATGAAGAAATTTGATTATAGTTCTTGCTGCAATCAAATTTCTTTTCAAGAAATCTCTGAGGCAAATGTGTATCTTCGACTTCGAAACACTTAATGACTTCAACTTTATTTTCCAGATAAAGCTCGATATAATTTTGTTTAATTATTGTACTTTTACTTTTTTTAAACTTAGTAGCTGTATTGAAGACCAAAAACAAACCCCTTTAACTAATCAATTGCACTGACTTATTTGAAACGTCTGCCTAAGCCAGATACAAAATTCAAATTGTTTTATTTGCCAACTAAAAAAAGCTAAAATTACACACTTATTTATTGGGAAATCATCAAATAAAGCAAAAGTAACCTGTGGCAAAAAATGCGATGCACACCTACATATTTCGTATTTCATACGCTTGAACTAATTAGTGAGGTGAATAAGAAAGCAACGAATGTTATTTTAGTAGTCCATGGTCCGATTAGCAGGTGCCCCTATTATAAAGGGAAATTTGTAAAAAAATACCAGGAAATGCATAAGGTGCAGTCCGAATATGAGGTGGTCCGATTATAGAGTGTCCCTCTTACCGCCACTGGCAACACCATATATATTTGAACAATAATCTACTACAATGAATTATTAAAACATGTTTCTTTTTTCTTCTTGACTGAGAAAAAAAATTGAATCATTTCCGGAGGTCATCTGCTTCAGTCATTTTGATTTAATTTGTTAATCCTAATAACACAATTGTAATCCATTATAATCTCTTGGTTTCTACACTATAAAGTAAGTCGAATTAAATTATTTACAAGCATATATTTAAATAAAACATTCTTAGGAATTTTAACCAATAGTTTGTCAAAGATAAAGAAAGCATTTAATTCACACCTAGGTTTCATTTCTGACAAGAGTTCAAAATCTTCTGAATACAAAAGGTCGTCCACTGCCATCCGAAGTGGACTCGCATAACAAAATTAAAATTCTTTATATGGTATCGCACGACTACAGCTGTCGTGTCTTCAATCATTATATATACATATTTTCTGGAGCGCTTATAAGATCCTCTTGCTAAACGGTAAGTACAATATGAGCGCCCATAACTCTCCACATGGTCAACCACTTGCTTCTCCGTCAAACTCAGATCTTCCGTCTCATCATGAAATAACTACCAGCCGAAGAGCATAGTTCCACGTGCCATATTTGCTCTTCTAACCTCAACAACAACTGCTCAGCAGAAACAATCTGCTGCCCCCGTTGCCTCAAGCAATTTCACAAAACTTGCACCAACATTTGTGTAACTCTTCCTAATGCTAAATAGCAATGTGAGTTTTTTTAACCAAGCCTATCAACGAAAAACAAAAATTCTTCAGCCGCTAAAGCTTCTCCTCGAGCGCTTTCATCAGCCTCAAACGGCCCTAAGTCACGTAGAATTACCTTAGAACTTCAACGAGCAGAAGAAGAACGTCAACTCGCCTAAGCCGAGCTGGCTAATAACAAGGAATTTATAAAGAAGAAGTTCCAAATTCTTGCTGAGGAATCTGTAGATAAAGAAAATAATAGTAGCCATTCCGAATCAGTACGCGCCTGGATCGATATTCAACAAGAGTTTGGGAACTCCAACCACGTTGTTAGTTATGAAGAAACGCAAAGGTCTCATCCAGCTAATCAGAATACATCAACTGTAGACGAAATAAATAAAAATACAACTACGAATGAACACTGTCATATGGCTGATACTGTGAGATTCTCATTGCCAACCAATCAGACACTATCGTTGTCAGCTTCCAAACATATGCAGGTCCCAATATATAGCGGGACCGGAAATACTCTAGGTAATGTAACGAGTAATAATGAAAACTACACGTTTTCCAACTCAACGTTTCACAACATCCCACGCACACTGTTATACACCACAAGTTCGATGAATCATCAATCAGGAAACACCTCGGCCTTACCCTCAAACAACAACTTCACTTTAGGCGCATTTTCAACAACAATCGATGCCTCACGTATGAGCTACGCAAACCTAACTTAAGAACAAATTCAAGCACGACATTCTGTTCTTAAAGAGCTGCCTATATTCTGAGGCCAACCAGAATAGTGCCCAGATTTTAGTTTCGACTGGTCAACCAAAAGTCTCTACGAGGTGAAGCGTTAAGATCAGTTCAACATCTTCTGGTCCACCCATCGTGTGTCCCTGCTGTCATCGCAACATTGAAACTTTTATCTGGTCAACATAAGAAGATCTTGCAGTCTATCAAAACAAGAATAAAATCTACACCGCCGATAAACGTAAACAAATTAGATTCGTTCACCACCTTTGCTGTTAATGTTAAAAGTCTAATCGCTACAATAGAAGCATGTGGACTACAGGATGAACTCAATAATTCCTCACTTCTCCAGGAATTAATAGAAAAAATGCCAAATCAAAGACCAAACCTACTTGAGTTCTCAAATTAGAAATTTAGCTACGGACTTTCAGCAAGTATCGTGACAGTGATATCAGTCAAAAGCAATTTCGCTGATAACTTTACGTGCAACCAAACGAGAAATGCATTCATACACGGACATGGTGAAGAAAGAGATAAATGTTGTGTTGTATGCAAATCGTCATGTAAAAGCATTCCTCATTGTTCTTATTTTCTAAACGCCGACAGCAGCGAAAGATGGAACATTGCGCGAAAATATAACCTATGAAAACAATGCCTATATCCGCATGCTACTAAATGTCACAGTCTGCAAAGGTGCGGAGTTGATGGCTGCAACAATAGCCATCACGCTCAACTTCATCGACATTTCCCAGAAAGAGAAATCATCGAACAAGATAAAGTTAATGTCAACCCGCATTCCCATAGTGAGAATTTAAAAACAATGTTCAAGATTTTACGCATTTCTGTTTAGGGAAAGAATAAAAGCCTAAAAACGTTCGCCTTCATACATGAAGGCTCCTCAGTTAGTTTATGTGACGAAGAATTACTACGAGAATTAAATCTAGAAGGAAAAGCACACACTCTATGCTTAAAATGGACGGGACAAATACAACGAACCGAAAATACATCACAGAGAATTGTCTTGACTATTGCCGGAGTAAATGGAAAAAACTCGCCCATAGAAGTGCACACAGTGCGTAAGTTATCACTCCAATACAGGCTCGACTACGATGCTTGCTCTAAAAGATTCCAACATCTACAAAATTTACCTATTTGCAGCTTCAAGGATGCAAGACCACGTATCCTAATCGGTGCTAACAACTTGAGTTTAGGAACGCCGAAAGAAATTCGCGAGAATAAGCCGTACGAACCCGTGGCCGTTCGAACATAACTAGGCTGTGTTATATACGGAGGTGGAAAACGCTGTGATGAAGTGTTTAATTTTCATATTTGTGAGTGTGCCCAAGAAAAAGACGATATACTGCATGAATTGGTAAAACACTGATTTTCTCTTAAAAATGTAGGTGTTGTATTTTTTCATACAAAGGCAACTCATGAAGAAGAACGCACGGATATGCTTTTAAAAAAATATACACAAAAGCGAGCCGACAAACATTTTGAGACGTGTCTTTTGCTGTGATTTGATGAATTCCAGCTGCCAGAAAGATACAAAATGGCAAAAAAAGACTTCAGTGTCTTGAAAGAAAAATAAAATTACAACCCGGACTACGTGAGCTGTTCAAAAAAACCATAGAAAATATCTTCAAAAAGGATACATTCGTAAGCTATCTAATTCACTCGATTAACATTAGCCAACGTTTCTACTGGTCGGATTCAAAAACAGTGCTATCATGGCTACGGGCGGCTGATCATCATCGCTTTCGTCAGCTTGTATCATTCCGAAGAAGTGATATACTCGAAATAACAGAGTTGAAAGAATGGCATTGGGTTCCGACTAAACTCAATATCGCAGATGAAGCCACAAAGTGGGCGAGGACACCAGATATTCTCCAAAGTAGTCAATGGCTTAGTGGTCCAACCTTTTTAAGGCAACCAGAAGCAGTCTGGCCAATGGAAGAGCCTGATACAACACCTGTAATAACCGAGATGAGACATGAACATTTACATATTTCCTTGGCAAACTCTTTGATTGCCGTTCGGAGATTCTTGAAATGGAACAGATTACTCAGGGCTATCGCATACATCTTCCGCTACGTTACCAATCTACGACGCATGGCGAAGCAACTCCCAATAACAACTGGAGAGATAAATCAAGAAGAACTTAAGAAGGCAGAAGCTTCAATTTTTCGTCAAGCTCAAAACGAAGAGTACGCAGATTGCATTCGAGATCTGAAAGCAGGCAAACGCTTAAAGAAGTCGAGGTTAATTTATAAAGTATCGCCATTTACAGACAAAAAAGACGTTCTAAGAGCGGACGCAAGGGTTGATAACGCCCTAGTCTTAGAAGAACAAAAAAGGCCTATAATCTTACCGAGAAACAACTATGTAACTGATCTTGTTTTAAATCATTATCACTGTTTGTACCACCACCTGAATCACGAAAAGGTCATCAACGAAGTTCGCCAAAGGTACTATATTGCTCGTCTTCGTATGGTCTTAAGAAAAGCAGTAAGAAATTGCCAACAATATAAGATACAAAAGATATTGCCAAAAAC
The DNA here is from genome assembly GCA_910595825.1 of Philhelius pedissequus. NCBI lineage: Eukaryota > Metazoa > Arthropoda > Insecta > Diptera > Syrphidae > Philhelius > Philhelius pedissequus. The sequence continues at coordinate 120,845,743 of OU343160.1, read as the reverse complement.
ACCACAAATGGCTAAATTGCATTACGCTCGCCTTGCAACTTTCATAGCGCCTTTTACATATACAGGACTAGACTTTTTTGGCCCACTCATGGTCAAGGGGGTCGTCACTCAGAAAAACGATACGGCTCTCATTACATACCTCACAATAAGGGCAGTTCACGTCGAAATCGTCTTTTCGTTAACGACAAGTTTCTGTATTCTAGATGTACGAAATTTCATGGTAAGACGTGGTACCCCGAGAGAATTCTTTGGCGATAATGGGACGAATTTTGTTGGCGCGGAGAGAGAACACAACTTGTGGACACAAATGTCTTTATACGAAAAATTCACAACAACCATAACGAAATGGAACTTTAACACACCTTCGGCTCATCACATGGGCGAAGCATGGGAGCGCTTCGTACGCTCCATCAAAACAGTATTCTATCAAATCGTTCCTGCTCGCCCTCCCAGTGATGAACTTCTTCGTAGCATGATGGCAGATGTTGAAAACATCGTGAACGCGAGGCCTTTGGCTACGTTCCTCTGGAAAATGACGCCGCGGAAACTCTAATGCCTAACCATTTTTTGCTCGGGATTTCTAACGGCATAAAACCAATAGCAACATACGAAGATGAGACAGAAGTGTTAAAAGAGAGCTGCCGTGTTTCTCAACAATATGCAGACGTCTTTTGGCGAAAATGGATTGCTGAACACCTTCCTATAACCTTTCGGAATAAATTCCATGAAAGAACAACACCGCTGCGGGTAGGTGATCTGGTTTTGGTGGTTGACCCTAAGAACCCAAGAAAGGTTTGGCCGAGAGGAAGGGTGTTACGAGTGATGACATCAAACGGCAGGTTCGTAGCGCAGAAATCCAAACTGCGCAGGGAATCCTAATAAGACCGGCGGCAAAGTTAGCATTGCTAGAGGTGGCGGCCAAAAAAGAGTATAGCGGCGAAAATATTTCTTCCAATACTGAGAGGTAGTGTTACCGCCACTGGCATTACCATATATATTTGAACAATAATCTACTACAATGAATTATTAAAACACCTGTGGTTCATTTTTGACAAGTGTTCAAAATCTTCTGGATACAAGAGATCGTCCAATGCGAAGTGGACTCGCATAACAGTCCCGATTAGTCGGTTTACTCTAATTAAAATGGCGAATATATTTTGGCTTTGGGACGCATATTTCTAGAGATTTTGTGTGAGTCGTCAGACTTTGGGCGTATGGCATGTTACGATTTGGGTCTAATGACGTTGGGCGGTATATAAATGAAAAAAAATCGTTGTAGCTTCCCACATTAACGTCATACCATAAAGTGTTATTCGAGACCTTAACTGATTTCAAAATTATTTTTATTTTTAGCACATAAAACAAATGACAAACGAAATATTCAAGTATTATTTTATTAGGGTATGGTTTGTTTCGTTTGATGCCCCCCCACAACCCCGCTACTTGGGCAAATTATATGATTTGGGGTAGGGTCGAGCTTGGGTGTATAAAAACTGTTTTGGTTTAACATTTATCAAAATACAAATCGGGATTTTAAAAAGTGAGATTATAATAAACCGGGATTTTGAATATTTTATATAAATAAAATAATTCCTTTATTATGCAAAAACACCGCTACTTGGGCAAAATATAGGATATGGGGTAGGGTCGAGTTTGGGTGTATAAAAAGTGTTTTGGTTTAACATTTATCAAAATACAAATCGGGATTTTAAAAAGTGAGATTATGATAAACCTGGATTTTGAATATTTTATATAAATAAAATAATTCCTTTATTATGCAAAAACACTTAACAAAACATAAATAAAAAATAAATTTTTAAAGACGGTAATAAAGTTTTATATTAGACGAGAATGAGCATAGATCCTAATAACAAACAAAATGCGAAATAAACCTTTGGCGATATAACCTTGACCTAAATAACTCATTTTACTTTTAAAGGATATGCAAACGATTAAAAAGGGAGAGAAAGAAATGCGAAGTGATCTTAGGGCGAAATGATTGAAAAACAAAGTGAAACAAAAACGAAGTAAATATAAACGAAGTAAACAGAAATCGATCTAATTGTTTATTATTATTATAATTTATTTATCTTAACATTAATGTAGAGATTAATCTTAAAACTGACAGCACTAGCACCAAATGGCTTTATGCTGGATTCTTTATTCTATAAATGAACTTATTAGTTGTAAAGGTTTCGGTCTAAAGATCTGGGGGAGCGGACGTGTATAAATGGACAGTGAGTGCTGTCAACCTGCATATATTCAAGTTCTAAAATGTTTCCCTTGAATGCATTTCGGAATGTTGTCATTTCATCTTCAGCACCACGACTAAATCAAGAAGCTAATTCATGTTTTTGTTGTTAAGCGCAATGTTGTAGTAATAGTTAATACTTATAACAGAAAATAATCGCGAATCTATATTATCATTGTCTAGGTTTATCGCATATGAATAACTCTGTACATAAAAACTTTTATATGAATCAAGCTTGTATTCAATCAACCTCCTTTTTAATTGCTAAATGGGTAGTAAATAAAATCAACGCTACGTAAACCTGAAAATTGTTACTTTCACGAATGACGAACATGCTCGCTGAACATGTTTGGTTTCGTTAGTCCAAACGCGGCAAACAAATTTGCCGAACATTGATTTCGTGCTGATTCTTCAAAACATTGACATGTGCGATTCGCCATGATTTTTTTTTCCACCCTTATTTTTGTAGTTTTTACATTTTGAATCCCAGATATATTCTTTGCTTTGCTCGCGAACATGGCCATACACGACGAACATCGAAGACAAAGAACACGACAAAATCGAAATGTTTCACCAACAGCGAACGGCTCGCGAACCAGCCCATACACGGGAAAAACACAGCGAGCGAGTTATATTATTATGTTATTAGTATTGAAAAAAAAACGATTCTCTCTGTTTCCCGGGTCGATTGCGACTGCCGGCCGGTCGTTTTATTATTATCAACTAATCATTAAATAAAATGTATAATACAACATAGGTCAATGCATCCACTTTCCGATGGCCTTCAGATATGTACATTTTCCCATCGTCACCGGAAAGTGGTGTTGCATTACTTTATGGGTTGCGAAGCAACACAAATGTTCCGTCGTCAAGTTTGCTGACTTGCATTTGTGTAACTTCACCCCCATTTAATTCAAGATTCTCCTGAATTTTGTTTTCATTGAATTTTGTTTCTATATTTTTTATAATTATTTTAACATTTTTGTTTTTTCTTTGAATTAAGAAGATGAGAACTCCAATTATAATTACGGCTATGATAACAATGAAGATTGTGACGGAACTAATAATATAATTGTTGTTTTTATGGTACTTTAATTCATTTTTTAATTCATTTATGTGGTTAAGGTTTTCGATATGATACATTTTTAACATTGTTTCAAAATTTAATTTTTCTTTTACAATTACATTTTGATCTTCTTCGTAGGAAAATTTATGAACAAATTCTACATTAAAATTTGATATTGAAATATTTCTTATGTTTATTATACAATTATTAATATTTATTATAAAATTTCCACTTAAAATTAAATTTCGATCGTCACAACCGTTATTTACAATTTCTCCTTTAAGATTTTTACAAATTACAAAATTTTCTTCGATATTTAAAATTTCAGTTTTTTGTTTATTTTAAAATTACATGAGCCATCAATCAAACAATTATCCATTTTAATCAAGTCTTTTATATAAATATTATTGTAATTATAATTAAATTGTATTTTATTTAGATCAATAAATTCTGTAGGTAATAAATCAATTTCTTTAAAATCTTTGTTAGGCATTGGTATTATCATTTTTAATTGGGTTTGGATGTAACTTTTCGGAAGTTTAATAGCTAGAATTAATTTTGTGTCATTAAGCTTAAATGCTTCTATTTTGGAATGTTTTAGTTTGAAAAAATCTAAATCAGAAGCCACTATTTCTGCTCCTGTTAATATGCTAGTATGTAAAATACCCTTTTTGGCAGATGCTATATTGTCAAGAATATTATCAATTTTATCTTCTAATATTTTTAATTTTAAAAGTTGGTCTGTTTTCAAAAGTTTCAATGTTAAATTTTGTTGACTATCTACTACGTTATTGTAAATTTCCGAAATGTGTTTTCGATCTTCTACAATGACATCATTAAAATTCTTAATATTATTCATAATATTTCTGTTGATATCTATTTGCTTATTTAAATTTTTAATGGCGTTTCTGTTATTAATATCAACAACTTTAAAATGATCTAAAATACCTTCCCTATCATTGTCATCCATGGTTCCGAATAACGATTTCTGACCTGTTCCGATAAAGTCTGCTAACCCTCTCTTTTGTCGAAGGTGGAAACTAGGGCCTTAACTTTTGATTTGATGTTAATAATCTCTGTTAATATTGGAATGTTATTTTCCAAGTGCAATTTTTGCAAATTTACTTCGACCTTCAATGACGGTCATTATTTTACCCGAATCTATTATGTGAACAATTGTCTGGGTTTCGTTAATCAGCTCAACTGTTCCTCGATTGATGACTGTAAATCCTTGGCTAGTTTGTACTTGGGAGGTTAGAAGAGCTGGGTCCGCCACCGTTGCTGTCATCATAATTGTCCACAGCATGAGCCAGACTAGAACCTGCAAATTTATTAGGCCTTTTAACTGTTGTTGGATGAACATTTCGTAATTTATTTTTTCTGAAGTAAGGTTAATTTTTGTGACGTAAATGCTTATAGTTTCTAATAAATCCTTCACTTCTAGCTTCATGAAAATCTTCCCTATCTAAATTTCTTTTATTTACAATATGTTTCTTACGTTTATCAGCTTTTTCTTTTAAGATTTTAGATTCCGTTTCCACTGCCATATTTGGACTCATTTCAAGAGTGGAGTGGTACCTATTGTTATAAATTTTAACTGCCTTTTGAAGTTTTTGATAAGTGGTTAAATCTTTATTTTTGATAGTTAACAAAATTTCAAGTAGCGTAGAATGAAACCGTTCAATATCAGAGTTTCCTGTATGAGAGTTCGGCTTAGTGAAGTGAATTTGAATATCTTGTTCTCGGAAGAATTCTTTTATGTTTTCTGAGTTGAATTCATTATCGCAAACAATTTTCTTTTGGTTTCCGAACTTAGAAAATTGTTGTTCAATACATTCAAGTTTGCTTACCCAATTTTTACTAATTAAGCTATAGATATAAGCTTTTTTGGTAAGTTTATCCAAGAAAGTAAGATAAAAAAGTTTATTAAAATGGTATATATCCATGTGAAGTAATTAATTAGTTTCTGTAGGTGTTTCAGAAGTCTTGAATTTAGGTTTGATAGGTTTTCTGTCATATTTGCCTTCTTGGCATGTCTGACAATTTCCTATTACCTTTGAAATTTGCTTCACTAGACCTGGAAAGTAAACTTTATTTTTCAAAGTTTTGTAGGATTCAACAATTCCGGAATGACTACTCTCTTTGACATGGTATAAGGAAATTTATTTAAAAATGTCTGCTTCAGTTCTTACTTCGAGAGCTCTAAGTGTGCATTAAACAAATGTCAAGTTTTTATCATCCTTAAAAAGTTTTATTAAACACTGTTGAATTTTGTTAAACTCATGATACGATAACTCTGTATAAATTCTTACTTTTCCTTTTATAAGAGTTCGTTTAAAAAGATCTTCCCAATATAACTGATTTTTAGTCATATCTACATGGATGATTCTCCTACCATGACACATTTCGACTTCTGTTGAAACAAAAGTAGATAAAATTATTTGTGTTTTATATTTATTCACTATTTCTTCCTTTATTGGAAAATGATCCAACTGTTGTTCTGGTGCTAAGTGGACAGTTGCCACATTTGAGTCAGATTCACCATCTATTTGGTCAACATCTTTGATGCGGCTCAAGAAATCAGCAACTTTATTGTCTTTAGCCTTAAGTATTCTATATCATAATTAAATTCGGACAATTTGAGTAACCATCGCTGATTTCTAGATGAAAACTCTTTACCGTTGTATTTTTTGTTTAGATACTTAAGGGGTTGATGGTCTGTGACTATTTTAAACTTATTTCCCCAAAGGTAGGGTCGACAATATGTCACTGACCAGACAATAGCAAGAAATTCTTTGTCAGTGGGAGAATATTTCTTTTCATGATCATTCATAGATCTCGAAGCATAGCAAACAGGTTGCCCTTCTTGAGTGAGCACTGCCCCAATAGCGAAGTTGGAAGCGTCAGTAAATAAAGTAAAAGATTTTTGAAAATTAGGAAATCTAAGTATAGGGTAGTTAGTGATGTTTCGTTTCAAAGTTTCGAAAGCTTGTATGCATTCTGGGTCTCTTGTATTAATTTTTGAATTTTTCTTTAAATATTTAATCATCGGATATGCAATCTTCGAGTAATTTTTTACAAATTTTCGATAAAATCCTGTTATACCCAGAAAAGATTTCAGTTCTTTCTCTGATGATGGCAATTTGTAATCCAAAATACATTTGACTTTTTCTGAAGGTGCATTTGTCAAACTGGACCTTAAGGTTATGTTTGGCAAGTGTGCTAAAGATTGTGGTGATAGCAGTAAGATGTTCTTCTATACTACTGGAAAATATAAGAATATCATCAAGATAAACTACACAGATCTTATTTATGTGTTCCCTTAGTATTTCATTCATGAGCCTTTGAAACGTCGCTGGGGCGTTTTTGAGGCCAAAAGGCATCCGAGTAAACTCATATAAACCATTTGGAGTAACAAATACAGTTTTATGAATATCCCTGGGATGCATTTAGATTTGGTAATAACCTTTAGCCAAATCCAATGTCGTTAAATACTGGGCTCTCCCTAACTTATCTAATATACTATCTATATTAGGTAGAGGGAACTTGTCATCTAAAGTGATTTCATTCAATTTCCTATAATCCATACATAGTCTACACTTCTGCTCACCTGATTGTCCAATCTTTTTCGGGACAACAACAATGGGAGAAGAGTATCTACTGTTAGATTTTCGAACAATACCCTGCTTTTCCATTTCTAGTACTTGTCTCCTAACTTCTTCCTCATGTTTTGGAGGCAATCTATAGAGTCTGGAGTTAATTTGTTGTTCTGTGTTTGTTCTAATCTCATGTACTATAGAATCGGTATTCGTAAGCTTATCATCCTCTTTATAGATTAAATTTTGGTACAGTTTTATGATTTTACCTACTTCTTCCTTTTCTTGGGAATTTAAGTGCGATAGATCTACTTGATCTGCCGTTTCGCTTGCAAGTTCATAATGTTCATTATCTAAACTTTCTTCAGAATATAAATTAATGTTTGCCTTATTGACCAATTCTATAAATTTTTTGTTCATATTTATATTAGAAATGTTTCTTCTAATTATATCCATACCAACAAGGAAGTCATAGTCTTTATTAGATAAATTTATTTTATGCCACTTTAATTTACAACGACTTCCCATTCTGAACTCTTTTGGTGTTTCTGTGACGAGAATTTGTATAAATTCCTTGGTTTTGTTGTTAATAGTATTAATAAAAACAAATTTTTCCTCTAGAATCGGAAAACTAGAACAATCTACCCTAGAAGAGTTAATTAAACTTATCGTTGAACCAGTGTCTAATAGTACCTTATATTCTCTATCATTGATGGTAAAATTACAGAATAATTTATTTCCGAGGCTTAGTTCCGAAAATCCGAAGGATCCACGTTATTAATATCATCTTTACACCCTGTCTCTCTAGATTCGCAACCGCTAGCTAAATTGTTCACATGCATAGGTTGTGGATTTTGATAACTATTTCTAGCTTGGCCTGATGGATTGAAAACTTGGGTATTGTTTTGTCTAACTTGTCCTGATCTATTGTTATTTGAATTTCTACTCTGCCCTGATCTATTGTTATTATTAAAATTTCTAGTCTGTCCTGATCTATTGTTTGAAGATAGCCTAACTTGTCCCGACCTGTCCTGGTGGGTATTATTGTTAACCTGACCTGAGTTATTCTGCCAAACTCTATTGTTTTGATTTGGATTCGTCCCTAACCTATTCTGGCTAGTGACACAATTAGTTCTGCTATAATTTTTCTTTAGATTCCATTCACTATCTGGAATGTAAGTTCTTAAAATGCCTAAAATAGAATTTAGGTCGAAAATGTTTCTTATCTCCCTAGACAACTGACCCACAGTAAGCTCTTTTATTTTTTCTATTAGGAGCTGCTTGCCAGAACTAATTATTTCGATTTTATTACTTTCATAGAGTGCATATTCGTGACACTTTTTCAAAATTAATTCTATTTTATTGCATAAATCTAAAATACTATTTACCTTTAGATTATTTATTTTAATCCAAATGCTGTTAACGTCGATTATTGGGCGGAAGTGTTGAACAAGCTCGTTTCTAGTCTCTTCCCACGATGTCAACGGATTTAAATATAAAAGGCTTTTGGCTTCACCTACAACCTTTATGTTATAGATCGCCTTGAATACCTCTTCTTTTCTGTCTTGCGGGGTTGCTGCTAGATGAGCGTCAACACAGGTGAGGAATTGTGTGAGTTCGTTTCTCGCTCTTCCAAACTCTTTTATATGAGCTATGCTTTTATAAAGCGATATCGTTGGTGTAGCTGCTGCTGGTGCTCTCTGTTGAAGCTGCTGCTGCTGTTGTTCAAGCTGCTGCTGCTGTTGAAGCTGCTGCTGGTGGGTAAGCTGCTGTTATTGTTGTTGCACCTTAGTTAAAATATTAAGTGCGTCGACGACACTTTGTAAAACTTGCTCCATTGTTAAATTGGCGAAGTTAATACCACGATTGGTATCGAACTGTTTATCTCGCTTTTTTCTATCAATTTTGATAAAAAGTCCACACAAATCACTAGATTTTTTATAATTGCAACTGATTTTTAGTCTTTTATAGTCTTTGTTTAGTTTATTTGCGTGGAGGTGAGGTTGTGGATGGCAAACAACACTTTTATTTTATTTTTATAACCGGGTGGAGATGGTTTAAAGTCAATACTGTATCAGGAGGGTGGAGGGGTTGTGGATAGTAAACAAACAAATATATGAAAAAAAAAATTCTTTAAAACTGATTTTTAGTTTAGTTTTTTTTTCACTTTTTATATTTTTGTTCCTCCAGTTCGTTCCGCGACTGCGCCAGTTATATTATTATGTTATTAGTATTGAAAAAAAAAACGATTCTCTCTGTTTCCCGGGTCGATTGCATAGGTCAATGCATCCACTTTCCGATGGCCTTCAGATATGTACATTTTCCCATCGTCACCGGAAAGTGATGTTGCATTATTTTATGGGTTGCGAAGCAACACAAATGTTCCGTCGTCAAGTTTGCTGACTTGCATTTGTGTAACTAGCGCGAGAATGTTTGTCGTTTGTGCCCAACTTTAGTTAGACTTCCACCAACCACTTTCAACAACAAATTATATCAAAGAGTATAACTACATAAGAAATACGGCAGCAGTAAATGGATACAACAAAAAAATTATTGACAAAATAATATATCGACATTCAATGAAGAGAATAAGAGCAACGTTATTTTCACAAAATAAAACAATGAAAAGAGATAAAAAATAAAATAAAAAATTACAATTAAAATTATACCTTCCAGTTTTCTCAAACTCACACAAATTAAAAAATATTTTAACTTATACCAAAGACAAAAGAGAAACACTAGACAAGTCATGTGGGTGCCAGGGCACATGGATATTCCAGGGAATTGCACGGCTGATGAACATGCGAAAAGTAGTACGACACTACCTTTTTACCTGACAAGGTAAATATAGATATACCCATCCATTGCTACATGTAAATTAATATTGAAACAATATGGTATAGAAAGGACAAACCTATATGGAAAAATACCACCTCTCTGCCAAGAAAACAGTTCTGATCAAAAGTTGATATGTAACGCTCAAAGTGTTTGATATTCTTAGGGAAATTGCATACAGCTCCAGACACTGCCTCATAGGCAAACATACAGCGAGGCGTGAAGATTTTTCCAGAATCTGTATGGAGAAGAAAGGTGGAATTTATTCCTCATCTTCTGTGTACATGTCCTGCTCTATCTCAGTGATATACGCTGCACCTTGGAGAATTTTTTTTCAATGATCTCAGCGATCAAAACAAAATAGGTATCTACAGTCTCTTATGCTTCATAAGAAGCTGCAAATGGTTCAACGAATAGGAAGATAGATTATTTCAGGATTCATACGGTATCACATGAGATCATCTCTGGAATAAGTGTGTCAGCTGCAAGGCTGGCAGCTACTTCAACCTAACCTAACCGGTATTTACGAAATAAAATGCAACGAGTGTGAGAAAAAAAACTATGGCCAAACTAAACGATCGGTGAGAACGAGATTCAAACAACACAAAATATATATAAAAAAAAACCATGTTTGAAACTACCCCTTTTGCAATGCATGCAATTAGGCTTGCCATAATGCGCGATATATCGCCAAACGTGCAATATTTTTTTTAAGCTTTTGCGGTGAAAATTTAATGTTATCATATTTTTCCGCTAATTGCGGTATTTTATTCCCGCATAATAAAACTAAATATCAACCATCAGTCATTAAATTATAAGACAATTCTTCACCTGATTAACGGCGAAAACACGTCTAGAAACAAAAATCTTATTGCTTTGTTGAACACACGTATTGGCTTTGTGTAACGCGCATATATTATAATAAATTTCAAATTTTAACTATGGGTATTACGAACGTGACCCTTTTTGTAATAATAGAATTAAATTATTATACATATATTTATATTACATTATAAAATGTTTAAAAACTAATTTATCTGCTGAAGTATGCTACTACCAACATATAAAAATCTGGCAAGCGTGCAATAGAAGACCTACAATTATCAACAACAACTGACTCGATGCATTTGAAAGCTAATTTGTAATTTTCTCTAAAGTGCATAGCTTTGTTTTATGCAATCGGTTTATACATATATTTATTATACATATATTTATATTACATTATAAAATGTTTAAAAACCAATTTATCTGCTGAATTATGCTACTACCAACATATAAAAATCTGGCAAGCGTGCAATAGAAGACCTACAATTATCAACAACAACTGACTCGATGCATTTGAAAGCTAATTTGTAATTTTCTCTAAAGTGCATAGCTTTGTTTTATGCAATCGGTGTCTTCTTTCGTTTTTATTGTCCTCTTTTTTTTTTTTTTTAATTCGCAAGCTTTCCAATGTAAGTCTTATATTCAATTTTCTCTCTGTGTCTAATATTTCTATCCCTTCTAATTTCGACGAGTGTCCAGTTTCTGCTATGTGCGAAAGTCCTGTTCTCCCTTTGTGTTTCAATATATCTGCTTCGTGTTCGTCTAATCTTGTACATAAGTTTCTCTTTGTCTGGCCTATGTATACCAAATCACATCTTTCGTTCTCTTTTACTTTGCATTCGATTGAATGATAATTCTCTTTCTTTATAATTCTATGTTAATTTCTATTGTATGTTATATTTTTAACATATGTTATGGAGAAGAACTTTTTTCCATCTTTATCAGCTGTGGTTATTGAATATTTGTTGCTGCTTTGATTTGTTTTTGTTATTTGGCTTCCTGTTCTGTAATATTATGTACATCGACAGAAATGATGCGGCTTTAAACGATTTATGGGAAATATTGTTTCCGAATTGTTCATGTTGTAATTTCTCTAATATTGTTCTGCAACACCTCGCAGACCGTTTTAAAAGTTTTTGTATGCTTTCTCTTTATATTATTTTAATAATAATAATTAATATTTGTTAAGGATGACTGGTAGACGGGTTGAAATGCATTCTAGACCAAAGTTTTAATTTTTAATCATAAATTCATTTTGTTATTTGTAGTCTCAAATTATTTTGTTTTACGTTTTGTTTATTTTATTTTATCAAACAGACGCGTTGGTCATCTTGCACCTTTCATTAAGCGAACGTTTTGGATGTCAAGGCACTTATAGTTTTCGCTGAGTGCGTTTGCGGCTAGTTCAAATCTATAACATTGTTTGTTGAACCTAAACATTGCCATGACTGGCAAAAGTAGAGTGTGGTGTAAAGCATTCAACATTCAGTACGGCTAAAGTTGGGCTCGAGCGTATACTATGAGCATTTCTGGAGGCGCGAGTATTATGGTTAAATTGTTTGAGGGCAGTAATGCAACTGGCTTTTCCGCTAGAGAATAATCCGTTGAAATAACGGTCGAAACGTGTGAGACAAGAAACCTTACGACGATGTTCAAGCCACGTAAATAATTCAACGGTAAACTGTTTAAGGTTCTACAATGAGTATCGACAAAATCATCAGTAGGAATAATTTGAGTAGCTATCGTAAAACAATCTGAACCGAACTAAGTCTCAAACCGAAAGCTTGTCACTTGATCGTCATCAAAAATATGTTTTAAATATTCACGAGTTGCATGTAAACCAGGGCAAGTTACAAATAGCGTTGCCGCTGTTCCACGATTGTGCTTTCTTGACATGGAAATTTTCTCATTGTACAGTGCGGTGGTACGAAAATATTCGACTTGGCACGTTTTTTTATTTTTAATACATATTTACGCTAAACTTCTAACTTAGATGCAGCCAGTGACTAAATTACGAAAAACCTCCTATTTGAAAGTATTTTATATTCACTTACAGGATAAATTTTTATAAAAAAAGTAAAGTTGTTTTTTAAGAAAAAACTGTGATTTTTCATATGGCACGGAAATCAGACTTACATGCGATTATAGGGACTATAAGGCAAGTTATGCATCCGTAAAACACAAATTCTATCAATCAAATATGAAATTCGATCATAGAGAACACCAAAAAAGTGGGTCGCGTAATCCCGTCTGCCTGCCTGTCTTCGAGTCTACAGCCTAAACGGTTGGATGGATTTGCTTTAAGCGTGGTACAAACTGTTTTTCGGTTATATTACCACATGTTTTTTTCATTTTCTAAGACAAAAAATAACGGTAACTGCCATAAACTTTTACTTGCGATTATATGTACCTACATAAAAAATTAGTGCGAAAGTGAAGGGAAAAGGAACATTTCTGTAATTTTTTTGTTGAAAAAAAAAATGTTTTTGGTAGCTCTATTACTACCATTGTCTGCATAGGATATAACTAGACTACCTACTTTCATAACAGTGTTGAGGTCTTTGCTGTGTTAAACCAACTGACTCAGATTGTTGACGAGCCAACTCGAATACCTGAAGTTGCAGGTCAAACCGTAAACACTCTAGACTTGTTCCTTACCTCTGACCCTAATAAATACACGCTAAATGTATTATCGCCTCTAGGCGATATCACATCAGACCATTGTGTCATATCTGCAAATTTCTCATGCCAACAACACTCAGTTAAAGAAAAACCACCTATGAGAACCGTTTGCCAATATGGGAAAGCCAACTGGGATGGTCTCAATAATTTCTTCAGAAACTTTAACTGGTCATTATGCTTCCTCGGTAGTGACATAGACTTAAGCGCAGATATGAGGAACTGAGGAAAACCGGAAAAAGTTTCAACAAGCTAGAGAGACTTGCAACGTTCACATTCTTAGAACCAAATTTTTACATGACCAAAAATAAAGGTAAAAAATACTACAATGTCCCAAAGGTTGTAAGAATTTTTGGTCATTTGTAAAAAATATTCGAAATTCAACTTCTTCTTCGGTTCAAACGCTCGTCTTTAATCACACCCCTTTTGGCAGTTCTCGCGAAAAAGCCAATTTGCTTGCAGCGCAGTTCGCTGTTAATTCGACGATGTCAGAAAGTGTTATGACTCATCCAGTACTTGAGAGCGTAAACGATTTTATGGGACGAATCTTCTTTCGCACTCGTGCAGTTGCTAGAGTCCTCAAAGATCTTGACATAAACAAATCCAATGGCCCGGATAGTATCCCTCCCATCGTTCTGAAGAGGTGTTCTTCAACGCTGGTAAAACCGCTGCGTAAGCTTTTCTATCTGTCCTACTCTACAGGTCTCTTTCCGAGTGGATGCAAAACAGCATTTGTACAGCCTGTCCCTAAAAAAGGCGCATCTTCTTCATCCTCGAATTACAGTCCAATTGCATTTACGTCCCTTCTTTCCAAGGTCAGGGAAACGCTGACTAATTAATCAGCTCAAGAAATATCTTGAAGAACGAAAGCTCCTTAATGACCGGCAGTATGGCTTTCGTAGCAATAGATCTACTGGTGATCTGAGGTATATCTCACCGAACAGTGGCACAAATCTTTACATCGTTCTGGAGAAAGTAAGATTATTGCGCTTGATATTTCAAAAGCAATTGCTAGAGTTTGGCATCAAGCTCTCTTATCGAAAATGCGTGCATTTGGAATCGATGAATCTCTTATTCGTTAAATTTTAAATTACATTTCGGACCGTTCAATACAAGTTGTATTGGACGGTTTCAAGTCTGATATCCACAAAATAAATGCTGGTGTGCCCCAGGGCTCCGTATTGTCTCCGACCCTCTTTCTCATTTTTATTAATGATCTCTTATCTGGAACTTCTAATCCACTTAATTGTTTTGCTGACGACAGTACTCTCAGCTTTTCATATCCGTTTTCAGATGCACCTCCTTGTTTTTCGGATGTGCAACTGGAACGGCAGCGTATAATAAGCTCATTAAATTCTGATTTTGACAGCATTGTCCAAAGGGGAATAAAAAACCGCGTAGAATTTAATGCTTCAAAAACTCAGTGCTGTCTTCTGTCGTTAAAGCAGAACCCACCCCAATGTCGCTATCCATGAGCGGCACTTGCATTGAAGAAACCGATCAGCTTTCAGTCCTCGGCGTGTGCATCACAGACCACCTCTTGTGGAATGAACACATATTTGATGTCGCACAAAATACTGCTAAGTGTTTGGGCTTTCTTCGAAGTTGCAAGAAATTCTTCTCCCCGTCTGATCTGGCTGTAATCTATAAGGCCTTCATTCGTCCAAAGCTGGAGTATAACTCGCACATTTGGGCAAGAGCTCCTAGAACTATAGTGGAAACATTTACATCTCCAGAACATCGTCGAAATGTTATATGTCTCTCACTATTTTATCGCTATTTTTATTAACAATGTTCGAGCGAAATAGCCAGTTGCATTCCTCCCCTTAAACTATTCAACCGTAATACTCGCGCTTCTAGGAATGCTCATCAGTTTACCCTTGAGCCCAATTTCGGTCGTACTGTTAAGTACAGAGAATCTTTCTTTAGCCGTACAACGCGAATGTGGAATACTTTACCCGGCTCTATTTTCCCCTCCCATTTTGATATTCAGAAATTCAAAACCAATATGTATCGGTATCTCCTCTTGCATCCTTTCCTACTTTCCTAACGCTCGCACTGTGGTTGTTCATTTTAAGGGTAGTCAAAACCCCTTTAGTGCGCGCATCCGTTTAAAAAAAATGTTGAGTTACAAGAGCAAGTTCGAACGATCCAGGCGTGCAGTTTATTTTAAATGTGATACGATAATGATTTTCTTGGCGGCAACGCTGGTTACAACACTTAATTGATTTCCTGAGCATTAAATGACAAACCTAAGTCGGGTAAGGATATATTATCTTTTGTATGCAATCCTTTTATGATGAAATAGAGATATTCGTTCCAGCAGCAAGGACTTAACCAGCCTTATTGGAAATAAAATCTCCACGAAATGTTTTGTTTTGATACTCCCCAATCAAATAAAAGTGTTGATAAAGGGAAAAAATTGAAATTGCAAATCAAATGTTCAAAGAATAATTGGTGACATTTCCCTGGACAAAATTGCTTTCATTTAGCTATAACTTCTTTTTTATTCAAGTATTTTCCTTATATTTATGATTACAGTTGAAAAAGTCAACCACGTCCGCGGCTAATAAGCAACAATTAAATGAGCTTATCGAATATAATATATAATACATGTATAATATGTAATACATGTATAATATATAATACATATGGATTCAAAATAGCTTTTAACGGCCTTTAGTCCACAAAATTTGCGTTTCGTCCCGGCAATCTCACTTGGGCTCATCAGTTGGTTAGTGAGCGCCTTACCAATACGCAACTTTTGTTAAGTTCAGTTCAACTTACATGCATTTTTTGAGAAAAAAAAAACAATGTGAACTATATCCAACAAGATTAAAATTTTAATCATTAAAATGGGAAGGTTTCGTTCTTGGCCAGACATAGTTAATAAAGTTTTTTTTTTATATAATACAATTCTATATGCTACTGAAATTACTTAGCCAAGTAGAAGACTTAGCATTATATTTAATTTTCTGTTCAAGAAAATAAATAAATAAATAAGAATATAAAGTGGCTTATTGACTTTATCAATTTATATAATATTCTTATAATGACTTTGGATGCCCAACAACAACTAGAGTGTGCTACCACCAAGTTTTTTTCTCAATTATTTTTGGATGGAATTATAGCTATTTCACGACTTGCCAAGTTCGATAATCAGATTCCTTTGCTCTAGTGGTGCTGGTCTACTTTTTCATTTTAATTGAAAAACTTCTTGTCACTTCATCGTGTATTGAAATATGACCAGCCGCTTAGTAGCCAACGCTCTTCGCATCACGCCACCGAGCCCACATGATCAGATCCAACCTAATGCAGGTTTTTTCTGTTTATCAATTGCATTGGGACGACTAGCGCTGTTATTGACGAAACAAGTTTGTTGTTGTTCGGTTCTTTCTTATTTTCCCCTTACTCTTTTATAAGCCAACATTTTTGTTCTTCATATTAGGAGATCGATTTTTTATGTGAAAGATTTTGACACTGGTAATTTTTTTTTGTACAGGGCGGGTCAATAAGTCCGTTACTTTTGGAATAAAACAGATTTTTTGATAAAAAAATAATTTTATTTTTCAACGTAGTCGCCCTTGAGCTCTATACACTTTGTCCAACGCTTCTCCAATTTTTTTATCCCTTCCAAAAAAAATGATTTGTCGAGGTCCTCAAAATAGGCCTTTGTTTGCGAGATGACTTCATCATTGGAGTCAAATCTTTTTCCACCAAGCAATTTCTTCAGGTTTGGGAACAAGAAGTAGTCGCTCGGAGCCAAATCTGGAGAATAAGGTGGATGAGGGAGCAATTCATAGCCCAATTCATGGATTTTTGCCATGGCAACTGCACATGTATGCACCCTTGCATTGTCTTGGTGGAAAAGAACTTTTTTCTTGGCCGAATGAGGTCGGTTTTTTTTCAAATCGTCATTGAATCGGTCCAATAAGTTGGCATAATATTCCCCATTGACTGTTCTTCCCTTTTGAAGGTAGTCAATGTGGATTATCCCGCGTGCATCCCAAAAAACAGTCGCCATAACTTAAGTGGCTGACAAACCCACCTTGGCCTTCTTTGGCGCCGATTCACCCTTAGAAATCCACTGTTTTGACTGTTGTTTGGTCTCTGGTGTGTTGTGATGGATCCATGTTTCGTCCACGGTTACAAAACGGCGCAAAAACTCCTCCATATTGCGATTAAACAACGCCAAACCTTCCTGTTAAGTTGTTACACGATTGCGTTTGTGGTCGACTGTGAGCAAACGCGGCACCCATCTTGCGGAAAGCTTTCTCATGCCCAAGTGATCATTCAAAATTGAAACCACTGAGCCATGCGAGATCCCTACGGCTTCCACAATCTCTCGCACTTTCAATCTTCGGTCGGCCAACACCATATCGTGAATTTTTTCGATTGTTTCGGGTGTAGAGACCTCAGCTGGGCGTCCAGGACGTTCGGCATCTTCAGTGCTTGTACGGCCACAACGAAATTCAGTAAACCACTTTTTTACCATTGAAATCGATGGTGCAGAGTCCCCATAGTATTTATCAAGCTTAGCCTTGGTCTCGGTAATGGTTTTTTTTTCGCAAGAAATAATGCTTAATAAGCACACGAAATTCACTTTTTTCCATTTTCTCCTCAAATTAGTGAGTAGTCTGATAAAAATAGCTGTCAAACACAAACTAACTGACGCAGGAAATTTAAATTTTGACAGGAGTCAACTGACAGATGCCTGTTGACAGGAGCAGTGCTGCTGTTTCAGTAAAGAGGTCAGAAACTCAAAAAGTCACGGACATTGACCCGCCCTCTTTTATTCTTTTTTTGTATGATCACATACTTTTTTTTATATAATCCTGCACGCGCTCAAGGGATTATGAATACCCTATATGTTTTTAACACTGCGCGGGCATCCGGTGAAGGAAGAGATAGAAGGATAGGAAAGATGTGTGGCGCGATATTCTGAGACTAAAGCTGGTTGTTGTCTCAGACACTGCACTTAAAAAATAACCCATTTTTATTGCAATACAGACGTGGATTTATTGATGGGCCATAATTCGTATGTGTCCCAGCAATGCATCACAAAACACCCGATATTATCTGTTTTTTTCTTTCCAAAAATGGCAACTTTTGTTTTTTTTATGAACTTCAAGGTTCACATTTATCCATTTGGAACAGATTCTCTCTCAAACCTAATGAACGTTCTGGCAAAAGGTACACACACAAACTATATTGATACCACAGTTTCCAGGGAGGATGTACTTTAAGAAATTTCGTGAGTCCCAATTCAATATCCGGATATTGTAGTATTTTTCACCTCCAAGATATTGGTGCCCTTTTTTAGTATAATTGTTTTCATAGAGTGGGACGTACATACATAGACGGATAATTAAATTTGTCCTTAAACTGATTAATGATTTTTTTGTTTTTAATAACGTTTTTCGGTTTAAATTGTCTAATTTTTAAATACTGTACTGTATTCTTATTGGGGATAAATGGATCATCTTCAGTAATTTGAACTGTTTAATTCGATCTTTGACTTAATTGCACATATAGTTTTTAGCATATCTCCAAGGATTTGACATATACATACATACATTTTTTTCAGTACGCACCGTTAAAAAAATCATTGAGAGATATTTTTTGAAATCGGTCTTAAACGGCGTTTTTTGATATTGTAATTGTTACAAGTTACAGTCTATTATTTGCTGTGCCATGCAAGATGCAAGATTGTAATAATACAGTAAAACCGTCAAATTGGATGGCCCTTGGGACTGATGAAAATTGGAGCAAACGGAGGTAAACCGATTGTAGAGGTTCCTTTTTGATCGGACTGGTCAACTTAAAAGGTCATGCATACATGTCTGTTAAGAGTGTTATATACCTATGTTTATGTACATAAAAATACGACTACCAGTGCATATATCACCTATAGATTTCCAGAAAATATACAATCAATTAGATTTGTTGCAGTGCTTTTGCTTGGAGAATTGTACCAGAATGTGGCACTTTCTTTTGCCTAGCCAATCAAAATCATTTGAATGTCCAGATATCAATTTTGGCAAAGGCTAAAAATGATTTCATATGTTTTGTTATCAAGCCAACGAATTTTTTAAGTGACAGTTTGATGCCTTCCTTCGCGCTCATAATTTTTTGGATTTGAGATTTGCTGCAATCAAATTTCTTTTCAAGATCTCTCTGGGGCAAATATGCATCTTCGACTTCTAAACACTTAATGAATTCAACTTTATTTTCCAGATAAAGCTCGCTATAATTTTGTGTACTCATTGTACTTTTATTTTTTTTCTGAGCTTTATTGAAAACCAAAAACAAACCCCTTTAACAAAATAAGCCACATACAACATTCAAATTATTTCATTTGCCAACTAAGGAAAGCTAAAATTACCTACTTATTTATTGGGAAATAATCAAATAAAGGAAAAGTAACCGGTGGCAAAAAATGCGATGCATACCTACATATATCGTATTTCATACGCTTGGACCAATTAGACAGGTGAATACAATAAACAACTACTGTTATTTTATTTAGTGGTCTATGGTCCAATTAGCAGGTGCCCCGATTATAAGTGGAAATTTGTAAGAAAAATACCAGGGAATGCATAAGGTGCGGTCCGAGTATGAGGTGGTCCGATTATAGAGTGTCCTGATTAGCCGGTTTTACTGTAATTAAAAGGGCGAAGAACATATTTTGTCTTTGGGACGCATTCTTCTAGAGATTTTGTGTGAGTCGTCAGACTTTGGGCGTACAACATGTAGCGATTTGGGTCTTATGATGTTGGGCGGTATATTAACGAAAAAAAAAAATCATAACTTCCAAAATTGACGTCATAACACAAAGTGTTAGTCGAGACCTTAACTGATTTCAAAATTATTTTTACTTTTAACAAATAAAAAAAATGACAAACTAAATATTCAAGTATTATTTTATTTTTATTATAATTTATTAATCTTAACATTAATGTAGAGATCAATCTTAAAACTGACAGCAATAGCACCATATGGCTTTATGCTGGATTCATTATTCTATAAATGAAGTTATTAGTTGTAAAAGTTTCGGTCTAAAGATCTGGGGGAGCGGACGAGCATAACTGGACAGTGAATGCTGTCAAGCACACCTACCTGCATGTATTCAAGTACTAAAATGTTTACCTTGAATGCATTTCGGAATGTTGTCATTTCATCTTCAGCACCACGACTAAATCAAGAAGCAAATTCATGTTTTTGTTGTTAAGCGCAATGTTGTAGTAATAGTTAATACTTATAACAGAGAATAATCGCGAATCTATATTATCATTGTCTAGGTTTATCGCATATGAGTATATCTGTACATAAAAACTTTTATATGAATCAAGCTTGTATTCAATCAACCTCCTTTTTAATTGCTAAATGGATAGTAAATAAAATCAACGCTACCTAAACCTGAAAGTTGTTCTATAAAACATTACATCGAACTCACAAAACTACTAGAAAATGTTGCTTTCACGAATGACGCCGTCATGGTTTCGTTTAATGTCGAGTCATTGTTCCCATGTATTCCTTTATTCCATGCTTTATCATCCTTATGATCCCATCTTACAAAACATAATGTTTCAAGGGAAAAAATTGTTAATATGAATGCTTCTGCAATGTGTATGAGCATGGCCTACTTTGAATATACTCGTATATAGGAATCGTTTTTCAAAATTGAATCTGGCACCATCGCACACTGGGGCAAAACACCACTAAACGTGGCATTAAATCAAATTTTAAAGTTCAGCTTTGACTCAAAGTGCTTTTTTTTTCTCATTGTAAATATAATAGAGAATTAGAAAAGAGAATGCAACAGTTAACTGGGATCACGTGATCTTTGCAAAACCGTCCGGAATAAAGAATATTATAATTTTTGTCATTGAAGTAAGAGGTGTTTTTTTTAGTTTTGAGTGGTCACAAATAATCAAGTGTAACTTCTTTCAAGTTTTTATTTAAAAAAAAACTTATAACTATTGAATCAGTAAGCTCAGGTGCGTTGATTTTATTATTTATATAATAAATTTTTCATTTAGTTCTCATTATATGTGGTTAAAGGTATAAAAATATGTATACAAAAATGTGTTAATTTTTGCATTTTGTCAAATATCTAAGCGTTTTAAATGTGTTGACCGTGAGATGCCGTTAAGTGTTGTATCTATTTGTAACAAGTGATTTATCTAGTCTTAGAATATGTAAAGTTTTTTTTGCTACTTTTTGCTACTTTTCGTACAGTTGACTTTCTTGTTGGTGACGTCATTCTCGAAAAATATCGACTTTTTTTCTATTTATTTAATTTTAATTACTCCTTAGACCGAACAATTTCCAAAACCTTGTCGATTTCAAGGAAAGAGCTGTTTAATATTATGAAAAGTTCAAATCTGAAGGGATTAGACAGCCAAATTGCATTTTTAAGGGAAGAAGTACAAAAAAGAGCCCGATGCAGCCATTCTCTCAAAAATGATTTCAATGAAAAAATAGCTGCGCTTAAATCAAAATTTAAATCACGTTAGGAAAAAGCTTGTCGAATAGAAGCCAAATTCTTAAAAGCAAACAATGCATGGCTAAAAACACCCATACTTTTCAATTATTCGATAGACACTTAACGTGGTCGTCCAATGGTTGAATTTGAGGAATCTTCAGAAAGATCAAAACGACAAAAAAACCGAACAATTGAGGAAGTCCACGTCCACAATTGAGTTGACTTACGCAGCAGAAATGGGTCTGAGAGCTTCTGGACAGCTAGATGCTGCAAAGTTAGTGCATGATGCAATAACAATACCAAATCATACTAATAAATGTAGAAAAGCTTTGAAGAACTCAATTGAACTTACTTCAATGACTAGGGAAGACACCTCATCAATGATAATTGAAGCAAACTTATCACGATTTCAGTATGAAATCATACGATTTAAGGCCCCCAAAGTGTTTCCTTCATACAAAGTAGTTCAAGAGTGCAAAAAGAGTGCTATCCAAAGCCTCAAAACATGAATACATCGGAAATGAATGTACATACTACTTTGCAAAACTTGCTAGACCTTACAGTTAATCGTTTGCTAACTGTTCAAAAAGATGTAATGGTTACTCTAAGGCCTGAAGAACTAAATGCTATAAGATTATACTCCAAGTGGGGATTTGATGATAGTTCGGGCCACAGTTCGTATAAGCAAGCGTTTCATGGACTTGATGCTGATGACTCATCAGTATTTATAACATGCGATGTTCCACTCCGTATGATATCTGGGGAAAAAATAATCTGGCAGAATCCTCGGCCAAGTTTAACTAGGTACTGTAGGCCTTTAAAATTGAGTTTGCAAAGGAATCTGCATCCAAATCCGTGGCAGAAAAACAAAGAGTCGACAGTGAAATAAAAGAGCTCCAGCCTAGCCTTGCTATGGTTGGTGAAAATACCAACAACATTAAGCACAACTTACTGTTCACAATGATAGATGGTAAGATCTGTAACGCCATCACTGAAAACTCCTCAACACAGAAGTGTTTTATTTGCAATTTGTTGCAATTGATGAAATGATAAAAAGGCCAATAAAAACTGATAATCTTCAGTTTGGTTTATCTGTGTTGCATGGGTGGATCCGGTTTTTTGAGTGCCTCCTTCACCTATCATACAAGTTAAGAATTAAACAATGGCAAGCTAGAAAAGAGGAGCATAAAAAAGTTGTAGCCGAAACCAAAAAAGAAATTCAAAAACGATTTCGGGGGCGTTTGGGCTTAATTGCTGACAAGCCAAAACCAGGCTTCGGAAATTCGAATGACAGGAATACAGCCAGGAGATTTTTTGAAAATGCAGAAATTCGGCTGATATTACTAATTTAGATGTCGACTTGATTAAAAAAATGCATATTATCATGGCAGTGGTTGCCTGTGGTCATGAGCTTGATTCCGAAAAATTTCGAGGATTTGTTCATCAAACTGCAAAATATTTCGTTGCTAAGTATCCTTGGTAATATATGCCTCCTACAGTACACAAGTATCTCATTCACGGAGATGAAATAATATCAAATGCTTTATTGCCTATAGGGCAGCTAAGTGAAGAAGCCCAAGAAGCACGGAATAAAAACTTCAAAAAATATAGAGAACATCACTCCCGAAAAAATAGCCGAAAAAATACAAATGCAGACATTTTTAATTTCTTTCTATTATCATCTGACCCCGTTTTGACAAGTCTTCAAAAAGTTCCAAGAAAAAAAATCCAACATCTGCCCCAAGAAGCAATTAGTTTGCTAAAATCTCCAAACATACCAGTACCAAATCAAAGTGGCATAAATGCGAGTGATGATGAAGAAGAATAAATTTCTGTTTTTGATTATTTATTTATTTATTTTTAAATGTTTATTAATATTACAAAATACAAAATATATATTCGTGATTACTTATATAATTAAATTTTTATGAGTAATAAATATTTATTTCACATCTGTTTTTCAAACTTAGAATCATTTTATAGCGTTTTCACATTTTTTTTTTCAATTTTTGTAAAAGGGGCGTTTTTTTGTGGGCGTGTCGTCAATTTTTGTTTTTAAACATGTCAACTATCATTTTAGAAGCAATCGTGAACAATTTCAAGTCCGTAGATTTGATAGTTTATTTAATGCCACGTTTAGTGGTGTTTTGCCCCAGTGTTCATCGTGGGAAATCCCTTATCCTCACTTATTGCAGAGGCTTTCATGTCAAAATCCGAAATGGAATTAAAAACCAAACACCTATTAACCACTATTTGGAACTCGACGTTGATGAAGTCTTAACCATCGTTAGACCATCAGAAGGTCAAAATTTTCTTTTAATTTTGAATGAACAATATGCTGTAATCAATTTTACTTATAAAATGGAAATAAATTCTCACTTAGTGTTCCTTGATCTAGAAGTTCATAGTATAATTAACAAAGTTGAAATTGCGATCCATCTAAAGAGCACTAAAACCTTGGGAGTTATACTAAGTGATTCAGGCACATCCATACATTGTATATTATCTGTTTTTAACTTTTTAGTCCACAGTTTAAGGTAGGCATAAACAACGAACATGCTCGCCGAACTTGCTCGTTTGCGTTAGCCCCTACACGATGAACAAATTTGGCGAAAATTTAATATTCATTTCGTGCTGATTCTTCAAAGTGTTGACATGTGCAATATGCCATAATTTATTTTGCCCAACTTTATTTTTGTAGTTTTTTTTTATATAAATTATTCGCTTTACTCGGGAATATATATATACATAGAATCCAAGGAACACGACAAAGACAAAATCGATTTTTTTCGCCAGCAGCGAGCGGCTGGCGAACCAGCTCATACACTAGAAAAACACAGCGAGATCGAGCATGTTCGTCGTTTGTGCATACCATTAAGATATGCACAAACAACGAACATGCTCGCTGAACATGTTTAGTTGCGTTAGCTCAAATAGGGCAAACACATTTGCCGAACATTCATTTCGTGCTGATTCTTCAAAAAATTAACGTGTGCGATTCGCCATGATTTATATTTCCCACCCTTATTTTTGTAGTTTTAACTTTTTGAATCCCATATATATTCTTTGCTTTGCTCGCGAACATGGCCATACATGACGAACATCAAAGCCAACGAACACGACAAAAGCCAAATGTTTCAACAGCGAGCGGCTCGCGAACCAGCCCATACACGAGAAAAACACAGCGAGCGCGAGCATGTTCGTCGTTTGTGCCCACCTTTATTTAGACTTCCACCTACCACTTTCAACAACAAATTATATTAAAGAGTATAACTACATAAGAAATCTCGCAGAAGTAAATGGATACAACAAAAAAATAATTGACAAAATAATACATCGACATTCAATGAAGAGAAAAAAAAGCAAATCTTTCTACGTTATTTTCAGAAAATAAAACAAAAAGAGATAAACCAGAACTACTTTAACGTTTGTTCCAGAAATTACAATTAAAATTATACCTTCCAGTTTTCTCAAACCCACACAAATTAAAAAAATATTTAAACTTCTACCAAAGACAAAAGAGAAACACTAGACAAGTCATTTGGGTGCCAGGGCACAGCGATATTCCAGGGAATTGCAAGGGTGATGAACATACCAAAAATGGAACGACACTACCTTTATTACCTGACAAGGCAAATACAGATATACCCATCCATTGCTACATTTAAATTAATATTGAAACAATAGATTTAAGAAAGGACCTGCCTAGATGGAAAAATACCACATATCTGCCTAGAAAACAGTTCTGGTCAAAAGTTGATATGAAACGCTCAATGTATTTGATATCCTTAAGGAAATCGCATATCAGCTCCGGACACTGCCTCATAGGCAAGCATTCAACGAGGCGTGACGATTTTTCCAGAATCTGCACGGAGAAGAAAGGTGGAATTTATTCCTCATCTTTCGTGTACATGCCCTGCTCTATCTCAGAGATACGCTTGGAGAATTTTTCTTCAATGATCTCAGCGATCAAAACAAAATAGGTATCTACAGTCTCTTACGCTTCATTAGGAGCTCCAAAGGGTTCAACGAATAGGAAGATAGATTATCTCAGGATTCATACGGTATCACAGTAGATCAACTCTGGAATAAGTGTGTCAGCTGCACTGCCGACAGCCACTTCAACCTAACCTAACCGGTATGTATGAAATCAAATGCAACCAGTGTGAGAAAAAAACCATGGACAAACTAAACGCTCGGTGAGAACGAGATTCAAATAACACAAAATCAATATAAAAAACGATGATTGAAAATCCCCTTTCGCAATGCATGCAATTAGGCTTGCCATAAAGCGCGATATATCGCCAAACGTGCAATATATTTTTTAAACTTTTGCGGCGAAAATTTAATTTTATCATATTTTTCCGCTATTTGCGGTATTTTATTCCCGCATAATAAAACTAAATATCAACCATCAGTCATTAAATTATGAGACAATTCTTCACCTGATTAACGGCGAAAACATGTCTAAAAACAAAAATCTTATTGCTTTATTGAACACACGTATTGGCTTTGCCCAACGCGCATATATTATGATAAATTTCACATTTTAATTATGCGTATTACGAACGTGACCCTTTTTGTAATAGTAGAATTTAATTATTATACATATATTTATATTACATTATAAAATGTTTAAAATCTAATTTATCTGCTGAAATATGCTACTACCAACATATAAAAATCTGGCAAGCCTGCAATAGAAGAACTACAATTATCAACAACAACTGATAGGATTAGGCGTTTTTGGTATATTTATTTTGTTGAATGCGAATAAAAAGACTTTATTCCCCTCTTTGGCCAACGTTTCGTAAGATTTCCTTACTTCATTAGGAGTTTTATTTATTTAATCTGTTAACAAATTTACAATTATATTACTTTTTTCAACAATTAATTTAACATTTTCTTACTTTTGTTATAAATCAGTCCATACCCACTATAAACTCCCAGTATTGCATCCTCCCGTTGACGGCCCTAACACAAATTGAAAATAAATAATAAACGATATAAAACAAAAAATTAAAACGAACTAATTAGACAATAATGATATTTATATCACAGCTCAGGTTATCATGTACAATAAAGTGCAGAGCTTTGTTTAATACAATCGGTGTCTTCTTTTGTATTCATCGTGCTCTTTTATTTTTTGTTGAATTCGCAAGCTTTCCAATGTAAGTCTTATATTCAATTTTCTCTCTCTGTCTTATATTTTTACCCCTTCTAATTTCGACGAGTGTCAAGTTTCTGCTATGTGCGAAAGTCCTGTTGTCCCTTTGTTTTTTCTTATATCTGCTTCGTGTTCGTCTAATCTTGTACCTAAGTTTTTCTTTGTCTGTCCTATGTACACCAAATTACATCTTTCGTTCTCTTTTACTTTGCATTCGATTTCATAAACTAAGTTATGCTATTGTTGTCTTTGTATTTTCGATTTGGTGTTTGTAAAAATTGATCTAACTGTTAAGTTCGACTTCTGGGAGAATGATATATCCTCTTTCTTTATTATTCTATGTAAATTTCTATTGCATGTTATATTTTTAACATATGTTATGGAGAAGAACTTTTTTCCTCTTTAACAGCTGTGTTTATTGAATGTTTGTTGCAGCTTTGACTTGTTTTTGTTATTTGGCTTTTTGTTTTGTAATATGTACATGGGCAGAAATGATGCATCTTTAAACGATTTATGGGCACCCCTCGCAGACCGTTTTAAATGTTTTTGTATGTTTTCTCTTTATATTATTTTAATAATAATAATAATTAATGTTTGCTGAGGATGACTGGTACACAGGCTGAAATGCGTTTGTATTTGTAGTTTTAAACATGTTTTTTTTTACTTTATTTTAACAAGCAGACGCGATGGTCATCTTGCACCTCTTTCATTAAGCGAACTTTTGTATGTCAAGGCACTTATGGTTTTTGCTGAGTGCGTTTGCGGCTAGTTCAAATCTATAAGTCTGTCTGTTGCATTATAATATAAATGTATGCAACAATCAATCTTGTACATCTTCGCTAACGGCACACGCACTCGGCAAAAACCGTGATGTGCTAGATGAGCATAAGCTTGATGCATATGAACGTTTCCGCGATTGTTCTCTCCTATACTTATAATAATAATAATCACTAAAACAGTATTTTATTTAAAATTGTGGAATCATTTAAGCTGTCGACTCACATTGTTTTAGTCGTTATGCTGGGATATAACCAAGGTAAATACAAGCATATGTACATTAAAAAAAACGACAAACAAATCAAGAAAAAAAGAGTACTTATGTACACGCGCCAAGAGTAAAACTTCCCTGATTTGAAACAATTTTATCTTGTGTAATTCTAAGTCAGCTCCAACGTATTTCAATTTCATGGAAAACGGTCAAAGAACAACGAAGATGGCATTTTTTGATAACTGTCCATAACATACATAAATTCTACCCCCATAACGACCTAATCTTCCAATTATACAAACGTCACCGTCGGTCGCTCGAATTTTAATTCATGGTTCAGCAATAACACATTACATTACACGTTATACTACTTCCTATAATGGGTTATTCATTTTGCGGATATATAATATATTTTTTTTCATGATATTTCTTTTTTATTTCAAAGTTTAAACGTTGACATTGTGTGTGAAGCACTACATCATTTAAATGACCACCACGCGAATTGTTCCAAGCATCGATTCTTTTGAGGTAATTTTCGACCACTTTTTGACACATATTGGGCGGTATCTCAACCATAACTTGACGAATGTTATTTTTCAAATGCTCAAGAGTTAAAGGTTTATCTGCGTAAACACGCTCTTTCGCGTAGCCCAACAAAAAAAAATCCAGCGGTGTCAAATCGCATGTTCTTGGTGGCCAGTTGATATCGACACGACGATAAATTACGCGGCCAGGAAATGTCTCTTGCAATAAAGCCATATTCGCTCCAGTTGTGTGACATGTGGCACAGTCTTGTTGAAACCACATATTCTCCAAGTCGTATTCTTCAATAGCAGGCAAAAAAAAGTCGATTATAATATGACCCGAATTGACGGAGACAGTCGTTCCATCTTCGTTTTCGAAGAAGTAAGGTCCAATCACACCTCCGGACCAAAGAGCGCCCCAAACAGTGACTTTTTGTGGATGTAATGGCCTCTCGTCAATTACTTGAGGATTCTCAGAACCCCAAATACGACAATTTTGTTTATGAACATACCCACCGAGTGAGAAATATGCTTCGTCGCTGAAGAAAATTTTCTTCGAAAAATCGCCGTCCACCGCCTCTTGTTCAAGCACCCATTGAACGTATCTACGACATTGTGAATGGCTTCAGTTGTTGTGTGAGCTGGACAATTTTGCCAATTGCTTGCGTAGTTGGACGATTATTTAAATCATAATCTCCTCTTAAAGCACGATATGTAGCTGTGGCAGAATCACCAGTTTTGTAGTAGGTCTTAACAATTTGTAAACAGTTTGTATGCATTGTGCGATAGTTAAGCGATCCATTTTCGTAAATGTCAGACTTTCAACTGAAAAAAATTGGTTTAACAACTTAGTTTGACAGATGTCGAATTCCAGCCCTATACTTTTGAAACCGCGAAATGGATAACCCTTTATATAAATCTACGAAGTAGATACACTGAATCACTGGCAACGAGATTACACACATTAATACGACAGAAAAAGCCATACAAAAAGAACAATATAGTGGATTGCCGCTTTGACAGCTCCATAGAAAATGTTTACCCCCAACGCCGCAAAAGAAGTCTTACTTCAAAATATGCCACATTATAAAACAGTAGATGCACACACAAACAATGATCTTTTAAAAGTTCTAGAAACGCTAACTTAAGAAAATCCATAAAGAACTTGATTAACAGTGTCGATTCGCACAATATCCGTGGTCAGTTCATGTTGCCTGTGAAAATACCTGTCAGAAAGTTCAAAATATTACAGTTCTAAGGTTAATGCGAATAGCTACGCATTTATAGTAAATGCGTGGTTGTATTTGTACTTTTTTTTTCATTAAATCTATTATTTTTCTTTAATATTTTTTTTTTTTTTTAGAAAATTAAATACGATGAACCTCATTCACCTTACACCGACAGATCGTGCGATGACGATGGCCTTGACAGCCCCCAAACGTATGCTGGAGAAAATCGCCTCAGCTCATTTGGGCCTCAACAACAACAGAAACCAGAATGGAAGCGCTACAAACAATATACTCGTAGTGATATTTTACAAGCAATTGAATGTGTCCGTAATGGCATGAGTGCACTACAGGCATCACGTAAGTTTGGTGTCCCATCGCGAACGCTATACGATAAAGTGAAAAAACTTGGAATAACTACCGGTCGTCCCATGAACAGAACCATTAAACGAAGTCCAAGCACAGGTGGCGGTAAAAATGCAACATTCCCCTATAGCCATGGTTATAGCCAGTCAGAGCCTTTGCTTTCATCAATACATGATACTATGACTAGAGAAAAAGATAAAGAACAACATAATGCATCCACAATACCCCATCCGGCGGCTGCCCTTTTGGATCCTACATTCCTGCAGCAGGCTTTTGAAAGTCGCGGTTCTGATATTGCTGGACGGGAAGCCTTGCATGCAATGGCCTTGGCTGCTGCAGCTCATGCAGCTGTTAATGGTATGTCAACTAGTCCAGAAACTAACGGTACAGCTCGGTCCCCCAGTCTCAGTTTGACATTGAACTATGGTATGTCCCAAGGTCCACCTGTCCACCAGTATCATGAAAGGAACTTGTTATTAGAAGGAGAAAAGGAACGCGCGTGTGAACGTGAAAGAGAAGGTGAACGAGAGCTGGAATACGAGCGACTCATTATAGATCACGAGATAAAAAAAGAGCGATTTCAACGAGAGAGAGAATCTGAAATCGATTACGAAGGACAGTTATCTATATCTCAGCATAGACGCGAATGTCATGACGAAGAAAATGATCAAGTCGAAGATTTATCAGTACCACGCAAAGAAACCAAGTCACCAAGTTCAAATAATCATCATGGAGTCATAGTACCACCAATGAGTACTCAATCGCGTGAAATTTTTAGAGATGAATGTGATTAGCCCAAAACAAATATTTGTTGACTGTTGATACACACGAGCATTAATATTTTCGTTTTTATTTATTAAGTAGGACAATATTTTCAGTGCAATAAGTAACTACAGTATCTAGTTTACACCGCTTTTTTTAGCTGAAATTAGACTTTTTGTCGCATTAATGCCAATTGTTCTACATGAACCTTTGACGTCATGACTAAGCTTTTCATTAAATATTCAGATGAAATGTTATATATGCAAACAAAAACTTTGAACTTTTCCAGTAAAAAAAAACGTCCAACGTAACATTTAAAATATATTTTTAAAACCTTGTTAAAATTTTATGAAGAAAAATAATGGACTTAGCTTTAAAGCAGACTTATAAAGTCATTAAAGTTTGCTGAACAATAATTTAGGAAAGAAAAAGTTTGTTTGCTTTTCATAGCAAAAACAAGCAAAGAAATTGACAAACAATATTCAGCTGAATGTGTATAAGTGGCAATATGAAATTAAAGTAAAACTATTTACTCAGTGCAAATATTATGTAGTTTTAAGCATTAGCATGCTCTAAAATGTAGTTAAATTTGTTGTCAAATCACCGAGTGCCTAAGAGTAGAACAAATATTCGAATTGATGTTATTATTTTCTACCTTCGAAAATTTTAATTTCTTTTATTTTGCCATTATAGTTAATATTTCTTGAATAAGAACATTACAACACACTATAGCATCTTTTGCCATGAATCATTTAATTTAGTCCATAAGCTACGACTAAAGTATTCGTTTTATCGTTATCAAAAAAATAACTAAGACTGATATTGGAGTGTTAAAATATAGATATACAACTTGTTTTTAATGAATAACCAAAACTTTTCTTTATTAGACTTAAATTAAAACAAACTCAAAAAAGCTACACAAATGGACCTGAATTGTTATGAAACACAAATAGTAAATATATTCATTAAACAAATTGTATACTTTTATCAAAGGAAAAGATGAATGTACATATGAAACTAAAACAATATAATTAATAGTTTAAAAAATTTGCCAGTGATTTCTTTTTAAAATTACCTTAGATTCGATTTTGGTTATTAAAATATATCATATTACAATGTAAGCAAATCAAAATACCTCATTTTAAAATGAAATACTAAACAAATTATAACAATACTTATGTACTTTACATTGTTATAATTTGTTGGGTTGTGTTAATTTTATTTTATAATTTTACAAGACTGAAACATTTATAATCACTAAGGAAAGTCAATGCAATGACAAAATAAAAACAAGACCTAAAAATATCAACCATTATTTTGTAAAAAAATCAAATGATCATTCAAATAACACGGCTAAAAAATACTTTACCCAAATTAAAAAAAAACTTTACTTATGCGCTTGGGCTATGCAATATGTGCTCTTTTGATTGGACTCCAATTTTATATTAAGTAAATTATTATAATCTCCGCTCACGGATGTACATTTTACCTTATTTTAATATCAGTTTAACTATGTACAAATGTTATCTAATTTAAAAAAAAAACTTGATACTATTAACTATACAATATACATAAATGAATCTTATATTGTATTCTATTAAAAAATTCAAATAAAATGGCAGCAGGAGCACATTGAAATATTAGGCGCATAATTTTACGATGTTAAAGCAGTTTTAGTATGATACTAATGTCGAATTCCAAACAACCATTTCAAATCGATTTGAGTTCGATTTTTTTTCTAATGTCGAATTCAAAAGAACCAAACATTTGATTGTCTTGTGAACACAATCAAATTATTTCTAAACAAAACGATCATTATGTTGTAAATTACTTCACTTCTAAAAACCAATGGAATCTTGTATCTATTGAATTGAATAAAGCAGACACGCACACAGAAATTACGTCACGCGTCGTGATAATGGATTTTTCTTCGATAAGTGCACTGTTAAAACAGGCCCCAGCTTTGAAAATTCAGAATGTCCATTCGTTCTTATCTACTTTGGTATCTATTTACAGAAAAAAGTCAGCTATGATAAAATGACGTATGTCTGTCGGCCCTTGGAATTTGGTCTATATGATTTTATAGTATAATTTATAAACAGAAATTTGTAAATACACACACCTGTGTGTGTCTATTTTGAATGATACATATTTTCTCACCCTTTTTATGAATGTGGTTAACTTTGTGGAATGATTTATTGTTGGTTCTTGTTTTGTTCTGTTTTTTTTTTTTTAAGAAAAAAATCTATTACCCTAGATTTTCGTTTATGCGTAATGGGCTCGGTTCCAGCCATTCCGGTTAAATGAGTTGCTTGGGGTTCGACATTTGAACTATCGTTTAACCTATAGTTAAAATCATCAGAAAACTATTTAATCTTTTTAGCATCACACTAAATCCATATCACACTTTGACATTAACAAACGCCAAAAAGTTATGTTCGCTTAGATTTTGTCACGCTTTTAGGCGAGTTCGAAATTAGGTTTAGTATGGTGCTGGTTAAAAGTGTTTAATAGGCTTTTAACGCCTAAAAACCAGGTTTTCAGCTAAAACTTTACGAAAACTCGAAATCCGTTTACACTGAACATTTACAAATTTTCGTTTGACATTTAAATTATTTTGGTACCACTGACAACAACACATACGTTGTGAATTGGAATTGGGGGCGTTCGGTAGCGCACAACATTGCTGTGCAATACGTTCGTTGTTGTTGTAATACGTGTTAAATATCTGTCGATTAGCAGCTTGCGAACATAACAACGAACAAAACATATGATTTCCAAATCGAAGCCAAGCTAGCGCTAAATTTCTGGTACACTTAGATATCGTAGTGCAAAGCTGTCTTTTCAATTGTTGTTTGTGAACTTTAATTACGTACCTGGTTTGACTTTTGACAGTAATGGTTACCTATTGGGTTTTATACGTTCACAAACGCAGAATACATTTTTCAACAATGTATCAGAAAGCTGTGCGACACCAAACGTCCCCATTGAAATTACCCCAGACAGCTGTTTTTTTGTGGCAGCAACCCGTCAGCGATTTATGTGACGATTAATTGAGCACTGGGTGTTTCACAATGTGTGTTTACTTAGTTCAGCTTGCAAATGCAACATGTTTTCGACTGGTTTTACTTAAAACTTGGAGTTTATCAAAACGAGTGGTTTATCAAAAATGTATGGGAAAACTTGTGTTTTCGCTTTAGGTTTTCAGTCAAAACCGATAATTTGGCGAAAACCGTGTTTTGGGTTTGGTGTAAAAGGCTATAAGTAAAGTGCCTAAATATTATCAATTTGATAAGTAACTGCTAATAATTTAATTTAATTTTACGTTTTCGTTTTTTTTCTAATAAAAAGAAGGAATTTCACCATAAAATGTATACATTATATGTTCCAATTCTGAAATAAGCAGAAAACCTGTGTATATTTTTAAACTGACTGAAATAAAAATGAAATGGAATCTTTCAGATTTAGACATTTTACTTTGTGGTTTACGAAATGGCCGGATTTATTTCAATTCATTTCAGAGTATTATTTATCGTTATTGTTGCTATTTACAATAAGCAATGCCGCCGCCAGCAGCCACTGATTAGTGTATAGTAAATAATTGGAAGTTCTTTATTGGGGGAAATATATTTTTTGCGAAACCAGCAAAAATAATACATTGTTCATTAAAATATTTATTAGAAAAAAGTTATTGTGTATTGTGCATTTATAATAATCAAATACGAAAAGTGAGTGTGGGGGTAATTCTCTGAACGACTTAAATTTTGTTGAACTTAAGGCAGAACTAAACAAGTTAAGTCCTCCTACTGTTGGATCGGAAAATTAACTTATTATGCGGTTGCAAGAACAGTTAAGACTAAAAGAAGAAAATACAGACCTCATAAAATACTGATTTTGGTTTCTCAAATATGATGGCTTTTAGGCTCAGCGAGTTTGATAAACAAGAAGTAAGGCGTCAAAGTAATTTTTAAAAGTAGACGCACAGAATGAAAATATTCAATTAAAGTTTGAGAAGTGGAAGACAGAATGGAGTAAATTTTCAGAAAGTTCCAAAAAGAAAATTAATGCATCCGCCGACTTTTGATGGCAACAATAAATGGCTGGGATGACGAATACAAGTTTATAGCGCTGACACTTATACTATGCTGTTCTGTTGCCGAAATATTGGAAACTATACCAGCAGACAAGAATGTCAACTTTAGTGCTCTTGTTCAAGACATTGTCAAATGGTTTGAAGATGGCCATATGCAAGTGGTCTTCCGAGTTCAACTAAATATCAGAGCCCAGAAAACTGCTGAAACTCTGTAGCAACTCCAATTAGACGACTGGCGCATCTGGCATACCATACCCCAGGACATAATTTAATCAGCGAGCTTGCAGCGAAAGCATTGGTCAACCCCAAACTGCCGGAAAACCTACAATTCCCGAAGCATTAGCGTTCGCTTTGACTATTAAAGCAGCAGATTAAGGTTCTTCGAGAAATTCATCGGGTAAGAGAACTAGAAGTTGCGGAGTGCTCTTGCCAGAGAATGGAGTTCCAAATTGGTCAATATAATGCTGAAATTGTATAACAAAATCGAATATCTACAATGCCAGTCCAGATTGCCACCAAATATATCTGCATGTCAACATTGTGGAAGCAGAACATTACTGCATGCCCGGTTTTCCCGGAGGGGAAACGAGTAAGAACCAAACTTGAGGGGCAGAAGCTGGTTTCTGGAATCGATAAACACAGAACCACCATCCAGAGCTCTCATCAGATAAGCCTGGCGGTATAGTATTCGATATCGCGAACGATAGACAAGCTTCACGTAAGCCTTAAAAAATCGATATCTGCACGAGATACTTTGCGATTTCGACGATCACGACATCTATTGGGCTATCGCTTTGCTGTGAATTAAAATTTTAAGTAATTCTTAGATAAAAAACACGCCGAAAAATGTCCCAAGACAACATTTTATTAGTTCAAAACAGGTGAATTACAAAAAAAAATGAGTAAGAAAATTTAGAGATGCATCATATCATTTGTCCCTTCCAGCCAAAATGTAAGTAATATAAACTAAAAAAATATATGTTTGTATTGCTTAGTTCTTGTGATTACCGCCTCTAGATTCAATCAATGCTTCCGTCTATCAAAGAAACCCTTCCTATTAGAATTGGAAACAATAAACTTGCCCATCGGCTGTCGATCCACTTACATTCAACCAATACTCGGTTACCAATCTGAAGTCAGCGAGAGCGACATTTCAATATTATGGCATAAACGAGTATCGTTCATTAAGTTACGTGATGATAATAAAAATAGCTGAGAGTAGTGGAAATTGTAAACAACGGGAAAGATGGGGCTATAATTGACACTGTTTTCAACGTCTCGGTTGTGCGTAGAGCCATGATTTCGGAATACTAATAGCTATCGTCTGAAAAGAATAAAGGCAGAGGCAGCAAGAGTATACGTGTAAGTTTGTCTGATTCGATTAGTAGAACAAGAGTTTTCACATCTTTTCTAGCAGCAGAAATATGTATGTGATTGTGGCAGTCGACTTTATGAACGAGTGCTGAGTGATTATAGATATCGGTAAGCATGTCCTCAATTAAAGAAACATAGAAAGTCCTATGATCTACTGTAACAAAAACTCATGAACGCTAAAGACTAATCAAAGAAGACATATGCTTGCCTACTTCTTCAGAGGAGGACAATTGGGCGTCACATTTGGTTCTGCCAATATACTCGATTTTGTATGGACTAACGAATCCTAAACGATGTACCGAAGGAAGGTAGCTACCCCATGTCTAGAATTAGCGGTAGGGATGGAATGGAAGGAGCTTAATGCTCCTCTACTTTAATCATGAAAAGTGTATAGGTACTGATAGATAGAAATCCACCCAGAAGTTCGGGAGAACAGGGCTTTCTTCACGGAAATGGTATGTGGAAATTTAAAGTGATACCGTTTGGATTATGTAACATTTACGCGCTTGATGGAGTGCGTTTTGCAAGATTTCCGCCTTGTTTACCTGGGCGATGTCGTCGTGTACGGAAACACTTAAATATCATTGTGAGATTCTTTAAGCCATATTCAAAAGATTTCGTGAAGCTAAACCTAAATTGAATACAGATTAATGTGTACTTTTCATTACCGAAGTTAAATACTTGGGACATATCATCTTGCCCCAAAGCGTAAAAGCGGATCCCGAAGAAGTTGGCACTATAAAGAACTGGCCAGCACCACAAGAAAACATCAACACCAAACTGTTTTTAGTCTAGCCACGTATTATCCACATTTTGTGAAGGATTTAGCTGGAATCGATAAAAGTTTGCATCACCTAACTAAATAGGAGAAACCGATCAAATGATCAGGTGAGCGCGAGGAAAGCGAGAGATGACAGTAACGCTCCTGTGCTGACCTATCCGGCTCCGGAAAACAATTCATCATCGACGCTAATGCGAGTAATATTGGAACAGGAACTATATTGTCTCAAGTTTATGAAACAACAAAAAGTTGTCGCACTAATACGGTAAGGTTCTCTTGAAGTCTGAGTGAGATATTGCGTGGCCAGGAGGGAACTTCAAAACTCTGTCCAACAAAAAAAATCAGTACAGGGCTTATGGGCGAGCTCTTTTCAAACCACACATGAATTGAAAAAACTACTACTCAGAAAGATTATACCCACTGATCAACTTACATAAATTGTTATTGTAATTTTCTGCAAAATATCGTACACCCTACCGCGACCGTCCTCATTGTATGTCCAAAGCGCCAAAGCATACTGATCATCTACTCGTTTCCACTTTCGCGGTATACGTTGAACAAAATATATATTCCAACAGAGTTACCAACACCCATTGAAACCAATACAAAAGAGCTTTTTCAGTGGGTTTTTCCCAAAGAGCTTTCTGTTTTTAAGCTTTTGGGAACAAAATTTAGTAAGGTGAGGAGGAGAAGTGTTGTTGCTTTGATTTTCTCATATTTATTTGACTGCATTTCCAAAGATCCCGTTAAAATGGAGTTAATTTTTTTCGCTTTCTGTATGCATAAACTAAGAGATACAAACCAGTGTTGACCATAAACAATTCTAAAACTATACTAATGAAAAACCGGACACTTTTTATCGTTGGGAAAAATGCTATAAAAAACAAACATTTATTTGCTTGCACCTTAACTGAACAGAACTGAACTTATATATTAATATTTTACCTTTCTAGCGCATAAGCTTAAGTGTTATACAAAGAATATATACAATATATATTACAGAGTGAGTTAGCTTGCTTATAATACATTAGGAGGACTTGCATTCGATAAAGTCCCGACGGAAACAACCGTTTCCCATTAGGTTATAGTAATAGTCCTTTCACACAGGCTTACTTGAGTCCGGTAGCTGGAGATGTTCATCTCTTGCTGCTGAAATCTGATTATTAACAATAAGCGCCATCTGGAGAACTCTTCCCTTCAAGTGTCTAAGGACGAAAAAAAACTAATGAACATATGTTTTATTATGCTAATTATAAATATGTATATATTAAATTTGTTATCGTTATCATTACTAGCAAACTGATTTCCCTGACTCACTATTACCAATAGCTAATAGGATTGTCCTAACATATGTGGTGTAAAGAGATTTTGTAACCATGGCATTGGAGAATTCTTTAGACCATCGTTTAATAAAGACCAAAGAAGAATTTGCTCTGGGAACGATATGATCAATGTGAGATCGAAAATTTAGCTCTTTATCGCATATTATCCCAAGATCGCGAATAGAGGAAACTATAGGAATAGATACATTACAGAAGTGATACGTTCGGGAAGTCGATTATAAACGTTTGCGAGAGAAAGACATAGCTTGGCATTTTTGAACATTAAGTTCTAGAAAATTTTTATTGCACCAGGTAACAAAGATGTTTAGGTCTTGTTGAAGAAGGGGAGATTCGCGAGAAGGTGAGATTACTTTTACTTTTTAATGTCATCAGCATAAATGGAGAGAACGGAGAAGGAAATGCTATTACCCACATCATTGATGGCAAGCACAAATAGGAGTGGGCCAAAATGGCTGCCCTGAGGAACCCCTGATGAGGCGAAGATTGGATCAAACACCGTATTTCTAAAGACAACTCTGTAAACAAGGCTCTCGAGGTATGATTTGATCCATTCAATAAACAAAGGAGAAAATCCGAAGGCGTTGAGTTTGACATAAATAATTTGGTGATTGTGTCAGTAGTTATAACATCGACGTCAAATCCTTTTTCAAGAGCTAAGAGTGTCGATGAGACAAATTGTGTAAGATTAGTCGTGGTGGACCTGCCCTTTAAAAATCTATGCTATAATGGAGAAACAATTGACTTGCAATGAAAAAATAGGGAGTCATACACTATACTTTCAAAGAGCTTGGATATATCGGAGAGCTTTGCAATTGGCCTATAATTCGAAACCTCATTCTTACAGCCCTTCTTAAAGATTTGAATAAGAAACGATTCTTTCCAAATTGAGGGGAAGTCTGCTTGTGGGAGAGACAGTTGGAATAGGTTAGAAAGGGTTTCACAGAGCGTATGAGCACACTTTTTAGTAAAAATTGCTGGGATGCCATCTGGGCCGGGTGAAAAGTCATCTTCCAACAAAATTAATTTGTCATAGACGGCACGGGAACAGACAGAAAGGGAAACGAGAGATGTGTGTGGAGAGTTAGAAACATTAGAAGTATTAACATAAGATTGGCTAAAGAAGGTCGCAAAGAAATTAGCTATTACTTTGGGATCAGAGGAAGAGGCGTCGAGGAAATTAAGGGTTGGAGGAAGACCACCTGATTTTCTTTTCACGTTTATGAACTGGTAAAAATGCTTAGGTTCGAATATAAGACAAGTCTGCATTTCACTAAGATATGTTTGGCAGAGAGAATGACATAGGGATGAAAAACAGCGGGAGGCTTGTTTGAAGTAGAAACGATTTATGGGCGTTTGGGATTTCAAGTAAGTTTTCCATGACTTATTTCTTACATTACGGATATTGTGCAACTATTTTGTATACCAGGGAGGAGATGAAATAAAGTTTTTTGAGCTGAATAAGGAACACATTTAACAAGGCAGGTGAAAAGGTGTAAAAGATGGAAAGAGATATATTGATAGGAGTAGAGGAGTTAATAAAGTTGTTGAAATGAATACTGTTAAGAAGGAGATTAAGTTGATTGAAATCGGCTTTGCTAAAGTTGAAGTAAAAAGAGTTTTTAGGATCAACAGAAGGAACACAATTTTCTAGACAAAAGATGACAGATAGAGGAGGATGAAACAGTCAGTGAAATACATTCTTTATCGGAAGAGGGATTAAATGGAAGAAAATAGGACTAATCTTCTGATGGAGTCCATTTCAAGTGTGGTAAGTTAAAGTCCCCGATGATAATAAATTCATCATTGGAAGTAGCATTTTCTACCAGTGAACTAATCCTATCCACAAATTGTTGATAGACGGGACAAGGTTGGGATGGACGAATATAACAACAAAGAAGATATAAACACCGTTTTGAAATTGTTAACTTAATACAAACGAATTCGAAGAGATTATATTTAGGTATTGGAAAAAGAGATACGTTTAGGCGATTGTGGACAGCGATAATAAAAAGATAGTTTATTTGTCCGTCCGCGCGAAAGACAGCATAATTAGTAGTAAATAGTTTGCTATCAAAAAAATCAGAACACAGGTTTGTTTCGGTTAGTGCAAAGATGTCGTAAGGTAGATTTTG
The DNA here is from genome assembly GCA_910595825.1 of Philhelius pedissequus. Classification (NCBI taxonomy): domain Eukaryota; kingdom Metazoa; phylum Arthropoda; class Insecta; order Diptera; family Syrphidae; genus Philhelius; species Philhelius pedissequus. Next base: position 120,805,247 of record OU343160.1, on the reverse strand, counting down.
AGAATTAAGGTATACTGTAGAAGTTTTGGTACGGAGACCTCTGACATTTTCGTAATAAAGGGATAGGGCAATTAACGATGCAGATTGTGAAATAAGATTATGGTTAAAGGCTAGGTTTATGATTGTTACTATTGAAAGGTAGACGTTTAGAACTTAAATGACAAGCGTATGTAGCTAAATCATTGTAAACTGTGGAGGGAGAGATATTTAAGGATTCGTGGAAGCGGATATAAATTTTATTGAGAGCAACGGGATTGGTTGGAAGGTCTTCTTTTTCTATTGACACCAAGACGTTCATTTTGGTCTTACCTTTAATGCAAACCGTGTCTGACTTCTTGTTATGATATGACAGGTAGAGATGGACATTTTCATAAAGTCTATTGTCGCGTAATTAAGACATCATATATCAACCTCCGAACTCATCACTATTTGTCAAATGGCCTGCAAATTTGGTTGTAAGTTTAGCAGCAGGTGGAAACATTGGATTAATTCATGGATGAGGGGAGTCGCGTGTTGCAATAGTTTGGTGCGAATTAGAGATTCTTAAAGGAGGACGAGGGGTCACAGATTTAGGTGTTTGATTTATGGTATGAGAATGGATAAAGTTATAAAGGCATATTGGAAGAGATATCTTTATGAAAAGGTATAGTTGAGTCCACGATCTTGGAATTATTTGCGTCGATATTAAATGATACACTTTTCCGACGTGGGAGCAAAGAGTTATTCGGGGTTTTGGGAGGAGGTGAATTGTGGTAAGTGATGTAAGTGTAAGAGGGCAGGTTATTCTTGGATCTCGTTATAAGTTTATTTATTTTTTTTTTATCAAGCCATTTTAAAATTTTAATATTATCTTGTAAATATATGGGCTTATAAGATGATGAGCAAAAAAGCCAGCAGGGTTTGGATGGAATGAAACCTTGAAGCTTGGTGTATTAATCTTACAGCATTCACCAATTGTTATCTTTAGTTTTCGTACAAAAATATTCTGGATCCAAGAAGAATCAACGTTAACAGGAGTATTGTGTATCAAATATGGATCCATTTCGTTGAAGTTTTTTAATTTCTTTAACCTACTATTCCATTCACTTACAGTACATGTGTTGCCAAGTCGTATGATTGTAGGTTCAGATGGAGCTGAACGTTCGATGTTATTAGTGGTACAGGTATTTGCGACGACAAGGGTATTAGGTAAGGTTCTATCATTGTTTATAGGCGGAGGGAGTGACTGCGGCACTGGACAGTTTTGGGAGGACTCATTTAATTCGGCAAATAGTTAAGTATTGTAGTTGGCTTTAATATTTTGAATGTTTGTGGAAATGTCATCGATTTTACTCGAAGTTATTTTTAATTCTTAAATAATATCACTAAATGATGTTCGTGTTATTCTTAGTTCGGTGGTGATATCATTGACTTTTGAAACCAAGTCATGAAGAATTGTGCTGAGTTGAAAGGATGCAGATGATTCAGATTTAGATGTTGACTGTAGAGAAACTTCGATGTTAGACCAGATGCCTTTTATATCATCGAAAATGTTTTCAATAGGAAATGAACTTAAAACTGAACCAAGTGTAGAGCGTATTTCACGATTAATATTATCAAATCGTCAATGAGTATGGTCTGGAACTCGCGAAGTAAGGTTCATCACTATAGTCGACATTGTTTCTCCAGAATAGATTGGTTGGCAAAAAGACGGTTAGCAAGGGTCTCAATCGAAGTTTCAAGATTTTCAATACTTTTAGAAGAATCGTCAAAGTGGGGAAATTGCGCGAGAACATTCTTATGGAACCGATTATTTTCCGTAATGATCGAATTGGTAGAGTCACTTACACATTTGAAGAAGAACATGAGAAAGCGATATATTGCTACATTCCTGCAGAAAAATACGAAGAACTTCAGATATTCTTTAAGATATACACATGATTTTTTACGAGGAAAAGAGGATGAAAAAATTTACAACTTACACGGAACGCGTTGAATGTATTTACAATCGAGAAGGCAATTGGTTGCATCATACGGGGTATTTTTCATTTTATTAACAGATTAAGATTAATTTAATTATTTACTATTTTTTGTTTAAGTTTATCGAAAAAATGAAAAGAAATGTTTGTTCTTAGTGTCCAAGAAGAAAAATTGGTGTAGTTTTTGCTAATCCGATGCACAAACCGATTCAGAAAGCGAAATTGCAGATTATCGGTAATGTAGGCCATAAGGCGAAACTGAAAGCAAAAAAGAAGTACTAATACATTTAAAGATGAAAGTTGGTATTTGCTATTCAGTCTTTAATCGGCATTCAGCTATGTTGTACGTTGGTAGCTCCTATCAGGCGTAGCAATAGTACTCCGGTTGAGATGTTATGATTGCAGCGTGAATATATTAGGAAATATTTTTAAACCATGTAGAATTTTTTTTGATTCATAGGCAGAATCATATGCTAAAAAAGTCTCAAAACACTAATATGATTGCACAACGTACGTCTCTCCGAGTAAAAATTTTGAAGTTGGTAGGTAGTATTTATGTACTAACTATGTACAAACAACTATCGTTATACAAATTATCGAATATGTGCATACCTTGCCCCCTTATGCTTCGCTAGAATTACCAATTGGTAATATGCAGATCTTCTGCACGTCCCTAACCAGCTTTCCCGTCTCTGTTTGTAGAACGACAGATCGTACCAATCGATCACTGCTTGTAATGAGCTCGCACACCAGTCCTAAATGCCATTGAGCTGGCGCAAAAGTCCCACTCTTTATTATAGCTAATTGCTCTATCTTCAAGCTTTCCCTTCTTCTCCATTTTTACGTCTCTTGCAATGTGACAAGATATTGTTCTTGCCATCGCTCCAAAAATGGTCAAAAATTGCCTGCCTCTCTTTCCTGAGCTTAACACCTTGCGCCTTTGTCTCTTCAGCTATCGAAAATGGTGGTGGGAACACGATTGACTCACTAATTAGGAAATGCCCTGGCGTTAAAGCTTGCATATCACTTGGATCGTCGCTAAGGGGATATATAGGATGAGAGTTTAGGATTCTTTCCATCCCAATCAATAGCGTCGAAAATTGCTGAGTATCTGGCACCCGCTGGCCCACTATACTTTTAAAATAAAACTTCATTCACTTAACAGCCCCTTCGTACATGCCTCCTTGATGCGGAGGTGCTGGTGTCATAAACACCCAATCAGTTTCCCTTTGGCTTAGCTTGCTGAATAAATCTAGCTTTTTCCATCCTTTCCAAGCTCGCTTAAGTTCTCTTGCTGCGCCAACAAATGATGTACCATTGTCACTGTACATGCGCTGACAATGCCCTCGCCGGCCGACAATAGATTTATAACATTCTAAGAATGATACAGCTGTCAAATGGCTTACTACATCTATATGTATTACCCTTGTCTTCAAACATTCAAATATCGCAACCCAAGAATTTCATAGTGCTATCTGTTTACCCTGTCTATTCAGAACCCTTAGTATAAATGGCCCAGCATAGTCTACCCCGGTATCCAACATAAATAACACACTTGTATATGTACCTCCTCAACTCATTTCGCAGCTTTGGTATCCAATACTGATGCCGTATAGCATGCATCATTATTTGCTATGCACCATGCTTTGCTTGTACATGTACATTATCAATGATTAAATACCCTAGCCTCGATCCATTCGGTACCGCAAGATGACGCATCTCATAATCACCACATGCTCGCTGCAGCCGGCCTCCTACTGGCAATATGCCCTCTTCATCAAAAACTGGTTTGAGTGCCTCAATCCTGCTATGATCCGTTAGCTTGCCCACATTGTGTAAGTATGCAATTTCTTTGCCATATGCCCTCTTCATCAAAAACTGGTTTGAGTGCCTTAATCCTGCTATGATCCGTTAGCTTGCCCACATTGTGTAAGTATGCAATTTCTTTGCCATATTCCTCTAATTGAGCCCTCTTTATCAGATATCGCAACGCTTTTGACCTTTATTCAGTTGTTAAAATGGTTGGCGTTCTCTCCCTCTTCACGGCCTTACCATTCTCTTCTTTAGCTTTCACCTCTTGTGACGTTCTTTGCTTTATGGTATATATACACATATATATGTGTACGTTGTAACTTGAGAATCCTGGCCTGGTCTTATTTTTGGCCTGTCCCAAGTTCTTTTATTTGTTTAGACTACTTTTTGAAGACGGGGAGAAGACTGAACCCTGACAATGACCTTTCCGGATCTAATTTTAATGAAGGGTCAGAATAGATCCCAAAAACAATCGACTGCCTTCCCCTTCTCTCTCAAATTACATCCCCTAACGCCCTATTCGACCTTTAAGACCAATGCCTACAGACCCATCGGTCCATCTATGCAGGAGCAGAGAGTGGTGTCTATTTGCATTTGTAACTGAAGGCCTGATATTTTCCACGCTTAGCTCGTCGACGGGGGGGCGGTCGTTGTTACTGCGAAAGGGACGGTGTTACCTTTCTACAGGGCTAAATCTTCGATTTAACTTGACTCGATATGTTTTCATCTCTTGATAGGACCCGAATTTAGTTACTATTCTTTTCTTAGACCTTTTTTTTGTTTCGTTTTACCTCTTACATTACAGAATGGAGGATATAGTTGGGCGTGTCCTCTGAATTTCTTCACCCACCCTTTATAGTAATCCCAAAAAGAAATCTCGGAATACACCAATGCCATTGCTCTTATACTTACTTACTTAAGTGGCGCTACAGTCCGGAATGAACCTGGGCCTCAACCAACATGCCTCTCCAATTAGCCCGGTCCTTATTTAACTGCCTCCAGTTGCGCACTCCAAGTTGGTTGAGGTCGGTTTCTACTTGTGCGCGCCACTTAAGGCGAGGTCTTCCTCTACTGCGTCCGACGTCTGGCCGGTGATCGAAGACTCTGCGAGCCGGAGTATTGGTGTCCATTCGTTCTACATGTCCTAGCCATCTTAAACGTCCAATGCGGAGTTTTTTGACCAGGGGCATATCGCTGTACAGCTCGTATAGTTCTTGGTTGAATCTTCGTCTCCATAGCCCGTCAACGCAAACGGGACCGAAGATTTTTCGAAGAATTTTCCTCTCGAATCTACCAAGGATTTCTTCATCCGCTTTTGATACAGTCCAGGTTTCAGCGCCGTAGAGCAGGACTGGGATGATCAGGGTCTTATATAGGATCTCCTTAGTAGTTCGAGTGAGGGCTTTACTACTAAATTGCCTTCTTAGCCCGAAGAAACAGCGGTTGGCAAGAGTAATTCTTCGTTTAATTTCTGACGAGATGTTGTTGTCAGAGTTAATAGCGGAGCCGAGGTAGACAAAGTCCCGCACTACCTCAAAGTTATATCTGTCAATGGTGACGTTCTGTCCAATTCGTCGATGTTGTGAGTCCTTTCGTGATAACAGCATATACTTAGTCTTACCCTCATTTACTGCTAAACCGATTTTCGCCGCTTCCTTCTCTATTCTAGCAAACGTGGCTATGACATCACGTTGAGTCCTACCAATGATGTCAATATCGTCAGCGTATGCTAGTAGTTGCACCGACTTTTGGAAAATTGTGCCTCTGGTGTTGGCTTTGGAGTTTTGCACAATCCTCTCAAGAATCAGATTAAAGAAGTCACATGACAGCGCATCGCCTTGCCTAAATCCTTTTTTGGTATCGAATGTGTCGGTGAGGTCGTTTCCGACCCTGATGGAGCAGCGAGAGTTTTCTATCGTCATCCTACACAAACGGACGAGTTTGGGCGGTATACCAAAACTAGACATGGCTCTGTACAGTTCGTCTCTATAAATGCTGTCATATGCGGCTTTGAAATCGATGAATAGGTGGTGGGTATCGATTTGGACTTCTTGAGTTTTTTCCAGGATCTGCCGGAGTGTGAAAATTTGATCGGTTGTGGACTTTCGTGGCCTAAAACCACACTGATAAGGGCCAATCAGGTTGTTGGTAAACGGTTTCAGGCGTTCACATATTACGGCAGATAGGATATTGTAGGCGATGTTGAGGAGACTTATGCCTCTGTAGTTGGCGCAGTTCAGAGGGTCTCCTTTTTGTGGATCGGGCAAACGATGCTGAGGTTCCATTCTTCAGGCATATTTTCACCTGACCAGATTTGGTTTATGAGTTGGTGGATGTTACTTACCAAGTCATCTCCGCCGGCCTTATAAAGCTCAGCGGGAAGGCCGTCATTTCCGGCAGCCTTATTAAGCTTTAGTTTAGATATTGCTATCCTCACTTCACTCAGGTCGGGTGGTTGGCAGTTTTCGCTGTCGTTGCCAATATTGAATGGTTCGTTCTGCCTGACAGCGGAATGTTGTTCGTCATCCCCGTTTAACAGTCTGCAGAAGTGGTTTTTCTATAAGGAGTTTTTTTTTTTTTTTTTTTAATAATACAAATTCTATATTCTACTGAAATACATCAGCCAAGTAGAAGACTTAGCACTATTATATTTGGACTTGTTGAATTATTGATTCAAAATAGCTTTTAACGGCCTTTAGTCCAACAAAAATTGGCGTTTCGTTCCGGTGATCTCACATGGACTCATCAGTTGACTAGTGAGGACCTTTGTCAATACGCAATTTTTGCCAAGTTCAGTTCATCTTACATAGATTTCGTGAAGAACATCTAGTGTGAACTATATCCAACAAGACTAGAATTCCTAATCATTAAATTGGAAATTTTTGTTTTTTGCCCATGGCCTGGCATTATTTATATAAGGAGTTTTTTTTAATAATACAAATTCTATATACTACTGAAATACATCAGCCAAGTAGAAGACTTAGCACTATTATATTTGGACTTGTTGAATTATTGATTCAAAATAGCTTTTAACGGCCTGTAGTCCAACAAAAATTGGCGTTTCGTCCCGGTGATCTCACATGCACTCATCAGTGGAATAGTGAGGACCTTTGTCAATATGCAATTTTTGCCAAGTTCAGTTCATCTTACATAGATTTCGTGAAGAACATCTAGTGTGAACTATATCCAACAAGACTAGAATTCCTAATCATTAAATTGGAAATTTTTGTTTTTTGCCCATGGCCTGGCATTATTTATATAAGGAGATTTTTTTAATAATACAAATTCTATATACTACTGAAATACATCAGCCAAGTAAAAGACTTAGCACTATTATATTTGGACTTGTTGAATTATTGATTCAAAATAGCTTTTAACGGCCTTTAGTCCAACAAAAATTGGCGTTTCGTCCCGGTGATCTCACATGGACTCATCAGTTGACTAGTGACTCATCAGTTGACTAGTGGTTTTTCCATATCCTCAGCATCGACTGTGTCTCAACTACAATATTTCCTTGTTCATCTCGACAGGATTCTGTTCGAGCCTTGTATCCTTGGCTTTGACGTTTTACACTCTGGTAAAACTTGCGAACATCGTTCCTGGAGTGCCACCTCTCTATATCCTCGATCGCGCGCTTTTCTTGCTCTTTTTTCTTCTTGTTGAAAAGCCGATGTTCTTCCCTTCTTCTTTGCCTATAGAACTCAATGGCAGCTCTCGTCTTCACCTGCAGCTTAGCCTTGTAGGCCTCGTTCTTGGCTGCGAGCATCTGTCGGCATTCCTCATCAAACCAGGGGTTTCTTGCTGGTGGGCGCGAGAAACCTAGCACATCAGTTGCGGCTGATCTAATGGCCTGTTGGCATCGTTGCCATTGCTCTTCGACATTCGATGCTGGTGGTATGGTGTTAATCGAGAGGTTAAGGGATACGCGTTGTGCGAAGGTCTTGGCGGTCTCTTGCGATTTCAGTCTTCCGACATTAAATTTTTTCACAGTATTTCTGGATTGTTGTGGTGTGGTGGATATCCGCATTCTTACCTTGGCTGCTATAAGGTAGTGATCCGAGTCGATGTTAGCTCCTCGGAATGTTCGGACATCCAAAATAGTGGATGCGTGCCTCTTATCTATCGCAATGTGATCAATTTGGTTGACCGTTCGTTGATCTGGAGACCGCCATGTCCCCTTATGGATATCGAGGTGAGGAAACCGTGTGCTGGATATAGTGGCATTTCGTTCCGTAGCGAAATCCATTAGCCTAAGTCCGTTACCAGACGTGTTGTCGTGTAGGCTATGTTTTCCGACAATGCTCTTATGCTCAAAGTAAAAATCCGCAAGAGCCCTTTCTTAAGAAGGAGAACTTATTCAGTCATTCACTTCCCCATTAAACTTCCCATAAGCCCTTACTTTTAATTCCCCTCACTATCCAATTCACTTTCCAACCTTTTACTTCCTAGTATTCCATAAGGAAGTTATTTATTTACACAAGAATAATGTCTTACAGCCTCTGTTTTTATATAAAAAGAAACTACCATAAGAATCGATATGTACAATAAGTATTATCTTTGATCTTCCCGTCGAATATTCTCATCCCCATCTACAACTCGAATAAGGAAGCCAACAAGGGGAATAGAAAAAATTGTTACCAAAAATATTGTTTTTTTTGTTTTACTTTTATTTTTAAACTATGATTATTTTATCCCTTCAAAGGGGTGATTTTTTCCAATTGATTAAACGATTGATCAAATAGAATTCTCTTAAAGTTAACTTAACTTTTTTTTGTTATAACAAAAACTTTAAAAAAAATCATACCCATACATCGGAAAATGGTCTACATATGTAGGTAAGTATACTATATTAAGCAAAACAAAAGAGGTCTCTCCGCTAACGACAACGCAAAACAAAATATTTTTTTTGATGATTTAGACCATGTCTCATTTAGGTACTTTAGGGTTTTGGTAATAACCCCAAAACAATCAGTGTTTAATATAAAAAAAAATGTTAAAGTATACACTTACCGAACTCCCAGATGATGTGCACAGCATTCTGATAAGGTCGATGTTGTAGTTTATGCTAAAAAAAATGAAGTATATTAGGGATAGGACACCGGATATTAAATGTCGAATAGTTAATTCCAAAGTTTGTTGTTTTTGTTTAGTTTCCAATACGATCACGATGGATGGGATGTTACACTTCATACTATCGTACTACTTATATATACATTATACCTTCCCTTTAAAATTGTCTAGGACTAATTCCCGTTTCCCTTTCATTCTTTTACTTATATTTTTTTTTATGCCAGGAAAGCTCAGACCCTATCCAATGATCTTTCTAATCTAATCATCCCTATACAACTTACAAATCTACTTTAAACATTTATTTTAAAATTCACTACCCTTCATTGCCTTTTTTTTTAAATTTAAAAATCAAACTTTTTGTGTCAATCAAATTTTTACCTAAATTATTTTCAATTATTTCTACAAAAAATGTTCTCTTCAAAGCAACTGCCAAATAAAAACTTTTTTTTTTAATCTATTCTAGGTAAGTGAATTTACATTTGCATTATATCCTTTCCATTTATACTTAGATATATTTGTAGGTATGTATATATTCTTGTGTATCTATTATACATCTTTTCTTAACCTGTCCTTAATGAAACAAAACCAAAATCTTTTTTTCTATCTTAAATTAAATCTTCTTTTCATTTAGAGCTAACTTTCTATCTTTGCCCTCTAATTTAACTTACAGCAAATCAGTTATACTACTTATCATCTTTCTTTATCCTAGTATATATGCATATGTAGGTAAGAACGTATGTAATTTTAAGATTAATTTCGCGGTCTTAAATGATTATTTTTCTTTATATTACACTTTACACTGATACCCTTTTACTTTCTTTTCCACTTGTAGATGGATGTGGGATTTCCTTCCAGAAATGATCCTTGGGTGAAGACTTCCGGAAAGTATACAATTTATCGCGTTTTAAAACGATGGATGTTATGGACGACGGCTAAAATTGCTGAATACTTGGAGAAACAAGTTATTCGCTCGATGCCAGACCAAAGCCCAAAGAACCCTTTGACTCATGTTCTTGCGGATTAAGAGTACAATACGCCGCCATTAAAGACCGCTTACGCCGCCCGGTGTCGCTTGCTGACACGAAGAGTAATCGACGATATTACTTCGATTCCGATGACGCCTTTTTTTCTTTTAATCGAGGAATCCTGAAGGGATGAAATTAGTGTCAAATGCAATACCTCGTTATTAATTGACTTCATTCTTACCTATCGCGAACTATGAAGTGAATCTCAAATGGGCATCCTAAATTTTCTCTACTGAATCCTAGAGAAGAGTCTCTTATGGACCGATATATTTCCGGTTGGTCTCTGATCACCGCGTCTCTTTTGAGACCAGAGAACCTCTCTGGATTGTAATCTCAGGTCTGAAGCTTATATCGTTGATCAAATATTAGGATTCGTTTAAAAACAAAGAAGCTTTTGCTTCTATTAAGTTAACCCCTAATGTGATGCAAATTTTTAGTACTTATTAATGATTTAGTCCTCATAATTCTTACCTATTCTAGGAATTTTTAGTTGACTTGGGTGTCGTGTTTTTCTTTTTTTTTTCTTTTGTTAAATTTACTTTTTCATTTACTTCTAGGTATTCTTTTCTTTTAGTTTACCTTAAATTGGAGGGGTTAATGATGCCAAGTAACCCTTTGTATCACGAACAAGGGCACCTCCTTGTCCGACGACTCGATGATGAAAAGACTTTTTCAAAAAACTTTTGCGCCACGCGGACGGCTATTTTACTTTTATCTTACCACAGAACTTGAGAGATGGAAATAAAACGGATGTCAATGACAAATCGGCACGGGACGGCTCAGAACATTGAGTTGGCATTTCAACACGTACCACCCACCGAAACTTTACACCAACGATACCATGGTCTTAGGCTTAATGCGCATGCATATATTGTTAATGTATCAGCGGTTACACGAGAGATATTTTTGCAAAAAAAATTTACTTTCGCATATAAAGTGAAATAAATTGGCTATTATGGGAAGACTTTTATCTTCGTTTTATGCCGTTGAAAGGAAACCATTTTACTGTATGTTGGAGACTAGGGATTCTTAGTTAATGACAAAAAAAAGAGTACCATGTACCGAAAGGTAGGACCGTTTCCTACAAAACATATCCTTTTAGCCACAGGGATTCCTGTTATCAAAAAAATATGAAAAGAAACTATAAAGTTATCTACCTACTTGAAAAGTTTATGTATCCAAGAGTCTCATGCGCAGCTGAGATAAACGGACGATTAAGTTACCCATTTCTGACCAATTTTTTTTTATATTTATTTATTTTTTTAAATCTTTTGAATGCGTTACCGTCTTATATCCTTTGGCGTCAATGACCTCATACAAGTTGTTCCCAATTATTTTGCAAACCGTTACCTTAACAAATTTTGGACAGAATTTAGAATTGAGGTGCTTGGCAGCTCCTGTCCCACCTGTTATGACACCACACTACTTCGCAAATTATACTTTTTTCATACGACTCGTGCGTTCGCTCTAAGGCTATGTGTGTAATACATTCATTCTAGCGACTTTAGGGAGCCAATCTATTTCGAAGTGGTTCAGTCAACCAAGCCTACGCAAAAGTTTGTAATCTACCCCGTGTTCCATAATACGATGGCCGAATAGAGCTTCGAAAGAAGACATTCCGATAGCTAAATTACGGTGGAGCGTAGATCGCTTCCAATCGAGGGTAAGTTTACATCCCAGTTCGTTTGTCCGGGGTCAACGTAAGCGCGTATGGCTACAAGGATCGAGCGATTTACTCGCTCACTCGCGTTCGCCTGCGGCGAACTGTATTTGTTCTGTATTTGCTCTCGTATCATACGGTTGAATCTTGTTATTAAATTGTCTGTCTGTGCTTATCACGATGTCTAATGAATGCTTTATTTGCGAAAACAAAACCACCGATGTCGATTATGTATCGTGTGTTATATGTCATTTGATTTTTCACATTAATTGTTTAAAACTAAATGATAATGTGATCGAATTATTAAATGAAAGAAATAACATTTGTTGGAAGTGTGAGTTATGTAGTAATTATAATTCTCCCAATTGTGATGCGAAGTTGAATGTTCTAACCAAAAAGCTTAATAATCTATATAATGAGTTCAAGTTGTTCCGCGATTCTTTTGCTTGCACAAGTAAAGCTATTAAATCTGTGAACATTCGCTCAAAAGCTAAGCTAAATTTGAATACTCCAGTCAATTCTAATGCAATAAATAAAAGCTTTTCATCACCTGCTTTACCACGCAAAACAACTAAGTCCATAAACGTAACCCCCATACCCCTGCGCAATGCTAAATCTAAGCCAGTCTCTTCTGCAAATAAAAAACCTTCATCGGTATCAGTCACAGCTGACAACAAAATAATAAATGTGAATTCGAATAATAATGTGCCGCTTAACTCTGAACTTGTTAAAAGTAAAGCAAAAACTGCAACGGTCATTACACATACACAACATGATGATTCTCGTTCACTTAATGATGCTGTTGAAGTACCCACTACCAGTGATGACATTTTAAATGTCGCAAACAAGGTTGCCACTGTAAACTTTGGAGATGGTACTAATGGTACTAATAGTAGTGTTATTCCTGTTTCTGATGATATTGCTGATGACGTTTCCGGTGCTGTGGCTGCTAGTGTTGCTGGTGTTCTTGGTGTGCACAATGCTGCTCTGGGTACGGATGTTGCTGATTTTGCTAGTGATAACGTTTCTGATGGTGTTGCTGACGACGACGTTGGAGCTGGTATTGCTGATACTATTATTGATGCTGATTTTGCTGTTGTTGCTGATGTTGATGGTGTTGCTGACGCTCTAAATGCTGGTGGAAATGCTGTTACATTTAACAATGGTTCAGCTGCTGAGAATGAATCTATCGCACGTAAGGTTGTCAATCGAAATCATTTTGCGAGAACTGTTAGAGGCTCTTGTGATATTCTTCAAAATGATGTGGTGCTAAAACTAAATTGGTTTCACCTTGGTAGCTTCCGACCTTCTATCTCATGTGAAGTGATTGTTAATCATTTAGCTGCTGCTCTCTGCTTAAATCCGAGTATAATTTCATGCTACAAGCTTATTAAACGAGGTGAACTGGAAGAAAATATTAAGTTCATAAATTTTAAAATTGGTGTTCCAGCTGAATACAATGATGCAATGTACCATGAAAATATCTGGCCTATAGGAACGAAGCTACGTGCATTTCGATTCAATTTAAAAAATGAAGGAGTACGGCTTCAGGAAGACCTGACATAAGCTCAGTATCATTTTTGTCTAATTCTAATCCTAATACTACTGTTCAGTTGCCGCTTCACTTGTCTCCTTTTAATTTGGCGCTTTACTATCATAATGTGGGTGGCATGAGATCGAAAACAACTGATTTCTATGTTGCTTTGGCTGACTCTCCATATCCTCTAATTGCTCTCACTGAAACCTGGCTCACCATGAATATACTTACGTCTGAATTGTTTAATGCTAGATTTGTTGTCTACAGACGTGATCGATGCTTAGCTGCAACTGAGGTTACAAGAGGAGGAGGAGTATTGTTCGCAGTTAATTCATCTTTTATTAGTAGGCAAATAGATTTGTATGATTCATCTGAATTGATTGAACAAATTTGTGTAAGAATTGATTTTTTTCGTTCTATTGATAATACTTATATTAAATTATATTTTTTTGTATCATATATACCACCGAATTCCCCAGTAAGTATTTATTCAGCTCATGTTTCCAATATTAAACATATAGCCAATGCTTTAGATTGTAATTCATTTTTAATTGTATTGGGTGACTTTAATCTTTCTCATATTAAGTGGTCTTACTCCGAAGATGATAAATGTTTAATTGCATATAATATTCTTAAAGATTTTGAAATTGAAGTCGTTGATTCTTTGTCAGTTTTAAATTTAGCTCAGATTAACTCAATCCAGAATAATTTGGGAAGGTGGCTTGATCTTGTTTTTACACATATGGAGCTTGATGATTTTGTAACAGAACCTGATTATTATTTGTTGGCCAATCGTGGAATACACCACAAGGCATTAATTGTTAATTTTGATATTTCTTATATTAATTCAGATATTGTTAACAATAGCTTAGATAAGTCGTTCAAATATGATTTCTTTAAAGTCGATTATAATGATGTTAATAATTATTTGTCGGTTATGGATTGGAATAGTGTTCTTGGCAGTGGTGGTTTAAACCAAAAATATAAAATGTTTAGGAATGTCGTAGATGAAGTCTTCTCTAAATTTGTTCCTATGAAAGCATGTAGTAACTCTGGTAAACCGGTTTGGTTTCATAAAAGACTTTCTAATCTAAAAAATGCTATGTATCGGGTTTTAAAAAAAAGCAAAATTGATCTCTCTTTTAGAAATCAATTTTGCCGATTAAGAAAAGAATACGAATTCCTTAAAAGATTTTTATACCGGCAGCATCTCTGGTCAGTTGAATCAAAAATTTAAAAAAATTCGAAAGCATTTTGGAGTTTCATAAATACAAAAATGAAATCTTCAGGTATACCATCAACTATGAGCTATAACAAAGTAACTATTAGTGACCCTAATCAAATCAAATCAAAATTTTTTTGCAAGCTACTTTCAATCGAATTTTGTTCTGGAGGATTCTGATCTTGAATTTCTAAGTGAAGTTAGCTCCACCTTGGATTTGGGTTTTTTATCAATTTCGAATGAAGAGATTCTTTTTGAATTATCATCTCTTGAAGACTCTGTAAGCCTAGCGCCAGATAGTATACCTCCAATCTTTCTTAAAAAACTAAAATCTTGCTTCGTTATTCCTCTTCATTTAATTTTCAATCTTTCTCTTACTGAAGGTGTGTTTTTGGATTGCTGGAAACACTCCTTGATATCTCCTATTCATATATCTGGATCTAAACAGGCAGTCGAAAATTATAGGCCAATAGCTAAGCTTCAAGTCATACCTACAATTTTTGAAGCTTATGTAAAAAAGAAAATTTATGCATTGATAAAGAACTATATATCTGAATTTCAGCATGGTTTTGTAGGTGGAAGGTCAACTGCGACAAATTTGTCAATCTTCACTAGTTATTGCCTTCAATCCATGGAAACTAGAAATCAAGTAGATGTCATTTTCACAGATTTCGCTAAGGCGTTTGACCGCGTTCAACATAATGTTCTTATATGTAAATTACAAGGCATGGGTTTCCATTCAAATTTCTTAAAATGGATAAGAAGCTATCTTATCAATCGCACTCAATCCGTAAAAGTAGGTAGTATTTCATCTAAAACTATAAATAATTATTCAGGAGTGCCCCAAGGAAGCCATCTTGGTCCACTCCTATTTTTAATTTTTATAAATGACTTACCTTCTGTTATCTTAAAAGCTGAAAAGCTATTATTTGCAGACGATTTTAAGATTTTTATGGAAGTTAGAGACTTGAAAGATTGTATTCAACTTCAACGGGATATTGAAAGTGTAACTGAGTGGTGTAGCAAGCATCACTTGCATTTGAATACTAATAAATGTTCAGTTATGACTTTTCATCGAATAAAAACTCCAATAATATTTGATTACACCATTTCCAATACTAGTCTTAAAAGGTTATATTTGCAAAAAGATCTGGGGGTTATTTTTGACCCTGAGCTTAAATTTAATTCTCATATTGAATATATAATTTCTAGAGCTAACGCAATGCTTGGCTTTATTATGAGAAACTCAAAGAATTTTACAGATCCGTATACCTTTAAATCATTGTACGTTGCACTAGTTCGTTCTGTTCTTGAATATTGCTCTGTTGTTTGGTGCCCTTACCACAACACAACTATGTTTCGCATTGAAAGGGTTCAAAAAAAGTTCACAAAATTTGCTCTCCGCAAACTTTACTCATATCCGCAAATGCCTTCGTATGAAACGAGATGTCAACTTATTGATTTAAAGCCCCTTGATAAAAGGAGATCGTACTATCTAACTATGTTTGCTCATGATGTCATAT
The DNA here is from genome assembly GCA_910595825.1 of Philhelius pedissequus. Taxonomy (NCBI): domain Eukaryota; kingdom Metazoa; phylum Arthropoda; class Insecta; order Diptera; family Syrphidae; genus Philhelius; species Philhelius pedissequus. The sequence goes on along the minus strand of OU343160.1, from coordinate 120,789,440 downwards.
CTGGTCATATTGACTGTTCAAATCTGCTTTCTTCTTTTGGTTTTTATGCACCTCAACGCTGCCTTAGACCTAGAGAAAACGAATTCTTCAACATCCCTAGACATTACACCAACTATGGCCAGAATAACCCCATAACCAATTCTTGTTTTTATTTTAATCAAAATTTTCATTTAATCGACTTTAACATTAATAGGGAGTTATGTAAAGCCACAATATTAAATTCTTTATAAGTTGTATATATTAGTTGTTAGTGAACTTAATTTATTATCTATATACATATATGTATTATTTTATCAATCTTAGAAAGTTTTGATGTACTTGATAGATTTAAATAAATAAATAAATAAATGAGTACACTGCGGTCCAGTAATGCGTTATGCCGAAATTTACAATCATTTTAGAAAATTCGTGACTTATAAGCTGACTACCATTATCTGAAAGAATATTTTCCGGGACCCCAAAGATAAGGAATATTTCTTCTTGCAAAAATGTAGTCACTGATTTTACGTTGGCCTTTCGTAGAGGTTTCATTCAGACGAATTTCGTCCACTGGTCTAGTGCAATAATTATTTGTGTGTTCCCGTCTTTTGACCTTGGGTAGGGGTCCAATAAGTCAATATAAAGGTGCTGAAATGGCCTGTCGGATCTTTCAAATCAACATGGAGAGCATCGCTGAGATTCGTTGACATCAACCCCGGAGGACATACCGTTGAATGTAGTGCCTCTACCTCATAAACTCGGGATAGTGCATCTGGCACTTCATTCAAAGTACCCTTCCGGTGTTCGATCCCAAAATCGAACCATTGTAGTTTTAGACTCTAGCACTAACCTTTCCGTTGGATCTCGCAGACTCATTATCCACTTCAAGCTAGAATGGTCTGTGACTACTGTAAATCGGTAACCTTCAACATAAGGTCGAAGTTTTTGTATTCCTCTAACGGCCGCTCAGCATTCGCGCTCTGTGACTGAGTAGTTCCGCTGAGCTGAGTTCAATTTTTGAGAATAATACGAGTAGTAAATGGGTCGTTCCCCCCATCTTCACCCTTTTGCTATAGCACTCACCCGATATACGATGCTGATGCATCACAGAGAATTATAAATTCTTTAGCAAAGTCAGGGTTCGTCAGATGTCAAGGCTGACTTAATGGTCTCGAATGATTTTTCCGCTTCTTTGCCGAATTGAAACCTCTTTCCTTTTTTTAAGGTGTCGGTCATAGGTGCTGCAAGTGTCAAAAAATTATCCACGAACCTACGGTACCACCCCGCCATCCCGAGAAATCTTCGGACTTGCTTAGGCGTTTTGGGTACCGGGAAGCCAAAGATTGCTGCTACTTTCGCCGGATTTGGCAGCCCTCTCCAACTTTATAACCCAGTTACTGGAGTTCCTTGAAGCAGAACTTCGACTTCTCAACGTTTATCGTCAAACCTGCTTCAAGTATCCTTTTCCCTATTATGCCCAGAATTCTAATATGTTCCTCAAAGTTTCGAGATATGACTAATAAATCATTTAGGTAGACGAAAACATGTTCTCGCAATTCCATCACTTTAAACTGGTAGAGTGGTATACCTGGAACCGTGAGAGCCGTCTTCTCCCGTGAACTTTGCTCCAGCCAATATGCATCTTTCAGATCCACACTCGAGATAAAATGTATTTTCGACAGGCGTGCCAACAGTCCCTTTATATCGCTTTCGGCTCGCATTCTTCTTTGTCACTTGGTTCACCTTCCGAAAGTCCAGGCACAGGCGGTTTTTTTTTCAGGTTTTCGTACCAGTATGACTGGAGAAGACTATGCGCTGGAACTTTCTTCGATGACCCCCAAAGCAAGCATGCGATACAATTCCTTATATACCAAGGCTTGTATCGCTGGAGAAATTGGGTAATGCCGTTGTTTTATGGGTTTTGCCTCTCCAATGTCTATAACATGCTCTAACAGATGCGTCTTTCCTAAGCCTTTCGTCGAGGAAGATGGCAATTGACGGATTGCTTCTCGTAGCGCATCACGCTGTTGGTCTGATAGATCCCATTCAATCGCACTTACTATTTTGCTTAATGTTTCGTTGTTAACGTATTTATCCGGAATAATATGCGGAGCTAGTTGAAAACTCCTCCAAAAATCCACCCCTAAGTATAAATGTTGGCTGAGCGATGGCACGACGAATAAATTTATGGCCTTGGATTTGCCTCGGTAATGAATTTCCGTCGTTACGATGCCAACAATGGATTGCTTCTGACCGTCCGGAGTAGAAATAGAAGACGAGAATTTTTCACACGCGATTAGGTTTTCCTTAACAAATTCCAGTGCCCCATTTTCTAGACAGCTAACACTAGCCCCTGAATCGAGCTTCTTACCATCAATTTCAATGGTTACATATGGCCGAGGGTCGTCTGCTGACCCCTTCAAGGTTGTTGCAGCTACAGACTTATACAGTTCTTTCTTTTTATTCATCCGCTCACGTAACTTTTTAACTTTTTCTGAGATAGATGGAAACGTTACTATTCTCTTTCGTGGTTCGTAGTACTCTGGAAATCGTTGATGGATTGGTTTTCTTGGAAGATTGGATTTCATTTCATTTAATCTCTGACAATTCCCAAGAGATTCTTCTCGTTGTCTTACTTCTTCCGGTGTATGTCGTAGCAGAGTAACTAAAGCTAATTTTCTTTCAGGTTTTTCTAAACTTAACTTTATAAACTTTAAACTCTATAAGATCGTCATAGAAATCATTAAAACTCTCGTTCGGCAACTGCTTTCGATCAATCATTTTTCGAGACAACTCATTATCGGTCTCCAGACTCCTATATTGTTCGAGCAGAGCCAAACGTAATGTTGGCCATGAAGACAGAGGATTGTTCTTTAGGAACATCCACTACCACTTTTCCACACGACCACTGACAAAATGGTGAAAATTTTGCACAATTTCCATCCTAGTTACATGGTAACTGTCCTTCACTCATTCTAGACGAAACAGAAAATCGTCGATGGTCATATTCTTCTGATCAAATTTAATTACCCATTTATGATAATGTGGGAAACGCTGTACTGAATTCGACGAAAATGAAGTAGGAGCTTGAACTAGATAAGTTTGATCGGTGGTCATAGGTGATACATTTAAATTCATGTTGCTCAACTGAGTAAGGAAGTTATCTACGTTGGAACCTCGAGCCATGTCGACGGGATGAATATCCTGTTCATCTGCTAGAAAAGTGTTTGCGGTAGGGTTAGAAACATTTCTGTGCTGCGTGCGGTAATCAGCAGTTTGTACTACGGGAGTGGTTACATTATACAACCCTTGGGTAACTCGATTGTTTGGAGGTGGTGCTGGAGCTGACGCAGGAGTAGCACAATCAATAGTCTCTCTCACTATCGTTCTAACTTGCTCTAACAAGTTAGTATGACTGCGTTCAAGCTCATCTCATATAAACCGCCGATCTTCAGTTCTTTTGAGACGCACCGTTGCGGTGACCAACTCTTGTATATACCTTTCGAAGTGTTCTTGATCTTTAGAAGTATTGGTGTTTCTAGGACTAGAAGATATTCTATTGTCCACCCTATGTTGTTCACTTGGTTCGTTCTGACTACTAGTATCGTTAGGGTGTGCTACTGCCGGTAATGAACCCTCTCCAACAATTGACGGATTTTCCACACTTTCGTGGTTAATGATGCCAAGTAACCCTTTGTATCACGAACAAGGGCACTTCCATGTCCGACGACTCGCTGATGAAAAGACTTTTTCAGAAAACTTTTCCGCCACGCGGACGGCTATTTCACTTCTATCTTACCACGAAACTTGAGATGGAAATAAAACGGATGTCAATGACAAATCGGTACGGCACGGCTTAGAACATCGAGTTGGCATTTCAACACGTACCACCCATCGAAACTTTACACCAACGATAGCATGGTCTTAGGCTTAATGCGCATGCATATATTGTTAATGTGTCAGCGCTTACACGAGAGATATTTTTGCAAAAAAAATGTTACTTTGGCATATAAAGTGAAATAAATTGGCTATTATGGGAAGACTTTTGTCTTCTTTTTATGCCGTTGAAAGGAAACCATTTTACTGTATGTTGGATACTAGGGATACTTTTTTAATAACAAAAAAAAAGTACCATGTACCGAAAGGTAGGACCGTTTCCTACACTTTCCACCATAACCTTTAGCTTGTTAATATAGTGGAAAATATAGCCTAGGACACTAATTGCCTTTTCTAGGCTGCAGCCATATTCCTCCACATTAACAATAACTTATTTGTAGGCATCCTGTTGTATCTTGCTACTTTACAATGATTTCGAATGCATCCATCCGTATGTCAATCTTAAACTTCAACGAAAGCTTAACAGAGTTATGTGAAGGGCGAATAATAAATAATTACTTGATGTTATTAACAGAGAGTTTCGGATGTGTTTTTTTTTATTTTGGCTATATTTTTTGGAATTATTTGGTTTGACTTTTTATTACCCTTTATTTCGAATTGTTGAAAAGAGTAATAATAACCATTAAGAAAATTCAATTAACATACAAATTGGAGAAAAAAAATATATAAATATTTGAAAGTTTAATATAAAACAAAAAAATAGAAGACGTCTGAGTTGCCGAAAACAACAAGTGCAGCAGGTTGCATCCAGTTCACTGAAAGAAAAATAGCAGTGAGTACACATTTCACTTAATTTTTTGAAGCACTATATTTTCATATATTATAATAAATTTAACAAAATGAATGCAACTAAAATTGTGAAAAATATATCTACGCAAATTTCGAAGGATTTTGAAAATATCAAAAAGGTTGTGAGCCCGTCTCGACGAACGTCTCCAAACCCTTGAAAGCAAATTGGTTGATCATAAATAAATCATTACCAGAGAGCTATTTGAGCGATTATGTAAAAGAAGAAGTTTTAACTACCACGGAACAATTTTATAACGAAGCGAACGAAATCTACACGCTTTACAAATCTATGCTTTTAGATAAGTTAGATAAGTATGCAGAGCGCCAATAAACAGAAAGAAACTCCTCCTGCTTCAGCTTTGCCGCCTTGAGTAGTCAAAAGCAGCACGATGTCCAACTAACGAAAATTCACCCGCCGACATTTACGGGAACATATCGAAATTGGCGTTCCTTGCATGACTAATTCGTTTCGTTGGTTCATGACGATGATTCATTAACTAAAATAGAAACGGGGCGGGCATCTTACTTGAACGCATTCGTGTAGATGATGTAAGCTATGATAAAGCTTGGGATTTATTAAACTCAAAGTATGACTTTAAGCGGATTCTTGTGAATAATGAACTTAAGTTATTTTATGAATTACCAGTAGTTAAGAAAGAAAGTTCTGAAGGAATTCGTGAATTGTCAGATAATTCTACAAAAATTATCCACGCCCTATCAAACTTAGGATTTCCATTTATCATTGGTATGCAATACTTATTTTCTTGCTTTTGAAAAGCTAACAGCTTCAGTGCAATCGAAATGGGAAACTACACTAGGAACCTAGAATGAAATTTCCACTTATAAACAATTCTCAGATTTCCTAGAAACAAGATTCCGAACGCTGGAAATGGTTGATCAACAACAAGATGTTAAATCTACATCGACACGCAAAAGGCGAACAAAGGATGTTTTTCATGTAAATACTTCAACGCAAGAGTTTGCTTGCAAAGTGTGTCATACAGGTGCACATTCACATAAAACATGTGCAAAGATTATAAAAATGGATGTTAAGGCAAGACCACGAGCTGTTAAACAATTCAGCAACTGTTTTAACTGCCTGGCTTATAGCCACAGAGCAACTAACTGCCCTAGCAATAAAACATTCCATTTTTGTCAAAAACAACACAATTCATAGCTTTATTTTCCTTTTGGGAACATGCAACACACAAACAATATAAATAATCCACCAAATTCATTCAATCAACAAAACACATACAAACAACAATCGTACACTCAAGCCAACAATCTGCCACCCGATTCCAATAACACAATGTCTCGATCTCAAGCACCATCAGAAGCACTCACTCATACACAACAAAATAACGATCCAAATCCATTCAATAACTCAAACACAAATACGTTTTATCAAAATCATTAACAAATACATCATATATCAACGCAGTTCAATCCAAAGGCGCCATGTTCTCAACCCTATGATCCACCAACAACAACATCCTCAATTTGTTTACATCTAAATGAATTTAGAAATACTCATATTCTGCTTGCCACGGCGATTGTAAAAGTTAAGTCAGCAACAGAATCCGCAGCTCAAGTATTAGGTCTGAAAGAACGTAGAACTTCCTTTGATGTTTCAATCTTAGGAAAAAACCAGAGCGGTTGTTGTCAGCACTTTATTGAACTGGACCTGTGTTCAAATTATTAAACTTTTGTTACGCCAACAAGAGGTTATATACGAAATGGAAACATATTCAAGGCTTGAAATTAGCCGATCCTACGTTTCATCGACCTTCAAACATCGATATTTTGTTAGGAAATCACGTTTACTGCGAAATAATTCTACATGAAGTCATTCGAGATAAGGATCAAACTGCTCCAATAGCTTAAAAAACTGAATTTGGTTTGATCAATTGGGAAAAGTTAAACTCGTAAGTCATCGTTCCATACAAGTTTATACACAAATCGTCGACATAGATTGACAAGTGCGAAAATTTTTGGGAAACTGAAGAATCTCCATATGAAAACTCTGAAGCAGAAGAAGATGTTATGTGCGAAAAGCAATTTCTACACAACACCCAGAGGTTACCGGGAGGGCGCATTGAAGTCTCTTTACCCTTCAAAGAAAATCATCGTCCAGAATTAAAATCAACACAACAAACTGCGCTTAGGATGTTCTACAAACAAGAAAAGAAGTTACTAAGCAATCCAACACTACAGGAAGAATACAAGGTTGCCCAACAGAACATGTTCAACTCAACCAAATGGAAGAAGTGGGGTTGTCGTGGCGCGATAGTTGTGTGTTCGCCTGTCAACCTCATGGTCACAGGTTCGATCCCTGCCGTAGTCTATGTCTTTTTATTTTTCCATTAAAAACCAATTCTAAAAATAAATGTCATACAATGGGTTGCTGGTTTTCTCATTACATGCTGTTGTGATTGAGTAAAACTAGTATACCGATAAAATATGACAAAGAATAAAAAAAATTAATGCGAATTATATATATATTATTGATCAAATAGAATTCTCTTAAAGTTAACTTAACTTTTTTTTGTTACAAAAAAAAATTTAAAACACCATACCCATACATCGGAAAAGGGTCTACATATGTAGGTAAGTATACTATGAGTAAAGCAAAACAAAAGAGGTCCCTCCCCTAACGACAACGCAAAACGAAATATTTTTTTTGATGATTTAGACCAGGTCTCATTTAGGTACTTTATGGTTTTGGTAATAACCCCAAAAAAATCAGTGTATAATATAAAAAATATAGTAAAAGTATACACTTACCGAACTCCCAGATGATGTGCACAGCATTCTGATAAGGTCGATTTTGTAGTTTATGCTAAAAACACTGAAGTATATTAGGGATAGGACACCGGATATAAAATGTAGAATAGTTAATTCCAAAGTTTGTTGTTTTTGTTTAGTTTCCAACACGATCACGATGGATGGGATGTTACACTTCATACTATCTTACTACTTATATATACATTATACCTTCCCTTTAATATTGTCTAGGACTAATTCCCGTTTCCTTTATTTTCTTTTATTTATATTTTTTGTTATGCCAGGAAATGAAAGCTCAGACCCTATCCAATGATCTTTCTAATCTAATCCTCCCTATATACCCACTTGCTTACAACTTACAACTCTACTTTAAACATTTATTTTAAAATTCACTACCCTTTATTGACTTTTTTTTTTTAACTTAAAAATCAAACTTTTTGTGTCAGTCAAATTTTTACCTAAATTATTTTCAATTATTTCTACAAAAAATGTTCTCTTCAAAGCAACTTCCAAATAAAAACTTTTTTTTTATCTATTCTAGGTAAGTGAATTTACATTTGCATTATATCCTTTCCATTTATACTTAGATATATTTGCAGGTATGTATATATTCTTGTGTATCTATATATACATCTTTTCTTAACCTGTCCTTAATGAAACAAAACCGAAATCTTTTTTCTATCTTAAATTAAATCTTCTTTTCATTTAGAGCTAACTTTTTATCTTTGCCCTCTAATTTAACTTAGAGCAAATCAGTTATACTACTTATCACCTTTCTTTATCCTAGTATATATGTATATGTAGATAAGAACGTATGAAATTTTAAGATTAATTTCACCGGTCTTAAATGATTCTTTTTCTTTATATTACACTTTACACTGATACCTTTTTACTTTCTTTTCCATTTGTAGATGGAAGTGGGATTTCCTTCCAGAAATTATCCTTGGGTGAAGACTTCCGAAAAGTATACAACTTATCTCGTTTTGCAAAGGTGGATGTTATGGACGACGTCCAAAATTGCTGAATACGTGGAAAAAAATGTTATTCGCCCGATGCCAGACCAAAGCCCAAAAACCCTTTGACTGATGTTTTGCGGATTATGAGTACAAGACGCTGTCATTAAAGACCGTTTACGCCGGCCGGTGTCGCTTGCTGACACGAAGAGTAATCGACAATATTACTTCGATTCCGATGACGTCTTTTTTCTTTTAATCGAAGAATCCTGAAGGGATGAAATTAGTGTCAAATACAATACCTCGATATTAATTGACTTCATTCTTACCCATCGCGAACTATGAAGTGAATCTCAAATGGGCAGCCTAAATTTTCTGTACTGAATCCTAGAGAAGGGTCTCTTATGGACCGATATATTTCCGGTTAAGGGTCTCTGATCACCGTGTCTCTTTTGAGACCACAGAACCTCTCTGCATTGTAATCTCAGGTCTGAAGCTTATATCGTTGATCAAACAAGACAACGAAGGTCTTCCTTCTGTTAGGTTAACCCCTAATGTGATGAAAATTTGTAATACTTATTAATGATTTAGTCCTCATAATTCTTACCTATTTTAGGAATTTTTAGTTAATTTGGGTGTGGTGTCTTTCTTTTTTTTTTCTTATGTTAAATTTACTTTTTCTTTTACTTCTAAGTTTTTTTTTCTTTTAATTTACCTTAGATTGGGGGTGGGGGGGGGGGGGGGGGTTAATGATGCCAAGTAACCCTTTGTATCACGAACAAAGGCACTTCCATGTCCGACGACTCGCTGATGAAAAGACTTTTTCAGAAAACTTTTCCGCCACGCGGACGGCTATTTTACTTCTATCTTACCACGAAACTTGAGATGGAAATAAAACGGATGTCAATGACAAATCGGTACGGGACGGCTTAGAACATCGAGTTGGCATTTCAACACGTACCACCCATCGAAACTTTACACCAACGATAGCATGGTCTTAGGCTTAATGCGCATGCATATATTGTTAATGTGTCAGCGCTTACACGAGAGATATTTTTGCAAAAAAAATGTTACTTTGACATATAAAGTGAAATAAATTGGCTATTATGGGAAGACTTTTGTCTTCTTTTTATGCCGTTGAAAGGAAACCATTTTACTGTATGTTGGATACTAGGGATACTTTTTTAATAACAAAAAAAAAAGTACCATGTACCGAAAGGTAGGACCGTTTCCTACACTTTCCACCATAACCTTTAGCTTGTTAATATAGTGGAAAATATATCCTAGGACACTAATTGCCTTTTCTAGGCTGCAGCCATATTCCTCCACATTAACAATAACTTATTTGTAGGCATCCTGTTGTATCTTGCTACTTTACAATGATTTCGAATGCATCCATCCGTATGTCAATCTTAAACTTCAACGAAAGCTTAACAGAGTTATGTGAAGGGCGAATAATAAATAATTACTTGATGTTATTAACAGAGAGTTTCGGATGTGTTTTTTTTTATTTTGGCTATATTTTTTGGAATTATTTGGTTTGACTTTTTATTACCCTTTATTTCAAATTGTTGAAAAGAGTGATAATAACCATTAAGAAAATTCAATTAACATACAAATTGGAGAAAAAAAATATACAAATATTTGAAAGTTTAATATAAAACAAAAAAATAGAAGACGTCTGAGTTGCCGAAGACAACAAGTGCAGCAGGTTGCATCCAGTTCACTGAAAGAAAAATAGCAGTGAGTACACATTTCACTTAATTTTTTGAAGCACTATATTTTCATATATTATAATAAATTTAACAAAATGAATGCAACTAAAATTGTGAAAAATATATCTACGCAAATTTCGAAGGATTTTGAAAATATCAAAAAGGTTGTGAGCCCGTCTCGACGAACGTCTCCAAACCCTTGAAAGCAAATTGGTTGATCATAAATAAATCATTACCAGAGAGCTATTTGAGCGATTATGTAAAAGAAGAAGTTTTAACTACCACGGAACAATTTTATAACGAAGCGAACGAAATCTACACGCTTTACAAATCTATGCTTTTAGATAAGTTAGATAAGCATGCAGAGCGCCAATAAACAGAAAGAAACTCCTCCTGCTTCAGCTTTGCCGCCTTGAGTAGTCAAAAGCAGCACGATGTCCAACTAACGAAAATTCACCCGCCGACATTTACGGGAACATATCGAAATTGGCGTTCCTTGCATGACTAATTCGTTTCGTTGGTTCATGACGATGATTCATTAACTAAAATAGAAACGGGGCGGGCATCTTACTTGAACGCATTCGTGTAGATGATGTAAGCTATGATAAAGCTTGGGATTTATTAAACTCAAAGTATGACTTTAAGCGGATTCTTGTGAATAATGAACTTAAGTTATTTTATGAATTACCAGTAGTTAAGAAAGAAAGTTCTGAAGGAATTCGTGAATTGTCAGATAATTCTACAAAAATTATCCACGCCCTATCAAACTTAGGATTTCCATTTATCATTGGTATGCAATACTTATTTTCTTGCTTTTGAAAAGCTAACAGCTTCAGTGCAATCGAAATGGGAAACTACACTAGGAACCTAGAATGAAATTTCCACTTATAAACAATTCTCAGATTTCCTAGAAACAAGATTCCGAACGCTGGAAATGGTTGATCAACAACAAGATGTTAAATCTACATCGACACGCAAAAGGCGAACAAAGGATGTTTTTCATGTAAATACTTCAACGCAAGAGTTTGCTTGCAAAGTGTGTCATACAGGTGCACATTCACATAAAACATGTGCAAAGTTTATAAAAATGGATGTTAAGGCAAGACCACGAGCTGTTAAACAATTCAGCAACTGTTTTAACTGCCTGGCTTATAGCCACAGAGCAACTAACTGCCCTAGCAATAAAACATTCCATTTTTGTCAAAAACAACACAATTCATAGCTTTATTTTCCTTTTGGGAACATGCAACACACAAACAATATAAATAATCCACCAAATTCATTCAATCAACAAAACACATACAAACAACAATCGTACACTCAAGCCAACAATCTGCCACCCGATTCCAATAACACAATGTCTCGATCTCAAGCACCATCAGAAGCACTCACTCATACACAACAAAATAACGATCCAAATACATTCAATAACTCAAACACAAATACGTTTTATCAAAATCATTAACAAATACATCATATATCAACGCAGTTCAATCCAAAGGCGCCATGTTCTCAACCCTATGATCCACCAACAACAACATCCTCAATTTGTTTACATCTAAATGAATTTAGAAATACTCATATTCTGCTTGCCACGGCGATTGTAAAAGTTAAGTCAGCAACAGAATCCGCAGCTCAAGTATTAGGTCTGAAAAAACGTAGAACTTCCTTTGATGTTTCAATCTTAGGAAAAAACCAGAGCGTTTGTTGTCAGCACTTTATTGAACTGGACCTGTGTTCAAATTATTAAACTTTTGTTACGCCAACAAGAGGTTATATATACAAAACTCTGACCGAACTTCTATAAAACCAAGAAATAATTTTAACGAAATAGAAACATATTCAAGGCTTGAAATTAGCCGATCCTACGTTTCATCGACCTTCAAACATCGATATTTTGTTAGGAAATCACGTTTACTGCGAAATAATTCTACATGAAGTCATTCGAGATAAGGATCAAACTGCTCCAATAGCTCAAAAAACTGAATTTGGTTTGATCAATTGGGAAAAGTTAAACTCGTAAGTCATCGTTCCATACAAGTTTATACACAAATCGTCGACATAGATTGACAAATGCGAAAATTTTTGGGAAACTGAAGAATCTCCATATGAAAACTCTGAAGCAGAAGAAGATGTTATGTGCGAAAAGCAATTTCTACACAACACCCAGAGGTTACCGGGAGGGCGCATTGAAGTCTCTTTACCCTTCAAAGAAAATCATCGTCCAGAATTAAAATCAACACAACAAACTGCGCTTAGGATGTTCTACAAACAAGAAAAGAAGTTACTAAGCAATCCAACACTACAGGAAGAATACAAGGTTGCCTAACAGAACATGTTCAACTCAACCAAATGGAAGAAGTGGGGTTGTCGTGGCGCGATAGTTGTGTGTTCGCCTGTCAACCTCATGGTCACAGGTTCGATCCCTGCCGTAGTCTATGTCTTTTTATTTTTCCATTAAAAACCAATTCTAAAAATAAATGTCATACAATGGGTTGCTGGTTTACTCATTACATGCTGTTTAGGCATAGAACTAACAACATGTGATTGAGTAAAACTAGTATACCGATAAAATATGACAAAGAATAAAAAAAATTAATGCGAATTATAAGGGACATCGATAAATAAGACACGGAAATTTCTCCGCATTAGTTCAGCCATCCCTGGAGATAAAATCTGAGACAACTACCTACAGCCTCCGAATATCGCGCCACACATCTTTCCTATCATTCTTTCTCTTCCTTAACCTCACCCTCACGCCCGCGCTGTGTTGAAACATTTTAATGGTATTCATAATGCCTTGAGCGCGTATAGATTATACAAAAAAAAAACATAAATGTAGAAAATATTTTCAACTCACCTTTAAAATACATCGTACCTCATCATGCCGTATTCAAGGATTCCAGTACAACAACAAAGCTCCATGTAGTCTTCAATGCCTCGTTCCTTCTTCAGACGGAAGTTCGTTAAATGATCATCTGGTGACTGGACCTAAAACTCAAACAAACAACTCCTAACTACTATTTTAGCTTGTAGTAGGCTATATACAAGCTATTTCCTATATTAACCACAGAAGGTCTTAAGCAAGTCATTTTGGCGCACATTCTGCAAGCTATTACTTGCATATGAAAATCCGTCACAAGCCATATGGAAACAAATACCAGTATAGTATAACAGTATATAGCCTACGTCTGCAGGCTATATGGAAACAAATTAGCATGTATAAGACCACGGAAAATAGTTTTAAAAAATGGTTCCTTATATATTTAATTTTATTAATTTTATTAATATCTGCATTTTGATCGACATTTGGGACTTATGGAACTGCTTTTCCTGATTATCTTAAATGTACAGAATTTAATTTAATTTTAAAAATTTCAATTAACTTACATGATTTTTCCGGTATTTGAACTCAGGACCTTTCGATCGCCGCCCGAGCTCTCTGCCACTACGCCACCTAATGATATACGAGTTGAATGTCCAAATTTTGATGAGGTGATACATCGCGTGCTTTCACGTTATAATAATTATTTTGCGTTCACCCAATGAATGTCATTCTGCGGTGGCGATTGGTAAAATTACATTCTTTGGGTTTCTTAAAAAAATAATATTCGAATCTGTATATTTTATAGTCATGTGTACTTAAATAAATATGCTAGGTATGTGTACAGTGTGTAAAAACGAGTTTTACAAATAATTTTCACCAGATTTAGGCACATACAACGTAAATATCTTAAAATTATTTAAATCGCAAAAGCTCTTTATTTCACAGCTTTTATTATTCTTTATTATACTTTCATTGCATTTACAATTCGAACAAAAAGTATTTTGTGTTAATATTCATATTGCATTAACTCCATTGTCATAAAAAAAAGTGTGTGTCAATAGGATTCGAACGCGGAACACTTCGGTTAGTTAGATTTAGAAAGTACTTTCTGATAATATTAGAATGAATATTTCTTTCTGAAAATAGTTTTTGATAATAAATAACCACTTAAAATTATTTTTTCCAAAAATATATTTAATTTCTTTTTGACAAAAAAAGCACTTTTTTTTTACAAAAAAAAAACACTTTTTTTATAAAAAAAAACATTCTTTTTAAGAAAAACAAAATTTTTTTTTTTTGAAAAAAATTGTTTTATCAACAAAAAGAACCCATTTTTTTCGAGTTTAAAGAGAAAAATATGTCAATTTTAACAAATTGGTTTTTGTATCGTGCGATACATCGATATAAAGTCGCTACGGCGGAAATCGAATTAAAATAAATTAAAATGCACGACTGGATCATATGAACTTGCTCTTGCAGCTAACAACTTTAATGTAGCTAACCATTGCGGCTGTTTAGTAGGTAGGTAGTCTAGTTATCCTATGCAGGTTCAAGTCCGATGTAGGTAAGATTACCTTGATTCTTAGTACTCGTACAATGAATTTCCGAATGGATGATTAAAGAGATAGTTACATAGGTGCTTACCTACAAATAATGTATATTAAGATTAAATTATGGATTTTAATTAAATATAGGTAGGAGGGTAATAAGAAGAAGAACCTACATACATAGATGGAACCTAGGTATGTAAATATAGACACAAAATATAAAAGTGAAGGATGTAGGTGGGTGGTAGCTTATGCATATAACTTTATAATTTGGGTGCAATTTACATAATATTTATGTGATCTTTACAGATGTATATATATATAAATGTATGATGGCCTACATAGTACATAATGTATAAATACATTCAGTGACGCGCGCAAATATGCGTAAAATTAAAAATAATTAATTAGAAATAAATGGATGATACTCATAATAAAATCTTTTTTTATTGCTTAGTTGTTATAGTTTGAGGGAAAACAAAGATGCCATTTGGATTCCTGGATAAATAAGAATATATGAAAAAAAATTTAAAAATCGTTGGACCAGTTTTTAAAAAAAAATATTTGTTTATGTATAAAATTTTAAAAATATTAAAAAAAAAAAAATTGAGACGCCATTTTGAAGGCTATATTAATATACATATAAAATTAAAATTTAAAAAAAATTCAGTGACTAGTTTACGAAAAATCGATTTTTCAAAACAAGAATTACAAACAAATATTTTCTTATCGGTTTTTTTAAATTTGTATGGGAGGTACCGTTGTTTTTTATTTTAGAAATATAATTTTTTAACTATTCAGGATAATGTCAAAAACTTCCAAATACGAAGTTTCGAAAAAATCTATGGAGCCGTTTTTGAAATTTTGAGTTTTCAAAAAAAAAAATTAATTTCCAAAAATAAATTTGTTTGAAAAATTTTGGTTTGAAATAGTGTTTAAACTTTCTAGGAGTTTCTGCGTAAAAAATTTCAAAAAAATCAAATTAACCGTTTTCCGTAAAATCGAAAACCAAAATAAATGGTTCTACTAGATGTACCAAAAATAACATTTTTTTTCCAAAAAAAAACGTATCAAAAGGTACCTTTCAGTTCATTAATAAACTGATTTTTTGGCCAAAAAAGAAATGTATGGCCGCTATACTGTTTGGTGTCGCCTTAAAAAAAAAATTGAAAAAAACCTGTGGGCATATTACCGAAAAACAATATGTACTAAGTTTGAAGTAAGTCCATCGAACCGTTTAGGCTGCAGACTCGAGGACATACAGACAGACGGAATTGCGGGACCCACTTTTTGGTGTTCTCTATGATCGTAATGTCATGTTTGAGTGTTTTGTTTTACCAATACATAACTCGCCTTACAGTACCTACTCGTATAATCGCAAGTCAAAATGTGATATCAAATACTTATTCAAAATTATTCCACCATTATTCCATGAAATAAAAATTTATTTACAATATACAAACCATACAAATACACGTTGTGCTTGCATAAGATGGCTATATACAAGCTTTCTGCAAATACACGTGGTTTAGCTTGCATAAGATGGCTATATACAAGCTATATCTTGTATAAGATGGCTATATACAAACTACTTACAAATGCACGTGTTATAAATTGCATAAGATGGCTATATACAAGCTACAAATGCACGTGCCTTGCAGAATATGGCTATACAAGCTATAGCTTGTATAAGATGGCTATATACAATCTATCTACAAATCCACCATGCTTTAACTTGTGTGTTTGTTGATTTGCAGAAGGAAATTATCCGATTTTTGTATGTCAAGTGATTTCGGTTTTTGATCTAGCTAGCTTGCTATAGCTTTCATAAGATGGATATATACAAGCTAGAGCTGGTATAAGATGGCTATATGCAAGCTAGCTACAAATGCACGTGCTATAGCTTGCAGAAGATGGCTATTTACAAGATATAGCTTGTATAAAATGGCTATATACAAGCTATCTACAAATTAACCATGCTTTAACTTTTGTGGTTGTTAATTTGCTGAAGGAAATTATCCGATTTCTGTATTTCAAGTGATTTCGGTTTTTGATCGACATATTGAAATTATTTATTTTTCTTAACAATGGATTTAAGGCGATTTGAACATTAATATAAAATTCTTATTCAAACCTAATGGTGGAATTTCCATGATGTAAAAATTAACTTACAACAATACAAAATATACAATCCATACAAGTGCACGTGTTCTAGCTTGCATAAGATGGCTATTTACAAGATATAGCTTGTATAAGATGGCTATATACAAGATACCTAAAAATACATGTGTTATAGCTTGCATAAGATACCTATAGCTTGCATAAGATGGCTATTTACAAGCTATAGCTTGTATAAAAAGGCTTTATAGAAGCTAGCTACACTGCACGTGCTATAGCTTGCATAATATGTCTATACACAAGCTATAGCCTGTATAATATGGCTATATACAAGCTACCTAAAAATGCACGTGCTATTGCTTGCATAAGATGGCTATATACAAGCTATAGCGTATAACTATGGCTATATAGCAGATAGCTCAAAATGCACGTGCTATAGCTTGCATAAGATGGCTATATACAACCTATAGCTTGTATAAGATAGCTATATACAAGCTATCTACAACACCACCATGCCGTAACTTTTGTGGTTGTTATCTTGCTGAAGGAAATTATCCGATTTCTGTATTTCAAGTGATTTCGGTTCTTGATCGATATTTTCGATTTTGTGCTCACTTGGAAATTATTTTTTAACAATGAAGTTAAGCCGATTTGAGCATTTATATAAAATACTTATTCATAACTAATGAAGTTAAGCTGATTTGAGCATTTATATAAAATACTTATTCATAACTAATGGTGGAATTGCCATGAAGTAAAAATTAACTTTCAACCATATAAAACATACAAACCATACAAGTGCACGCGCTCTAGCTTGCATAAGATTGCTATATACAAGCTGTAGCTGGTATAAGATGGCTTTATGCAAGCTATTTACATACGCACATTTTTAGCTTGCATAAGATGGCTAAGTACACGCTATGTCTTGTACAAGATGGCTTTTACCTTTATTTCAATTCGTTAAATCCCAACGTGAACAATATGTTTATAAATAAATACTTAAAACTACTTAACACTTAATTTCCAAGCTATTGTAAAACAATGTTTTGAATTTTGAATTTTTAAAATTGTCATTTGGTGAAGCCACTATAAAATAAAATTTATTATATATTTCAACTAATTGATTGAGAGGGCTATGAGCACCATAGTTCGAGCTACTAAAAATTTGATTCAGTGGTCTTTGAAGTCGTATACTTGAGCGACTAAAACTAAAGTTAAGACGATAAAGAACCGATGGTGATGATACTGCTGCATTTATTATTGCTGCGATAATACAAAATTGTAAATATTTTCTATGATTTGCCAAGGAAGGAAGGTTAATTAAAGCAAGTCTTTGAGAATATGGGGACAGAGGGTTTCCACGGAACTAAGGAAGAAAACGGAGACAAAAGCACAAGAACCTCCTCTGAATTGCTTCAATTCTCATTATACTCGTATGTATAGAATAATAAGGTGCCCACACTACACAGGCATACTCAAGAATTGGTCTCACAAATGAAACAAAAAGTAGTTTGAGAACATAAGGGTCACGGAAATCGCGGCCAAATCTCTTAATGAAACCAAGGATTCTATATGCTTTTCTAACTACAAAACTAATATGGTCAGTACATGTAAGTTCCGAATCTAAAACAACTCCCAAGTCAGAAAAAACAGATACTCTACTTAAAGAGCAAGAATCAAACATATAATCAAAAACAATTGGAACTTTCTTGCGTGGTTTTACATTTGTCAACATTTAAAACGAGACGGTTAATATTGCACCATTTCATAAATAATTTTAAGTCATCTTGCAAAAGTAGACAGTCAGATTTAGAATTAATTCTTTTGAAAAGTTTAATGTCATCAGCATATATAAGGACAGACGAATTTTTTATGATCGAAATCAAGTCATTTAAAAATAAAATGAATAAAATTGGACCTAAATGACTAAATCAAACAAATTTATAAAATTACACTAACTAAAGTTAAATTCAAGTTTGTCAGAAGAATAATTATTAATTAAAGAAGCCATATTTAAATTAAGTGCAATAACTTATGCAGGATGATGTCGATCTTCTTCTATAAGTTTAACAGCAGAAGCTGTTACTGCAGTTTCAGGCCATACTGTGTCGGAGAAAAATACTAAATCGAGAGTTCTTCCCAAACGATTCTTCACTCCATTAAACTGGCTAAGACCACACGAAGGCATACAATCTATTATTGTAAGCTCATTTGAGCTAGATGCGTTTATTGGAACGTAGAAGTTGTCGTCATCAATCAGTTTATATTCGATAGGTTGAAGTCGCCTACAATCA
Source organism: Philhelius pedissequus (assembly GCA_910595825.1). Classification (NCBI taxonomy): domain Eukaryota; kingdom Metazoa; phylum Arthropoda; class Insecta; order Diptera; family Syrphidae; genus Philhelius; species Philhelius pedissequus. The sequence goes on along the minus strand of OU343160.1, from coordinate 120,770,534 downwards.
AAATATCATCTTCTGGCTCCAAAAGGGCATACACACTTTCCATATTTCGTAAATATTGTTGTTAGAGCTCGGAGGTATGTAAGTTGATATAATAAATAAATATCCGGATGCCAACTTAATTTTTGTGCAAAGTACTTCGATGTCAGTGGATCGAAAATCGTCAATCAGGTAGCAAGTAAGAGAGCTTTTAATGGCAAAAAGTATTCCTCCTCCTACAGTGTCTAAAATGTCGTTTTCATGACGATCGCGTCTGAAGATTTGGTAGGAAGCATCAAATAACTCAGACTCAAGAATAGATGTGTTCAGCCAAATTTCTGTAAGTATAATGACATCGTGAGGAAGATTGTTTATATTTTTGTAGACCCTGTTAGTCTTTGTTCGAAGGCCGTTCACATTTTGATAGTAAATTAGAATTTGTTTAAGCTGCTTTGACGTCGATTCAGCGTTGTCCGATTTTGACGAAAAGCGTTTTGAATTATGCATCGGTTGCTTGACTTATACTCAAACTTATGAACTATAACGCCATTTGGCCAAAACGACGACGAGTTTAAGACATGAACGACTGCACGTATTTTGAACGATGAATATTTCGTGTTATTCCGATGAATAATTTTCTCCACATTGAGGATCAGAGAGGTTCCATATTTACCCGCCAAATAGTTTTTAATCTCAAGAGCGTTCGTTGATGGAGCAAGCTTAGATAAAAATAGCACCTTTTGTCCTTCTACAGATTTAAGTCCTGATACAATACGATGTGTAATACCACACTGTACTGCGGTATTTATATTCGTACTGCTTGGAGGAAGAATGGGGTCCATCTGTCTTAAAGATGAGTTTTTCTTCAAAATGGTTGATGTTTGTGAAATTTCCGGTGAGTAACATAGTTGTGCAGGAAGATTCCCGTTTAGAGCGGGTGACGTTGGCAACGAGGAAAGAGACAAAGAAGTTGTACTTTTATTGTTAAAGTTGAAACCAGCAATTGGTCGAGATATAGCAGAGTCATTTAAAGTAGATATTCCAGCTTTTTTTGATAGTTGGCTTGTATCAGAAATATCGTCGTCCAGTTCATCGCTTTTGCGGTTTGCAGAGCTTCAGTTTTATTTTGTGAGGTAGACGTTATATCCTTATTAATAGTATTGTCGTCAATTGAAGATAAGTTTTCCACTTTGCTACAGAGGAAATGTAATTGCTTTCCCAGCTTTTCTAACTGTTTTGTATTGTGTAGGAAATCACGAGCAATATTTTTTTCAGCAAACGAGTCGCATTCGTCACAAAAATAATAAAATGATTTCCTTTTCTTAAATAATTTGATGCAGCTAAACGGGGCGTCAATACATTGAACATGAAAAAACCTTTGACAATTACCATTACACATAATGGAGTCAATTAAGTAGTCAGAAATGTTATCACAGAATGCACAATTGGTCATGATTATTGAAATTTAAAATTTTTAAATTTTAGTGTGGTCTATTTATTAATGAACGCCCTATATGCAAATTAATATGTCGGCTATATAGTTGTTTCTAGGTCGCAACAGGTGGCGCCGTTTTCTTATCGCAAATTATTTTATGACTTGCAGGTTCAAACAGCTGGTGTCAGAAAGTGGGTGACGTTTGACGTGTGTATATAAAGAGAAAACAAACAGAAGAGTGGTGTGCAGTCTCTTAAACAAATATTAAATGGCAGAACATATACTAAAATTGAACTCACCGGGAAAGGAAGAGTATTGTATTTAAGAATATACGTAAATAATGTTATAGAGAGTACGTATTTAAATGTTCTCTATTATAAATTCCGTATATAGAGAGTTTATGATTGTCACGATAAAGAAAAACTTTTTTCATACAAAACTTTCAATTATGGTCATGATAAAACAAATTAAAATTAACACTTATTGGACCAAAATGCAGAAAGACACACTTCTAATGTCAAAGTTAAACGATTAGGCATAGAACTATGAAAACGAAGCAAAATAAAAGGAGCAATATAAAAGGAGCAAAACAAAACACTTCTAGACACTGTAAGCACAATTTGTTTTTTGTTGTTGATGGCTATATACAAGCTAGCTATAGCTTGTATAAGATGGCTACTTACAAGCTAGCTACAAATGCACTTGCTATAGCTTGCATAAGATGGCTATATATAAGATATTGCTTGTATAAGATGGCTATATACAAGGTATCTACAAATTCACCATGCTTTAACTTTTGTGGTTGTTAATTTGCTTAAAGAAATTATCCGATTTCTGTATTTCACGTGATTTCGGTTTTTGAGCGACATTTTTCGATTTTGTGCTCCATTGGAAATTATTTTGTTTAAAAATAAAGTTAAGTTGATTTAAACATTAATATAAAATACTTATTCCAAACTAATGGTGGAATTTCGATGAAGTAAAAATTAACTTACAACAATATAAAACATACAAACCATACAAGTTCACGTGCTCTAGCTTGCATAAGATGGCTATATACAAGCAATAGCTGGTATAAAATGGTTATAAACATAACACCCCAATACAAACTAATCTCCTTTGATGACCCAAATATGTCTTCCCCCTAAGCGGACTAATGGCTGACATATACCTAAATTATTACAAAAACAAATAAATCTTATCAACACTTAACCCACTAAAAAATAAAATAATATCATATTCAAGGTATGTTGATGACATATTCATCATTTTTGATGGAGCACTTAGACAAATCGACATACTAAAGAAATATATTAATAACATAAACGATAAAATAAAAGTAACAACAGAAATTGAAAACAATAATTCGCTTAATTTCCCAGACCTTAATATCAGAAAACACAACAATAAAATCAAATACAAAACATATAGGAAACCAACAACAACAGATATTACCATAAACAAAGATTAACACCATCCATACGTGCAAAAAATGGCAGCATATAATGCGCTAATAAATCGACTCTTAAACGTACCAATGGACAAGGATGATTACTTAGAAGAACTAAACACAATCCAATGTATTGCGGTTTCAAACGGCTACCACCCAAATATAGTAAACAAACTAATTATCACAAAGAAAAAGAAATTAAAAAACAAACACAAAAATAAAAACGATATACCCATAGCGAAGAACTATATTTCCATACATTACACAAGCATACTCCCACAAACATTACAATACGAATTCAAAAAACTTAACATTAATATTTCATTCAAAACAAACAATCAGGTACAAAAAATACTTAATCCTAAAACTAATAATAATATTAAAACAGCCTCAGGTGTATATAAAATAAAATGTAACGATTGCGCAAAATTTTACATAGGCCAAACAGGCAGAACATTTTTTGACAGATTTAAAGAACATAAACCAAAACAAAACACAACATATAATTTCGCTTTACAATTGATTAACAACAACCACAATTACACCGACTTCGACAAAAACGTAACAGCAATGCATTTCTGTAGGAAAGGGGAATCTTGGACGCATTAGAAGAGTTCGAGATATATAAAGCTAATAAGACAGAACATGATGTAATACTTAACGATAAATTAACTTTCAAAACGAATATATTATACGATATCTTTCATTTTATTTATTTAATTTAAAAAAATATTATTCATAATTTAAAAACTAACAACTCGGAGACAAAAACAACATGTATCTTACAGCTGAACAAGCAAAAACTGTTTTTATATACCAAAACACCAAGCTTAAATTAACGAAAGCCAAAAATAACAATTTTTTTCCAAAAAAAAACTTGTCAAAAGATACTTTTCCCTTCATTAATAAACAATATTTTTGGCCAAAAAAGAAATCTATGGGCGCTATACTGTTAGGTGTCGCCTTAAAAAAAAACGTGAGGGCATATTACCGAAAAACAATAGATGGCTACATACAAGCTACAAATGCACGTGCTATAGTTTGCAGAAGATGGTTAAATACAAGCTAAATCTCGTACACGATGGCTATATACAATCTATCTACAAATCCACCATGTTTTAACTTTTGTGGTTGTTAATTTGCTGAAGGAAATTATCCGATTTCTGTATTTCAAGTGATTTCGGTTTTTCATCGACATTTTTCGATTTTGTGCTCGTTTGGAAATTATTTTTCTTAACATTAATATAAAATATTTATTTATTTATTTATTTGTAACATACACATTAAGAAATTAAACTCTTATAATAAGTGATGTTTTACATTGAGTTTATAAATAAATTAATACAAAAGGTAATAAAGTTAATATTTAAAACAAACAAATTTAACAAATTTTTGAGAACAGGAAAAAATAGTAAAAAAAAATTATTTTAATTATTCGATTTCAAAACTACAAAATTTACAAATTAATACTATTTACGTATTCTGTAAACATATTCTATAAATATACGCCAATATAATACTTAAGAAAAGGAGACTAAGTATACATATAAATTATAGGTAATCAAAATCAGCTAGCCAGAAGTTTGAATGAAAAAGGATCTCAGTTCGCTGCGAAAATACCGAGTGCCACCCGTCTCTCGAACATGCATAAATAGAGAATTCCACAAACGGATGGAGTTAATGAAAAACTGCCGTTCCGATGTAAGGCAAGAGAATCGGGGGAGAATAAGTTGTCGAGTTCTGATTGAATTACTAAAATTTAATTTATTGAAGAGAAAACTAGGTCGATTTGTTTGGATTACATTTGAAAGCAGTATAAGTGATCTATAACGAAGAAGATGATCAAATGACATATTATATGGTGTTCTAGAAAAATGGGAAATTCTGTCGAAACGCCTTACGTTAAAAACATATCGTGAAATATGCAACGTTTAGTTTTCTCCTGCTAGAACAATCACAGTTGCAGAAAACCTCATATCCGTAAGTCAAGCTGGTAACTAAGGGCGTTTGAGCTAGCAATAAAAGCGTTTTTAAGGGAGTAAAATGGTGTGATAGCCAAAGCTGGCGTAGAGTTCCATAAACTTTTCCGACCGCAGTGTTTATGTGTTTATCCCAAGTAAGTGTTCTATTGAAGACCACTCCCAAATTTCTTACATTGTCAACATATTCGATTATTGAGTCATGAAGCATGATATCAGGGAAATAAGATAGGTCAAGCTGTTTCTTACTGACTACTTGTCATTTGGTTTTTATAAGATTTAGAAATAGACCGTTTTCGTGTGACCAAGCAGCGATCCTATCTAAATCGGCATTTATAGCATTTGCACAGTCCTCAATGAAACCCAAAGAACAGCTTCTATATACTTGAACATCATCGGCATATATGTGGAGGGAGGAGGAAACTTTCGAAGGCATTTCATTTACGTATACTGAGAACAGAAACGGTCCAAGAATGGAGCAAATTAAGGAAATTGGACGTTTTGTTGCCTACCGAAATTGCCTGTGATCTGGACTTTAAATAAGAGAGAAGAGTTATTGCAGAATTTGAAAAACCGTATAAAGTTTGGAGTTTATTGCAAAGGTTAGTGTGGTCAACCGTATCAAAGGCCTTTGAAAAATCCAACAGTACTAAAAAACTAACTTTGTCTTCATCCAAAGACTCTCTTATATCTTCCACCACATTTATAATGGCGGAAACACAACTGTGATGTTTTCTAAAGCCCCGATTGTAATGGAGACAACAAATTATTTGTACTGATGTACGAGTTGATTTGCCTTTGGAGGACTCTTTCAAATATTTTAGACAGAAACGACAGGATAGATATTGGTCTGTATTCATGACATTTACGACTTTTTTGAATGGGTATAATTTTGGATTTTTTCCACTGCGGGGGATAAGTACCTTCTGTTAAAATAAGATTACAAATTTGTGTTAAGGATGGAGAATGAAAGGAAGAACAATTTTAACAAATTTTGTATGGATTCCGTCAAAACCAAAGGCGTTTGAATTTATTGATAGCAAACAATCTACAACTTCCGAGAGTAGTATAAATAAGCAAGTTCTGGATCACCGGCACCACCGGCACAGCATATATACTGGTTGTATGGTCTTGCTATCAAAAATAGTATCGCATGATGTTGCTTGAGAAGTGATTTCATGGTAATCGCCATGTTGTTTAAAGATCTAAGAGAAAATAATGTTTTTTATGTAGTATGAATCATATACTAGGGGCTTAAGAATTATTCAAGTTTTTTTTTTCGTTTTAAATTGTAGAAATCATATCTTGGATGACGCATACATTATTTTTGGGGCTACACCAGCAGCAACGGTCACATGAAGTGATTAGGTATCGATGTGTGGGGTGTGATGCGAGGCGACGACGCGGGGCGGGGTTGTGGTGGTTGAAGGTGTTGGGAAGTAAATTATGAAAAGGAAAAAATTGTATGATAAGGTGTGACGCTAACGTTTGGGATAATATAAAAAAAAAGTTGTTTGGGAAGTAAATTAAGAAAAGGAAAAAAATGTTTGGGATAGTATAAAAAAAGTTGAATAAATTACGTATGTGGTTAAGAGGTAGTGTGTCATTGAATATTATATAAATGGAGGGCACTGAACTGATTAGGTTGCAATGCATGCTGGCGGGTGCGATGCGGGCGGGTGTATTTGGTTTGGGAAGTAAATTAAGAAAAAAATTGTATGATAACGTATAAAAATAAAAATAAGTAGATTTGTTTATATTTACAGAAGAGCTCTAAGTTGAGACGGTTCATTTAAAAAAAATGTTCTGGATTGAAAGATTACGAGGAGAGACATTCTGTATTTGTGGATCTGGTTGGTTGGAGATGAGATTTACAGATGTATCATTCTATAGTGATGGAATGAGATTACTAGTACAACCAGAATATGGGGTAGAATGTAAGCTGTTTCATATTAGAAATGGTGAGAGCATATCTCATATTCACAGTTTTAGGTTACAGTTTGAACCTATGCAGCATGTACAATTTAGACTTTTAGGGGGGGATATTACATTGTTGAAAAAATTAATTATATAATTCTAAAATTTAATTATAGGAGGACAGCTAACACTGAGCGGAATGATTACACCACATTCAAATGCTTTAAAGAGGAAAGAGGGTGAATATCCATTGCTTTGTCCGTTTGGTGACGCTGAATTACTTAATACACCTCAAAAATTTAAAAAGAATAAAGAGAAAAATGAACGCGCTCAAGACTTATTTCAATTGCATGTATCTTAATAAATGTAAATGAGAAAGGAATAAAGGACGAAGGAGCTATACATATATATATATATATATATGAATATATAGAATAAAATTATATAAAATATAATGTTGAGGTGTTATGTTTATTAGTTTCCGATAAACCATTGGTTGACAACCTTCTTTTAAAATGCTGTTTTTCTCATTCATTTTATGTCTATTTTCAATTTTTCCATCACTAATTATTACATCACCTCTACCTTTGGATATAAATTTACAACAATCAAATACAACTGACAATCTTTCGTTTTAATTGAATTTACCTAATAATGATACAGTACAAATAGGATTATCGTTTCGTTTGTTAACTTTTACAAACGCTTAGAATTTACACAATAGTACAAATTCAGATACAACATCATTCCAAAATGATAATCATGCATCAGAGGGTGAGTCAACAACCACAACAACAACAACAACAACAACAAAAACAACAAAATCTATAAATAAAATTTTCGATGAGAAAACAGTAACCGTAGAGGAGGCAATTGAGAGCTTTAGGCAAGACTTAATTAAAAAAGAAACTGAAATATCTGGAATTATTCAAAGTAAAGAAGTTTTTTATAGACATTTTAAGCTCGAGCTTGATGATGATAAGACGTTAACAATTTGATGTTCGTATGATAGCAATTATAATCTACGAACACTCAGTATTAAATGTTATGAATGTCATGAATATGAAACAGAGAGAGTGCTAAGTAATGGAGGAGTTGAGATCTTTATGAAGGAGGATCTTGAATATAAATCTGATGTTGAATTACTGAATTTCAAAACAATGAAGCAAACATACCAAATGAATATCTCTTAAGAAAAACAAAACATATATAAATTTACTTATCAATAAAGTTTTATTTTAAAAAAAAATTATAAAAGATGTTTTTTATTTATTGTCTTTGGGAATAGGTATCCAAGAGTTGTGATCTGATGAGAAACCAAGCCATTTCACCAATATTTCATCTTTTTTTCTTCGAAGTACTTTCTCGATTAGATATGTATCGGGGAACTTAGTTTTTTGTAGTTCGAGTTCGTAAAATCCTCCTTTAATAGGATGCCCTTGATCAAAAAAAAAGTCTTTATCGACACTTTCGCTATGAAATGGAAATTGTTTTTCCCGAACAAAAAGCCGAAAAGGCATTGAACAATTTTGCTTGTGGTCGCGTTAAATTAAATATAGAGAAAGAAAAGAACCTTATTGACCACAAAAAATGTAAAAAAGTTAAAAAGAAAAAAACAAAATAAAAAACGTTTTTTAATTTAAAATTATTATTTTAACTTTTTATTTAAATTGAATGCATTTCGAGTCTGATGTGACTCATCTTCAGCAATACACTAATTGGTATGGAAATTACAACAAAATTACATAAGACAATAGAATAAAAAATGTAAACAAAATAGCTTTACAAAATTAACAAATCACAGAAAGTTAAAGAGTGAGAGAGAGGGTTATATTAAGTTGAAGAGCGGTGAAATTATATTCCCGTCGTCACTGTTCATCAAGTTGTTGTTGATGTGTATGTGTAAGCTTTCATATGCATCAAGTCGTCTGGGTTTTATGACGTGTTTAAGAAGCTTTACGTCTTCGAACTTAACATTGAAATGATTGTTGGTGAGGGCGTGCGAGGCAACGGAGGATTTTTCGGGGCGATTGAATTTTATGTGGCTAGAATGTTCCTTGAGACGTACTTCGATGCTCCTCTTCGTTTGACCGATGTACCTAGCTTCACAGTTTCCACATTTAACCTCGTAAATTCCCGATTTATCATTTGTTTTGGTTCTGTCTTTCGTTGTACCAAGCATATTCTTTATTTTCCCATTACTAGAAAAAACGCATTCAATGTTGTTCTTTTTGAATTTGGACTTTAACCTGTCAGTAATTGTTGGAAAGAAAGTCATACTTGCTCGTTCTGAGTTGTTGTTGTTGTTTAGTCGTCTGTGTTGTGTAAATAAAGTTGATAACTTGGATTTTTTAATTTTGTTGGTGTGTTTTATGATTAGCTTATCCACTAAAGATTCGTTGTAGCCGTTGATGGTTGCGATTTCCTTTATATGTTTATATTCCTTTGAATAATTTGCGATCGATAAAGGAAGCTTACAAAGTCGATGGACCATCGACTGAAAGGTCGCTAATTTATGTTGAATCGGACAGAAAGAGTCACTAGTTATATAACGATTTGTTGTTGTTGGTTTTCTATATATAGAAAATTCGATTTTATTGTTTTTTCTTCTTATCATTAAATCTAAGAAACTCAAGGTGTTGTTTGACTCTTTTTCGTAGGTGAAATTGATATTTTCGAATTGAGAATTTATTGTTTTTACAACTTTTTCTATGTCTGTAGTTTTAATTACAGCGAAAACATCGTCCACGTAGCGATACCAGATTCGTGGAAGTAAACCTCTCGACTTCAAATTAATTTCAAATGAAGACATAAAAACTTCGGCAATTAAGGGTGAAAGAGGGTTTCCCATGCTAGTGCCCTTATCAATTTGATAAAATTGTCCTCTGTACTGGAAAAAATTGTGTGACATGCATAGTTTCGCAGTTTGTATGTACAGTAGTTTTTTGTCATCATCGACTCTATAATTGTCTAAATGCGTGTTTAGAGCAGCTAATGCATCTGGAATAGGAATACTGGGAAACAAAGCTTCAACATCAAAGGAGATCATGATTTCGTCATCATCGATGTGAATATTTTTTGACTTTTCAACGAAGTCAAACGAATTTTTCACAGAGAGGGTTTTAATTGGAAACATCTTTAGATCTTCGACCAACCATTTGGCTATTTTAACTGATGGTGAATTAATGTTTGATACTATATGTCGCATTGTATGGCCAGGTTTGTGTACTTTTGGTAGTGCATACAGTTTTGGGACAACTGGGTTTGAAATATCCAATTTCCATTTAGGCACACCAAAGACCTTGTTAATACATTTTATAACTTCTTTTGATTCGCGTATCATTTTTGGTAAATGTGTTTTTGATAGTAATTTTATATTATTTGTGAGCAATGAATTTTTAACTCTCTCATCATAGTCTTGTTTTTGCATAATAACCAACTTATTTCCTTTGTCGGCCTTCATGCATGATTATATTATTTTGGATAGTAATATTTTTTCGTTTGTAGTATTAACTTGAGATGGTTTCATCTTTATTGTGCGATGTTGAGAATTATTGTAGGTGTTTGTCAGCTGTTCTATAATATCAATCCAACGATATGATCCATTCAAACTGAATTCTTTCCACATATAGGCTTTCAAAGTGCGATTAAATCGTTCAACAATCGAAGCTTTAAGAACACTAAATGTAGAATAGTGCTTGATTTTAAATTGTTTCATAAGTTTTTGAAAAGGTGCATTAAAAAATTCTTTTCCATCATCTGTTTGTAAATTTTTTGGGTGACGACCTTTATTTAGTATATCCCTCATAGCCAGAGTGACATTCACTCCTGTTTTATTTTTAATAGGAACCGTCCAAACAAATTTTGAAAATGTGTCAATAACTGTGAGAAGATATCGATAATTATCATTTTCCGGTGAATATACAATCATCTCAACAAGATCAGCTTGCCATAAATCATCTAAGCCCTTAATAATAACTCGTCTTTTTGGAAAATTCCTTCGAGCAGGTTTATGTAGTTCTTCAACAACGTTTCTTTGACTCATCTTTTTTATTGAATGATAAAAAAACAATATGTTTATTCTTTTTATGCATATATATGTTTATTTATTTAAGACATTTAATATAATAATTACAAGGTTTGCTTTCTCTATTTTAATCTTTTGTATAGAGCCATTAATTTTTTAATTCTCAACATTCTATTTTCAAGCATGTAGCATGCACATGTATCTGGTTCATCTTGACATAGGTTTGAAGACCACGAGCAGTTATTAAAATGGCATCCATGCTGTGAAATTGTAGTGGATACATGCATGAATCCTTTAAAGAAGATTATACTATTTAAAATCTCCTGATAATGTTCTTCCAATAATTGATGTTGATTAGTTTTCAAAAATTGTAAAATTTCATCAAGAATTAATGTATAATCTATGTTTGACATAATGAATGAAAGAATGTGTTGTCACACTGCCGAGTTAAGTTAAAGACTAAAGCTTTGATAATGCTTGATTATTTAAATATTGATGTTCAGTCTTCTCCGTCAATAGCTTATCAAATTTTTCAACAACTTCATTATCAATGTATTTTCTAATTCGTTCGTATAATTCACCAACATATTTTTTGGTGGTGGCGTCCCCCTCTTCTTCGGGAATGTGAATATTGGTTAATCGTTTAAAGCTTATATCGTAATCACCGCTTTCTGTTTTTAAAAAACCCTCACCAGCTGGTCCTGGTAAGCCTCGCTCTCCCTGTACACCTATTGGACCCTGGGGGTCTATTCCTGATCTGTGAAATTATGAAGTGATAAAAACAATATCATTTCAGTTTTCACAGAGTTTTATCATTTTCCAACTTCACGCACACGCCTAATGCGATTCTAGAACTCATTGTGATAAAGTTTGTACTAAAAAGTACTAAATGATAAATTCTGTCATTTCTGATTAGATTTTTTGTTGGGAAAGGTAAATATTTCATTTCAGTTTCTAAATTTGCTTAAGAATAATGTCCGGAATACTAATTCGTTTAATAAATTAATAAAAGACGTCGTAACCCACAATTGTGGGTTTTAAATTATATTCAATAGTATCTCTGTTTTGAGTAAGATTTATTATTTTTTCATGTGAGGATATTGAGGCTTTCCCTTCGACATGTGCAGAGTCTATTCGAAGTTACAACTAGGAGCACTTTATTGAACTTTATAGATTTCCAAAACATTTATGCATGGATTTAATACGTGAATTGAGAGCATTCTTGAAAAACACTCAACTTATAAGTGCGCTTCAAAGCCATTTAAATATGGTAAGGTGCTCAGCATTTTGTTTGCAATGGGTAGTTTCCAACGATCTGTCGCGGGAATGAGCACCGTCGCGTCGGCTGTTGTCAATCTGTTGATTTAACAATTTCGTTATTTAGTCGAATAAACACAAATATAACTTATAACCAAAATAAATTTGTGTATAAATATAATTGTTGCTTACTTGTCATGTGCCAAATCCTGTTTTTCTTCTTAATATTCGATTAGAAACATTTTCTTCACAAAACAATTGACTGTGATAAAAAAATTATCATATGAAAAATGTTTGGCATTTAACTTCACTTTTTCACGAATCGAGAATCGAATTACACGTGAAAGCGTGATAAAATTTATCACTTCACATCTTCACAGATCGGGAATTGACCCCCTGTTCCCCCTGTTTTCCTCTTGGTCCTCTGAGTGGGGCTCTATTTGTGAAACGACCAAATTTATCAACACTCATCTTTTTTTTTTTTTTTTTTTTTTTTTTTATTCGATAATATTAGCTTCTTTAAGTTCTTCAATGATTGAAATAATTTCGTTAGAGTGATTATTATTTCCAGCTTGTTGTGAAGCAATTAGAAGTCTTATTCGATCTACAAGTTCATTGGGATTATCCCAAAATATATAGTCTTTTTTCAATTTTGATAGATGCAATAAACCACTTCCGGTTGGTGAAGATAATGAATTATTAGAAGTATTTTTTGTTACTCCAAATAATTTACTTATAATGTTCTTATACTTATATCCTCGATTACCATGTACTTGTTTTTGAGAATTATGATCAATTCTATGCGCAATGGTGAGAGATAGTATCATCTTATAGTTTTTTAAATCTTCATCTGTGTAAATATTTTTATCAGGGTTTTTGTTAAATATAAGCTCATATAATCCATTTGTATCCTCAAAGGTTTTATCTCTAATTTCAATATCGTTTCCGAGAATATTAAACTCAGCATTACCTATATACCACTTTTCATCTTTTGAATGTATACAACATATGGTATATATGGTTATAAAGAGTGTTGAAATTATTTATAAATAAATCCACATATTTTTTAGGTGTGTCATGAAATTCTTCTTTTGATAATTGCTCCACAAAGTTGCGATGATGATTAATTTGATAGTTTGAGCGTTTCTTTGTTCTTTTTGGTGTATTTCTACTATTATCATTATCATCAGTAAAATTTGGTGAGTCATCAATAGAAGACTTGGGGGTGGTAAATTCATTAGGATTGTGAAGTTGTTCCGAATTGACTTTTATTTTCTTTGAAGTGATTCCACTAAGATTATTTTTATCTTGTGTACTATTTGATTTTTTAACCAGCTCGTTTAGGGGTCTTGTAAGTGGTTTAAAAGTTTCCTCAATTTGAGTTTCGTAAGCTTCTCTACCTGTCTTAAGAGCTTTATATTTCTTTCGTAGAGCATCTGTAGTTCTAATTAGTTCTTTTGTTAGTTTTACATCTATATTCATCATCATGTAAAATTTATTTTTTCTTACAGAGGCAGGCTGTTAATAAATTTCGTAGTTGATGAAAGAAGCGTTCAAAAGGTCTTAAACTGAATTTGATATTAAGATAACTGATCTTAACTGATGAATACTGAGTCTCAAACTGAGCTGAACTGCTTTTTACTGCTATTATCTGCTTACTGAACTGCTCTGTACTGCTCTCATAGAACATTACTATACATATGATGTGAAATTGAAAATGTTATCTGCTTTATAACTGAAGAAAACAGTCAAAGCCTTTTCTATAACGACCTTCATTCAAATGACTATCCTTATCAATTACCATAAATCCATAATTTGTATTCCAGCATTCTGCACAGACCTTTTGGAATGTATTAAATGTCATATCTGAATTAATATGATCATTATATATATGTTTAAGGTTCATATCGTCCTGTTTGAAGATAATGAGGAAATTTGCGTTATCTCGAATTAAGTGTTTGGGTATTCTTGTATAAGTTTGACATAAGTAAAAACTATCAATATGATGATGCCGCCCCATACTAAAGTATACTCGAACTGTGTCTTGTTTTTCACAGGCAATGTAGTCAAAAATAAATATAGAATTCGGTTTAGCCCCTTCAGGTGGAATAACATTATTGTTATTAGCAAAAGTGAAGAAACCCATATTTTTTATAGGTTTTATAGCTTTTCGTAAAAACTCATACTTGGGTTGATGTAGAGATTTAGAATATTTATAAATATTTTCAAATTTTAGTCCATTGGGATGTTGCAACAAACTCATCATAACGTTAGTTTTTCCACAGTTTGAGGGACCCGTAATTAAACCTCGTATACTATTAGGGAATAGTTTACCATGTTTTTTTCTTTCAATATTTTTAGTCAACTCCATATTTTTTACTGGTAGCTGATACTGTTGTTTAACGAATCGCATTGTCATAAAAACTAAATGATTTCCTATAAATTCAAAGTTTATATTCAAAAGTATCATTTTGCTTTAAACCATTCTAACGTAAAGATTATTATATAAAATGATCGATTATTCGAAAAAGTCTATCACTCGACAAAACATTGTGAAAGGAGAAGGTTTATTAAATTCTTTAATAAACAAACTTCCTATTGAACTACATTTACCAGGCTATCAATATTGTGGACCAGAAACAAAACTTGAAAAACGTTTAGCTCAAGGAGATCCGGGGGTTAATTTGCTTGATCAAGCATGCAAACAACACGATATATCTTATTCAAAATTTAAAAATACAGCTGATCGACACATCGCTGATAAGATACTAACCGAAAAAGCTTGGCAGCGAGTTAAATCTAAAGACGCTAGTATAGCTGAGCGAGCAAATGCGCTATTGGTTACCAATATCATGAAGACAAAAACAAAATTTGGAATGGGTTGTTCTAAGAATGTAGATAAAAATGCTGAGGATAAAATGGCTAAAAATTAAAAGATTAAAACATATAATAAGACTAAACCGCTTTCTTTTTGAAAAGTAATGAAAGTTATTGGAAATAATATTAAACATAGAAAGCCAATTAATCTGGAAAAAGCTATTAAAATAGCCATATCATCTGCTAAGAAAACAGTTAGAAAAAACAGTAATAACATTAAGACACCTAGAGTTATTTCTGTACCGAAAATTGGTGGTGTAATTCCATTTCTTGTACCCTTGTTTGCTGGACTTTCAGCTCTTGGGGCTCTAACAGGAGGCGCTGCAGGAGTAGCAAAGACTGTCAATGATATTAGCATTGCTAAAAAAGATTTAGAGGAGAAAAAACGTCATAATCAACAAATAGAATCCACTGCAGTAGGTCAGGGTCTATACCTTAAACCTTATAGGAAAGGGCTTGGACTTTATTTAAATCCACAGTCAAAAAACTTCTAAGCTCACTACCCAATCGTGCATTAAATGAAATAGATTTGAGAAATTTCACAAAGAAATTAATTCCAAATTTTCGAGGAGTTTTCATGAGGGATAATTTACCAAAAAGAAAACCTTGGAAAAATGAGTGTGGAATTGTAAATCTGGATTCCTCAAACGGTCCCGGTACACATTGGGTAGCGTACAATAAAAAGATGATTATATTGAATATTTTGATAGCTTTGGAAATCTTCAACCTCCTATTGAAATTATTAACTATTTAGGCGAAAAAATTAATTATAATTATTCAAAATATCAAAACTATAACTCATTTAACTGTGTTCATTAATGTTTAAGATTTTTATATGATTGTTATTTTCAATTAAATAAATAACGAGTTTTATATACATATGGTTTCATTGTATTATTTATCACCATGGCGATGACACTTACACTAAGCGGTTGTACCTCTATTCTATCAGCTGAATATTTTCCACCTTTAAATTTAGATCAAGACTATGTTTGTGGATTGGTTGATTTTCAGACTTATAACTCTATACCAAATGTTGATGAGAATAATAATCTGTTTCATGTTGGAGAGTTTAAAATCGAAATCTACACAGGCTCGTATGAAATTGATGCAATTGCTTCATATATATCAGAAGTATTATTTACAAAAAATTCTGTCGTTAATGTTACAATGCAAGCAAATAATAACACAATTGAATGTGATATTGAATCTAATGAGACAATTTATTTCAATAAGGATAGAACTATTGGGAAATTATTAGGCTTCAGTAAACGTGTTCTCAACGCTGGGGAGGCTCACTCATCTGACTTACCCATAGATATAAACAAAGTAAATGTAATACGAATCGAGTGTAACATCATTACTGGTTCTTATTTTAATAACACTCCTGTGCATACAATTCATGAATTTTCACCAGAAGCAGGATCAGGCTATAAAATCATAGAGGTTCCAAAAAATGTTATCTATTTACCAGTGAATGTTAAACGAGTAAGGACTATAACTTTAAAACTTGTGGACCAGGACGGTGATCTAATAAATTTTAGAGGAGAAAGAATAACAGCACGATTACATTTAACTCCAAATCGAAAGAATGTTAATATATGATAATAATTATTTAACAGATATCAATACTACTCATTCAAGTAGTTCTACTCGAACATCAAAACTGACAACACATAAGTTATCTCCTGAAAATAAATCTTATCTTCTTTCCCTAGTTTAGTCCTTAAACTAAAATAAAAAAATGAATGATATATTGAATATTACTCATGGAGCAAACTATGATAATAGTATATCCAAGTTTGAATACCACAGCTACTCACCATTTCTTCAGTCATTCAATCCAATTGATGAAATACGCATACCCATACAACAACAGGATTTATGTATATTACCCTGTGAAAGTTACATTTATATAGAAGGAGGTCTGAATAAAGAAGATGGAACTGTTTCAACAGGAAAATTAATTAATAATGCAATAGCTTTTCTATTTGAGGAAATACATTATGAATTAAATGGTGTAGACATTGAAAACAATAAAAACGTTGGAATGAGAATGAAAGTAAAAGCTTAGAAAATGGATCATGGAGTGGAAACACTAGTATTTCTCCAGCGTTAGGCATTTTTAATTTTTGTTTGCCATTGAAAAATCTATTGGGGTTTGCTGAAGATTATAAAAAGATTATAGCAAATGCGAGACATGACCTAGTTTTAATTCGCGCTCGATCTAATGAGACTGCTTATTTTTCCAAAGATAATGAAGAATTAAAACTATCAATTTTTAAATTGCAATGGAGAGTTCCACACATCACTCTATCTGATTCAAATACACTTAACTTATTGAAGCAAATTCAATTAAAGCCCATTCAAATTCATTTTCGTAATTGGGAAATGTATGAATATCCAACACTATCAACCACCACTGATCATATATGGACGGTGAAAACTTCAAGTCAACTTGAGAAGCCTAGATATATCATCATTGCTCTACAAACTGATAGAAAAAATCAACGAAATAAAGATGCTAGCAAATTTGATAATTGTGCTGTCAGCAATATAAAAGTTCATTTAAATTCTGAATCTTACCCCCGAGAGGATTTAAACATAAAATATAAACTAGATCGATATGCCGTTCTCTATGATATGTATAGCAAATTTCAACATTCATACTATCAGAAACAAGCAAGTCCTCTTTTATCAAGAGCGGATTTTAAGGATATTGCCCCAATTATGGTTAGCGACTGTTCACGTCAAAATGAAACAATTAAAACAGGTCCTGTGGATGTAAGAATTGAGCTTAAAACATTAACTCCGATTCCTGCTTTAACAACCATGTATTGTGTAGTGTAGTAAACAAACGTACCTAACTAACTTATTCAGCTAGCATAAGCCCTAGAGTATTTGGGTTTGTCAAACGCCAGTCAGTTGTTTGTCCTCCCTTGATATCATCATATCTTATTATAAGTTTACCTTAAGCTAATGAATAAAGAAGTATAATCAAAAGTATCTTCTGCTTTTCACTCAAGTCATCACAGTGGCGACGAGGATTAACAAATTACATAAATTCTAAAATATTAATTCAAATTGATTAAAAACGCAAAATGTCTATAATCGGTTCGGTGGATAAGTTTGATTTCAATCAAAATGACTGGCTTATATTCAAAGCGAAATTAGAACAATTTTTCATAGCCAATGATGTAAGCGACATTGTGAAGAAGAAAGCAATCTTAGTAAATGCTATGTCAGAACAATCATACAAATTGGTTTTTAATTTAATTCATCCAAAAAAAATTGAGACATCCACATACGATGAACTAGTCAAAGCTCTAGATGGTCATCTTAAGCCAACAGTTTCAAAATTCTCAGAGCGATTTAAATTCTATTCTGCAGTAAAAGATCATAATGAAACAATAAGCGAATGGGCAGCTCGAGTTCGATCATTATCGATTAATTGTGATTTTGGTGGTGATCTTGATTCAGCCATGCGAGACAAGTTTATTATGGGACTGCAAAAGGGAGCGGCGAAGGATAAGCTTTTTTTGGAGTGCGTGACTACGCTGACATTCGATAAAGCTATTGAAACTGCGAATGCGGTTGAATGTGTCAAGCAACAATATGAGCTTGATGGAATTATAAAAAAAGAACCAAGTACATCATCCGATGCTATATACCGTATAGGACAAACGCGGCAAAGAGGTAGCAGTGGGCAGGGACAAACAACGGGAAAACAACATCATCAGCAGCAGCGTGGACAAAAACAGCAAGGTGGCAACAACAGCAAGGTTGACAGTAAATGTACAATTTGCGGATTGGCAAGTCATATGGAAATCTCATGCCGATTTAAGAATTACAGATGTAAGCGGTGTAAGCAAAGAGGGCATTTGCAACGGGTATGTCAACTTAAATACAGAAACCAAAATGGGCAACATGATTTAAAGTTTATTGAAAATTCAGAATTAGCTTTATTTAAAATAACTAACTGTAATGTAGATTCATATAAGCCTATTAAAGTTAAAGTGTACATGAATAATATTCCTATGATGATGGAGATTGACACGGGGGCTTCCATCTCCGCGATCTCTTGGAAAACATACCGAGATAACTTTAGTTTGCATGCATTGGAAAAATCCAATTTAGTTTTTAATAATTATAATGGCACAAAAATTATACCTATTGGTGTTTGTGAAATGGATGTATTATACAATAAGGTGTGCAAAAGAATTAAAGTAGTTGTTGTTGAAAATGGCGGTCCACCATTGCTGGGGCGAAACTTCTTAAATGAATTTGGCATACAGTTTTCAAACTTAAGTTATATTGAGAATAATGTTCCACAAGAATTACAGGTAATTATCAAACATTTTTGTGAGCTTTTTGATGGTAAATTAGGTAGATTCTATAAGGGTCAAATAACTTTGCATGTGAAAAAAGATTGCAGTCCTAAGTTTTTCAAGCCACGACAAATGCCTCTAGCTTTAAAAGAAAAGGTCGAAAATGAAATTGATAAGCTAGTGGGGCTCGGGGTATTAGAATCCGTTAATTTTAGCGAATGGGGAACTCCAATCGTCCCTATATTGAAAAAATCAGGTGAGGTTAGGATTTGTGGGGATTTTAAGATCACCATTAATCCCAACTTGTTAATTGACAAGTACCCACTTCCGCGTATCGAAGAATTGTTTTCGCAGTTGCACGGGGGCGAAGAATTCACCAAACTAGATTTGTCAATGGCGTACCAGCAACTGGTTCTAGACAAAGAGTCTAGAAAATTTACAACGCTCTCTACCTCTAAAGGCCTGTTTCAATATACTCGTTTAGTTTATGGGTTGGCATCAGCGCCAAGTGTTTTCCAGAAGATTATGGACACTTTGTTAATGGGCATTAATGGGGTGGTAGTATTTCTCGATGACGTGTTAATAACAGCTCCAAATAGGAAGTTACATATTGAAAAGGTTAAGCTGGTCCTTGGAATCTTACAAAATGCAGGGCTTAAATTAAACAAAGACAAATGTACGTTCCTAGCTAAGTCCATAAATTATTTGGGACATATAATAGACAAATCAGGATTAAGAACTTGCCCAAATAAGATAAAGACGATTCAGGAAATCCAGAATCCGACCTCCTTAAAAGAATTACAATCATTCCTTGGGGTAGTTAATTTTTATAGGAAATTTTTGCCTAATATTACAACCATTTATGCTCCATTATATAATCTTCTTAAAAAGATTGCGAAATTCGAATGGACTGACTTGCATTCTAATGCTGTTAGCCAAATTAAGAAAGAGTTGACCGAAAAATCTACACTGGCTCATTTTAATCCAAATCTTGTGTTAAAGCTAACCGTGGACGCAAGTCCGATTGGATTTGGTTTGGAAAGGCCAATCGAGTTTGCCTCTCGGAAGTTGTCTAAGACGGAACAAAGGTATTCCCAATTAGATAGGGAAGCTACTGCTATTCTTTTTGGAGTGAAAAGGTTTCACCACTACTTATATGGTAGACATTTCACATTAGTGACTGATAACAGGCCTTTAATGCATATTTTCGGTTCAAAGATAGGGATACCACAGATGGCAGCTAATCGTTTGCAACGTATTGCGTTAGTTTTGACGGGATATACTTTCACAATCGAATATATTCGCTCTGAGGCTAATGTCGCCGATTATTTTTCTCGATTTCCAGTTGAAGAGCCGTTAGATACGGTAGAAAACGAAAATGTGTTTTACATTAACTATGTGAAGGAAGCTAGTTATTTACCTGTCACGATTGAAGATGTCGAAAAGGAATCACAAAAAGATTCTGTTATAGCTAACGTTATCAAATTCATTCAAGTTGGATGGGACCTCGATAAGATAGATATTGAACTTAGACCATATTTTTTGAGACGGAATGAATTAAGTGTTGAGTCAGGTTGTTTTTTTTGGGGCTACCGTATCATTATTCCAAAAACATTGCATTCAGAGGTTTTAGCGGAAATACATAAAACACACATGGGAATAGGGAAGATGAAAGCTATGCCAAGAAGCTATTGTTGGTGGCCAAAACTTGATAGTGATTTGGAAACGATTAGTAAATCATGTGAACAGTGTTTGGCAACTAGAGCTAGTTTCCCAAAAGGAAATCTTATGTGTTGGGAATGGCCTGAAGAACCATGGATGCGGGTGCACATAGATTTTTTGGGACCATTATATAGGAGGTGGTTCTTAGTTTTGGTGGACAGCCATAGTAAGTGGCCCGAGTGTTTTGATATGGGCACACAATGAGTAAAGCTACAATTATTAAACTAAGACCATTATTTGCGCGTTTTGGCATACCTAAAACGTTGGTTTCCGATAATGGCACTGCTTTTGTTTCGAATGAGTTCGAAATTTTTTTGAAAACCAATGGTATAAAGCATCTTACAACACCAGTAGGAAATCCAGCCACAAATGGTTTAGCGGAAAATTTTGTGAAAACTATTAAGAATGCGTTAAAACGGGTATTGGAATCGAATGAAAAAATTGATATTAATACGGCTATTAATGCA
Source organism: Philhelius pedissequus (assembly GCA_910595825.1). NCBI lineage: Eukaryota > Metazoa > Arthropoda > Insecta > Diptera > Syrphidae > Philhelius > Philhelius pedissequus. The sequence goes on along the minus strand of OU343160.1, from coordinate 120,749,099 downwards.
TTTCTATTAGACTATAGGAATACTATTCATTCAACAACAGGTGTATCTCCAGCTGAGTTAATGATATGTAGAAAATTAAGAACTAGATTAGACCTACTTAATCCTAATCGAAACATGCAAATTGATGTAAGTAAAATTAAAACTACAGTCGAAAAACAACAAGTAAAACAGAAAAAAACATTATAAATCTAAAACAAGAAAAAGTTTTCAAACAAATGAAGTTGTAATGGTAAAAGATTATTCAAAAGCTAATAAAGTAACTTGGACTTAAGCGAAAATTGTAAAAATCTTGGGCATGCAAATATATTTAGTGAAAGTAACACATTCTGATAAAATATGGAAAAGACATTTAAATCAAATGATTAGTACTTGTAACAATGATTATTATGAAAACAATATTTCTAAAGTTTTAAATAATGACAATGCAAACTATATTCCTACAACCTTAAATGATGATCACATAAATGTAATTAACAATAAAGATGAAAAGGATGTTGAAACTCCTAGCAAACTTATTAAAAATTTTTGTGAAAATTCTAATTTACAAATAAATGAACCATTATTTGAAGTTGTAGAAGAACCTAATTTAGAAGATAAAGAGTTAGATAAAGATGAAGAAGATAAATTAAAAAATGTTAATAACGCACAAAATGTTAAAAGTTATATTAAGAAAAGGGGTGGAGATACATCTAAAAAGAAAGAAACAAAAACTCATAAATTAAGAAGTAATAAAGATAAACCATGAATTGTTAAATAATAATAATAATAATAATGACATTGTAAATTCTTATATTATTATGTAGGACTCACAACTAAAGGGGGATATTGTAGTGTAGTAAACAAACGTACCTAACTAACTTATTCAGCTAGCATAAGCCCTAGAGTATTTGGGTTTGTCAAACGCCAGTCAGTTGTTTGTCCTCCCTTGATATCATCATATCTTATTATAAGTTTACCTTAAGCTAATGAATAAAGAAGTATAATCAAAAGTATCTTCTGCTTTTCACTCAAGTCATCACACACATACACTTAACTTATTGAAGCAAATTCAATTAAAGCCCATTCAAATTCATTTTCGTAATTGGGAAATGTATGAATATCCAACACTATCAACCACCACTGATCATATATGGACGGTGAAAACTTCAAGTCAACTTGAGAAGCCTAGATATATCATCATTGCTCTACAAACTGACAGAAAAAATCAACGAAATAAAGATGCTAGCAAATTTGATAATTGTGCTGTCAGCAATGTAAAAGTTCATTTAAATTCTGAATCTTACCCCCGAGAGGATTTAAACATAAAATATAAACTAGATCGATATGCCGTTCTCTATGATATGTATAGCAAATTTCAACATTCATACTATCAGAAACAAGCAAGTCCTCTTTTATCAAGAGCGGATTTTAAGGATATTGCCCCAATTATGGTTATCGACTGTTCACGTCAAAATGAAACAATTAAAACAGGTCCTGTGGATGTAAGAATTGAGCTTAAAACATTAACTCCGATTCCTGCTTTAACAACCATGTATTGTATGATACTTCATGATCGTATAATTGAGTACAATCCATTAACAGGAGAAGTTAACAAACTTACTTAAATTGTATGTACTTATATGATAATTTATTATTAGAAAGAGTTAATTTGTTGAGAACAGACATCTAAAAAATGTATATACACTTGGTAGACATTCAAGGATTTGGTGATTTAAACAGCAATCGTTTCATTCTGAAGGAAGTAGCTGTATTACATAATGAGAATCGTCATCATCACTTTATTGTTAGTCCACCATTTAATTTAAGCCTTACATCAGATTCATTTAGAAGACAAGTTAATTGGTTGTATCATAATTATCACGGATTAACCTGGAATGGAGGATATGCACGTCTTTCTCAAGTAGAGATATTTATTCGAGAAAAACTTCAAAGTGGTGTTGTTTACGTTAAGGGTACTGAAAAGAAACAATGGTTACAATCCTTACTCAATAATGAAAACGTAGAAGTCGTTAACCTCGAAGAAGATATCTATTACAGATGTCCAAATTTAAAAGAACTTAAAAAAATGTATCCAAATATAACTTCCAAATATGGATATCATGGAAAAATATGTGCACTTCAAAATGTTTATCTCTTAAGTAAATTTATTAGTGAAGCTAAGAATTATAATTTATAGTTCAATAAAACAATTTTGTATAATACTTGATACTTTATTCTTTTTATTATATTTTTTTTTTATATTTACATATTATTTTCAACCCTATTTTATAATGACCCCAAGCTAGTGTATTGATATTATTACTACATATAAATCTTTTATCGTCTGCACAGCTTAAACTTAATTTGTTGATACATTCAGTATATATAGTATGTTGTCTAGATCTAAAGTTTGACATTTTACTATAAAAGTTACGCTTATGTAACAAACAATCTATATAATTTTGCAAAGATAATTTTTTTACAGCTGCTGATTTAACACCTTTTGCTTTTTTTATCACAGATACATCTTCAATATCAATACTATACATTTTAGCTCTTAACCCAATAAATTCCTTCATTATTCTTCCATTATTCTCATCCTTCATATAACCTAATTTTTTCACATTGAGCTGAGCAATATCATAGGGGTTATGTAGGGGGTAATCTGAAGTATCAAACATTTTAATTATATCACTCTTAATATCGCTGTAAAAGTCATCAGTTCGTATATGATAAATAAATGAGTCAGTATCCATATAAGCCAGTTGTAGGTTCTTAGTAAATTTTGGTTTCATATAAGCATAATGAAAGTCATACATTTTATACTTTGAAATCTCTAATACGCAAAAACCAAAGTATATAGGCTTATTATAGACACAGTAAATTCGTTTTAACTGAATAGCAGCCATAGTTTCGGAAAATTCTAAAATGCTATGAAAATTAGGTTTAGCGATAAGAGCACGACTACCAAGATGTCTACCTCTGCTTTCTACTGAATCAACAATTCGAACATCTTTTCATTTGTCTACATTCTCCATAGTTTTTCCAAATACAGCATTATTACAGAGTTTACGTTGATCCGTTTCAAACTTTGTAGTTACTTTTTTTCTAAGTTCATTGTTTAAATCAATATATTTTTTCAACCATTTGGATTGTTTGAATTGCATCACTCTGTAAATTGTCTTTAACACTAAACCATTTTCAAGGCACTGGATTAAACTTTTGTAATGTATTATGTAATTTACCTTATTATTTAAATCAACAATTAATTTTTTATCTGATTTGTTAGGCAATGAAATATTTGACGGACCGAAAGGAAGATCGTTATGACCATAATATATTTCTATAGGATATTCAAGATCAACTTCTAAAACATAACCAATGTTTATATTTGAAATTAACCATGCTTTAATCCCACCTAAATTATCTGGAGGTTCAACAAATTTAAAGTCTGAATGTGGTAGATAGTTAGACATTGCCCAACCGTAAAGATTATTAGCATCCAAATACATTAAATAATCAGATGGTTTACTTGAATCATAATCGGACATATATTTATTATTTGCTTTAGAATGTCGTAAGCTACACTGTGTCAAACCTCCTCTTATACCTATAGCGAAAAAGTTATACATGTTTATATCAGTTAAAAGTCCAAGTTTTACACTTGTTTCTGTTACATTTAAAATGTGACCAAACTCTAACAGCGTGATTATAGTCATCTTGGTTGCTATCTTCTTCAATCAAAGAATTTCTAAAAGATTCTATTGGAGGGAGCTCTGTCTCACTTAATTTGTCTATAGAGTCTAAATAGTCATAGCAATAAAACACCCTTAAGAGTCATTAGTTGAAAAATTCATCATCTTTGAAAAATGATGTTAAAATTTTAAAATCTGTTTTTTTTATCTAATGTTTTTGCTATACTATCAATACTCGAAGGTAGAAATCTAAATGAGTCTAAGAATCGTAATTCTAAAAACTCTCCTTACTTACTATTTTTAAGATTTTTGATGAAATTGATATATATTTCTCGTTGTTGAGAGGAATAATATTTATAGACCTTTTGATATTACCCAGCTCTTTTATGAATAAATGTGAGTCATATCCGGTTAAGTTATGGAAAAAAATAGGAATAAATTTAGGTATATTATAATTTAAATTACATTTGGAATGTGCGGCCGCTCTGAATTTTCCAGTTAGATGGTCATGATCCCGAACCTTTAGACTCCCCTACACTGGTTTCTTACAGATATGACATGTTGTTGCTTGTTGAAATTTAATTTCATCCTGAGGTGTTATAATCATCGGGATTTTCGTTCCCAACTGATTTTTATAAATATTTTGACAGTCTTCAAGCAAGTTCGATATAAAAACTTGAGTACAGTCTTCACCTAGAATAAAAACAAAAAATAATTATATTATATTACCAGACAATTTATATATTACATATGAGGTTTTAAGAATAATTTTTACTTACCAGTGTATTTGAAAAGTTTATTCAAAGATGTATTAAATGAACATTTGATAAAATAGGACACAGTAATTGGAACATGTTTTTTAATAGATGTAGTTGACGGGTTTGATGGATCAGGTTGACAGGTATCAATATTCACCAGCATGCACTCAAAATCTGCATAGATGACAAATGGCACTTCTAGTGATCTATGTTGATGTTCAAACTGTAGTATATTATCTGGAGCATCTGGTAGTGTTGTCACAGTTTTATTGCATTCATTTTTTGCAGACATGAATTACATATTCCTACTGATCGATAGCTATGACTCAGTTGTGCTCCTATTAATCTAGACATATTTTTTATCCAAACAAAATGACTACAATCTCCTTCTTGTATTAGTAATAAATTAATATGTTGTTGTCTTTTGTGTTGAGAGTTGAAATATGGACCGATAACTCTATAACTTTCTCCAGATCCATTTTTTTCTACTCCAAAAACATTTATACTAATTGTGGGATTGAGTGTCTCAAAGATCGATATGTCTTTAAGTTTCAAAGGGAACTCTAAGTTTGTAAAGTCAATTTGTATTTCACTCATTAAATTTATCACATCATGTTGAATGTTTTCAATCTGATAACAGTTTGGTCTATTTGTATTTGTATCTACGAGGTAAAGAGCTGATATAACTGCCCATTTAAAACAGAATTCATCATTATTTTGGACATTAACACAGGCATGCTTTAGTTCAATGCTTTTTGGAAGGCTTATGTAACTCGAGCCTCTGAAGGGTTTATACCCATTAATATTTACTTCAATATGTTTAATACACAATAACGCCCATCCTGAATCTCTCTCCTGAAACTCTTCACTTTTAACTTCAATTGTTTTAAACATATTTTTAATTATATCTTTCAAATCATCATTTTTTAAAGCTATTTGCATTGGACATTTAAACGATTTTATGCTTATTTCACTTTTTTCTGATTCTCCTTGTGTTGATATAAATTTTATGAACTCTGCAAATAGTTCAATGCTGAACTTTATACCCTCTTTGGTTTCAAACGAGTAATCAAGTAATTTAATTATATCAAGTATGCAGCTATTTAAAAATTTGGTAATGTCTATAAGCCCTTCATCGGTATTTTCTAAGGAATAGGTTTCCACTTTACCTTCAAAACAATGCCTTATTCTGTTAAAACGAGTATTGTTGACTGGAACTTTGCTCTTTCTCTTATGCTCATTAGTTCTAAGGTGATGACCCCATCCAGATACTAGCACATCTATTTCGCAGTTTTCACATCTACGTTTTTTCGATGATGAATGAGGTTGTGATATAGAATCATTCATGTCTTTTGAAAGTTTTCTCTTGCTGCTAGTTGGCTGATCAATTACTCGCTCTTGACAGGAGACGTTAATATGCTCCTTGTGGAAGTGCTCCAACATTGAATCCTTTCGTGTATATGTTTTGTCACACTGAGGACATTTAATTTTATCGCCATGTGCAGCTCTTATATGTCTATTCAGAGTTCCGATATGAGTAAATTTAACACTGCATACGTTACACTCAAAATTCTCCATTTTATTCTTTTTAAGTTTTTTTAGTTAGACTAAACTAATTTTTTTTATAAAGCTTGCGATTTGTTCTATGCTCAACAGTTGTTATGATTGCACTGAACAACTTATAAAATATAACTCGACTTGAAACCTTTCATATAAAATCAATTTTTTTTTCATAGAAGAGAAGATAAACAAAAACCATAATACATTTTTTTTTTGAAGAAGAACAGATAAATAAAACCATAATACAAAGAAGAGAAGATAAAGAAAGCTATAAAAATAAATGAAAAAAACAATTTTTAATGTTGAAATTATTTTACTACTCTTTTTTCTTTTTTTCTAAAAACATTGACGTTTTTGCGAGAAGACAAAAATGTCATCATCATCTTCTTCATCTTGTTGAGTAATTACAGCTGATTTTCTCTTACTAGAACATTCAGCCTGTTGTGGTGCAAGGAACTCAACTCCATCATCTTCCACCATAATCCTCATTCCCATAGGTGGAAGGAATTTAACACCGTCGTGTCCCTTCATAATCCGCATTCCTACCAATTTTTGGATTTCTTCCATATTTAGATTCTTAAACCTCTCACTTAAGAATATCTTATAGTTCTCAATTTCTATGAGGACTCTTGGACCGAACTTTGTATTACATACTTTAGCTTCTAAAATTGTTTTCGGTGTTGATCCTAAGTCCTTCAAAGGGAGCAGAGGTTTTTCACAGATATATTTATTAATTTTTTTGTAGAAACGATTCCATTTTTTTTTTTTTTTAATAATTAGATACTGAAAGTTTAACAAGTAAGACTATAATGAAAATTAAAAGAAAAATACAGTCTATTTATACAATCTTATCATTCTAGTAACAATGTAAATGAAATGGATTTCTCTAAATTTCACATGTCTAACCACAAATTCTAATTATAGATGGCATAGTTATTAGTCTTTATCATTCCCACAGTTAAAATAAAAAAAACCTAAATTCAACCAACTGATATGATAGAGATTTCTAGAATTACCACATTCCTTGGTCTTTATCATTCCCACAGTTAAAATAAAAAAAAAAAAAAAAAAAAAAAACTTAAATTCAACCGACTAATATGATATGGATTTAAGTATTACATTCCTTAGTCTTTATCATTCCCACAGTTAAAATAAAAAAAAAAAACCAAATTCAACCAACTGATATGATAGGGATCTCTGGAATTATCACATTCCTTAGTCTTTATCATTCCCACAGTTAAAATTAAAAAAAACCTATATTCAACCGACTAATATGATTAGTGTCCGAAAAAATAAAAACCGCATTCCTTGATGTTTTTCCTCATAGTTATCAAAAAATTGTTCCTTATATGGAAACCATATATATATATTTAGGGGATTTAGGTTTATGTTTAAATGAAAAAAAAAAATGTATAAAAAGACCAACAAATTTTGTATTCCTCCAAAACAAAATTTCAAGTTGTAGACGAAAGAATACAAAAATGGCTTTACAATTATTAAAATTATATCTGGAAGAGTTCGAAAAGTCTACAGACTTTTATTTGGAGTCAGATGAGCGAGGATACAACATTAGCCCACCAAATAGCAAGAGCTAAGCTGGTGGATGGTTTATACCACCTAGCAATTTCGGGAGGGTTGATGTTGAGCTAAGCTACTCGTATTAAACATTTCCAAAAATTTTTTAAATAAAATAAAAAAAAAATATATATATATTGCACAATCATTTTTTATTTCATTGAAAATTTTGTTTACAGATTTTGTTGTTGTTGTTGTTGTTGTTGTTGTTGTTGTTGTTGTTGTTGTTGTTGTTGTTGTTGTTGTTGTTGTTGTTGTTGTTGTTGTTGTTGTTGTTGTTGTTGTTGTTGTTGTTGTTGTTGTTGCTGGTCTTGTGGTTGTTGTCTCACCCTCTGCGAAGGTAGAAATCTAATCTACGTTGATCCAACCAATCAATTATAAATACAAATTAAAAATGCACAGTTCGATCATCATTTTTTCTTTCGTAGCATTTTTTTCTTTCGTTAACAAAAATATAAGATATGCTCTCACCATTTCTAATACAGCTTACATTCTATCCCATGTTCTGGTTGTACTAGTAATCTGCGCCGCCGCCGCCGCCACGCATCGCACCCGCCCCGCATCGCACCCGCCCATCACGCATTGCAACCTAATCAGTTCATTGCCTTCCATTTATATAATATTCAATGATACACTACCTCTTAACCACATACGTAATTTATTCAACTTTTTTTATATTATCCCAAACGTTTTTTTCCTTTTCTTAATTTACTTCCCAAACAACTTTTTTTTTATATTATCCCAAACGTTAGCGCCATACCTTATCATACAATTTTTTCCTTTTCTTAATTTACTTCCCAACACCTTCAACCACCACAACCCCGCCCCGCGTCGTCGCCTCGCATCAAACCACACACATCGATACCTAATCACTTCATGTGACCGTTGCTGCCGGTGTAGCCCCAAAAATAATTTATGCGTCATCCAAGATATGATTTCTACAATTTAAGCCTAGTACGCTGCTGATGCGAAACGAAAAATCCCATACAAAAATGACACGACGAAATCATGAACGAAAAATTTCGTTCTACTTTTCGTTTTCCAGTACGCTGCTGAACGACGAAATGTGTAATTTTAGTGGATAGCTGTAGTAGATTTCTTAGTACAATTCTCCACTCTTTTCGTTCTCAATTTAATTGACCTGCACATTAATTGCTTGCGAAATTTTGACATTTCATTTTTTTTTATAAAAAAAAAGTCAAGCTCTTGTAATGCTTACTTGATTTTTCTTTGGCTTTGTGTTTTCTCTAGTGTCTGGTTTTTCTGTGCATTTCCTGTATTAAATTATTCAAAATACATTCAATTCTAATTTTGTATCAAAACCAATTTCAAAATCGACTAAACTAAATCTGCAAAATGAAAATGGGAAGTTGGAAAGAAGCACACCCTTCACATATCTTATCGGCGAACAAGATATAGCTGATCTTTATTTGGAGTGCTGATTATAACCAACTATTGACTTTTCTCATACCTAGTGCTAGTGCTTAGATTAAAAATAACCTATGTCCTATTAAAATTAATTTATTTTAAGTGACTACTAAATAAAAATATTATAATCAAGATTCAGTAGTTTGTTCTGCAATTAACTGTCCATGTCATGATTTTTAAAATACATTTGTTACTCCGACTTTTAAATTCTATGCGACCTTTGACACCATATAAATATAAAAAAAACACTCACCATTTCTAACTACATACTTTCAACACATAAATTAACTCAATTGCCACAAAGAAAAAATCAAATCGACCGCCCGATACTGGCAGTACGAATATGAATTTCCGACCTGGTCGGGACCAACGACAATTAAGGAAATCATCGTTACCACATAATGTTTGGTTGCAAAAAGGCCATCTTAAACGATACCCACCTCTATTTAGAAAGCCTGTTTCCGATCTCATTGATTGGCGATTTTATACCATACCCCAGAACTTATTTCTCAAGTTAAGATAATCTGTTTAATGTTTACTTCGTGAAAATCGGCACGGGATGGACATTGTTATTTAGTCTACAATTTCAGGTGATGACCTCGCTAGTCCTTTGTTGTGTTGATAGAAAGAAGATGATGACAAATCATTTACCTCGCATTGCCATCGCTACCTTGTTTTTCTTTTCTGGACGAAGTTTTTTTTTTTTTAATGTAATTGAACAATCGTATGGCAGATGCCCTGCTCGTGAATTTGATAGCAAATCAAGCTGCTTGCAAGCTGGTCACTTGTCAATTGGATTTGACATATAAGGCCATGCATTTTTACTATTCATTCGATTTTAGTATTAATTGAGGAAGCAAGACCTATAGTTAAAATGGGAATCGATCAAAGAGCATTCGCAGAGTAGCAGAGCGGTCAAGTACAAACCCACTAAGAAAACTCACTGATGAACAAGTGAAAATGCAACCCGTTCCAAAAATATATTCTAAAAGCTATTCACTGTTCTCTTGGAATATATAATCTGAAAATACTTTGAAGTGTATCTTTGGAACGGGTTATCCTAAAAACTTGGTTGATACTTTTTGTAATCTACTCTTGATGCTCTCAAAATCAGCATCAAAAGTTTTTATGTAGAAGCCTTATTGCAAAAAATCACTCTTGAAATACGCATATTTAGAATGATGTATGCGTATTCCTGGAGCTATTTTTTTTAATACAACTTTTTTGCAAAAAATATTGATGCTTCCTTTGAAAGTATGAAGTGCTGATTCTAAAAAGATATCGCTCGCCTTTATTGGACAACCCGTTCCAAAGATATAGTTCAAAACCTATTCACTGTTCACCTTGAAATACATAATCTGAAAATACTTTGAAGTGTATCTTTGGAACGGGTTATCCTAAAAACTTGGTTGATACCTTTTTGTAATCTACTCTTGATGCTCTCAAAATCAGCATCAAAAGTTTTTATGTAGAAGCCTTATTGCAAAAAATCACTCTTGAAATACGCATATTTAGAATGATGTATGCGTATTCCTGGAGCTATTTTTTTTAATACAACTTCTTTGCAAAAAATATTGATGCTTCCTTTGAAAGTATGAAGTGCTGATTCTAAAAAGATATCGCTCGCCTTTATTGGACAACCCGTTCCAAAGATATAGTTCAAAACCTATTCACTGTTCACCTTGAAATACATAATCTGAAAATACTTTGAAGTGTATCTTTGGAACGGGTTATCCTAAAAACTTGGTTGATACCTTTTTGTAATCTACTCTTGATGCTCTCAAAATCAGCATCAAAAGTTTTTATGTAGAAGCCTTATTGCAAAAAATCACTCTTGAAATACGCATATTTAGAATGATGTATGCGTATTCCTGGAGCTATTTTTTTTAATACAACTTCTTTGCAAAAAATATTGATGCTTCCTTTGAAAGTATGAAGTGCTGATTCTAAAAAGATATCGCTCGCCTTTATTGGACAACCCGTTCCAAAGATATAGTTCAAAACCTATTCACTGTTCACCTTGAAATACATAATCTGAAAATACTTTAAAGTGTATCTTTGGAACGGTAAAAACTTGGTTGATACCTTTTTGTAGTCTACTCTTGATGCTCTCAAAATCAGCATCAAAAGTTTTTATGTAGAAGCCTTATTGCAAAAAATCACTCTTGAAATACGCATATTTAGAATGATGTATGCGTATTCCTGGAGCTATTTTTTTTAATACAACTTCTTTGCAAAAAATATTGATGCTTCCTTTGAAAGTATGAAGTGCTGATTCTAAAAAGATATCGCTCGCCTTTATTGGACAACCCGTTCCAAAGATATGGTTCAAAGTATTTTCAGATTATGTATTTCAAGGTGAACAGTGAATAGGTTTTGAACTATATCTTTGGAACGGGTTGTCCAATAAAGGCGAGCGATATCTTTTTAGAATCAGCACTTCATACTTTCAAAGGAAGCATCAATATTTTTTGCAAAGAAGTTGTATTAAAAAAAATAGCTCTAGGAATACGCATACATCATTCTAAATATGCGTATTTCAAGAGTGATTTTTTGCAATAAGGCTTCTACATAAAAACTTTTGATGCTGATTTTGAGAGCATCAAGAGTAGATTACAAAAAGGTATAAACCAAGTTTTTAGGATAACCCGTTCCAAAGATACACTTCAAAGTATTTTCAGATTATGTATTTCAAGGTGAACAGTGAATAGGTTTTGAACTATATCTTTGGAACGGGTTGTCCAATAAAGGCGAGCGATATCTTTTTAGAATCAGCACTTCATACTTTCAAAGGAAGCATCAATATTTTTTGCAAAGAAGTTGTATTAAAAAAAATAGCTCCAGGAATACGCATACATCATTCTAAATATGCGTATTTCAAGAGTGATTTTTTGCAATAAGGCTTCTACATAAAAACTTTTGATGCTGATTTTGAGAGCATCAAGAGTAGATTACAAAAAGGTATAAACCAAGTTTTTAGGATAACCCGTTCCAAAGATACACTTCAAAGTATTTTCAGATTATGTATTTCAAGGTGAACAGTGAATAGGTTTTGAACTATATCTTTGGAACGGGTTGTCCAATAAAGGCGAGCGATATCTTTTTAGAATCAGCACTTCATACTTTCAAAGGAAGCATCAATATTTTTTGCAAAGAAGTTGTATTAAAAAAAAATTGCTCCAGGAATACGCATACATCATTCTAAATTTGCGTATTTCAAGAGTGATTTTTTGCAATAAGGCTTCTACATACAAACTTTTGATGCTGATTTGGAGAGCATCTAGAGTAGATTACAAAAAGGTATCAACCAAGTTTTTAGGATAACCCGTTCCAAAGATACACTTCAAAGTATTTTCAGATTATGTATTTCAAGGTGAACAGTGAATAGGTTTTGAACTATATCTTTGGAACGGGTTGTCCAATAGGCGAGCGATATCTTTTTTGAATCAAAACTTCATACTTTCAAAGGAAGCATTAACAAAACCAAAAGTAGTTTTGTCACCAAATTACTTTTAGATTTATTTTTCTGTCACCAAATTTCCTTTATATATAATTTTTTTGAAATAATTCTTGGACTTGAAAATGGTATCCGGAATTAGTAAGAAACCATAAATTAGAACTCATAACCGTTTACATCATTCCAATGAAGGACGTAGTTTTCGAATTATAGAGTGGTTTACCTCCCTATTTAATTGATTTTCTTAAAATTGATAGAAATTTCATCAAATCGGCAGATAAACCAGTTAATAAGTCCCAAAGTATTTGCTTAATTTCCATCATTTAAACGGTTCTGAGTTTTATTTTAAATCCTCTATGTGTAACAAGAACAATTTTTAAATCCAAGAATTATTTCAAGAAAATTACATCTAAAAGTAATTTGGCGACAAAAAATTTTCCATCTAAAAATAATTTGGTGACAAAATTACTTTTTTTTTTACAACTTGTCATTTGTTTTTGACAGCTTACAGAACTCTCCGCAAATATTTTTCCGCTGTGGTTTTCGTTAGCATTTCGCTCTCCTAGTGGAGACCACCGAAAAATTTCGTTTCGCATCAGCAGCGTACTAGGCTTTAAAACGAAAAAAAAACTTGAATAATTCTTAAGCCCCTAGTATATGATTCATACTACATAAAAAACATTATTTTCTCTTAGCTCTTTAAACAGCATGGCGATTAACATGAAATCACTTCTCAAGCAACATCATGCGATACTATTTTTGATGGCAAGACCATACGACTAGTATATAGGCTGTGCCGCTGGTGCCGAACCCGCTTATTTATACTACTTCCGAGGTATCTACGCAACAGAATTCGAATAATCCTGGCAGTCCAATTTCTAGAGTGTTTATTGGGGAAACATTTAGCACTGGGTAAGGAATAGTTACAAAGCTCTTATTTAATTCATTTAAATCTAAACTCGTGTCAATTTTTTGACTAGTTTTGCCCACGCCGATTTCTCTTAGATTGCGCCAAAGCTGACGACCGTTTATTGACGGATTTATTTTATTTGCAAAAAACTTCCGTTTGGCATATTTAATTTTTTAACTATTTCATTGCGCAGGCAACGATACAATTCCAATTGAACATCAAGTCTATACCGTTTCCAATTTTTGTAGGCCTGGTTACGTCTTTGGATAAGTTTTAAAATTTCATTAGTAAACCAAGTACACTTACCATATTTAATCCGTTTGACTTTAATTGGAATATGTTCTTCAAAAAGAATACGAATGCTATTGTTGATAAATTTTATCTGATTATATACAGAAGGCATAAAAAATACCATATCTCATTTTATGTTTTGCGCATCTAACTCAAGTTGACGGTAGTCAATATTTAGAAAATCGCGGTATTCATAAGTTAATTCCGGCCGATTTACTGAAAATTCAAAGATTAAGTACAAGAGATCGTACTTTGAAAATACAGAGGCTGACAACTGGTTATAGAAAAGAACGCTGTTAATATCGTGAACGAAAAAAACATCCAATAGTGTACTAGTATTTTCAGTAAAGTGAGTAGCACAATTTGTATTTACTGGGAAAAGATTAAGAGAAAGCATGTTCTCGGTAATGTTGGTTTCAGATAACAGGTTGCTATTTAAGTCACCACTAATAATTATTTTAAGATACTTTGTGGAGAGTGATTCAAGGAGACTAAAGATTGGTGCTGGATTAATTTGACTACTGGGTCTATAAACACATCCAATGAGTAGATTACCAGAGAAAGATTTCATTTCTACAAATACATAATCAATTTCACTTCCCATCATCGACTTACACTTCAAGCAACACTTTAACTCTTCTTTCACGTATAGCGCTGCACCTCCACCCCTCCTTCCCATTCTATCACCCGAAAAATTGTATAAAAAAAACAATTAAAAGGGAAAATAAAAAAAATAAAGGCGTATGCAAATGGAGAAAAATAATATTAAACACAATATATGACTAAGTTAAATTAATTACACTAAACTAAACTTAATTTAAATATCCCCAAATTAAATTATATTTAAGCATTTATAGATAAAAATTAAGTAAACAAAAAACGATAAATATAGAAAGTACACTATAGTTTGAGAACAACTGATAAATTAAATACTGGTAGTATATTATAATAATAAATCATTTTTGGGACTGGCAATATCGTTCAATATGTCAATGTTGTTAACCTTGATTTCTTCATCCTTTCAATGACGTTTGACATATATCCATCCACGCATAGTAAATACGGAGACGAGTTGTTTATGTTTTTTAATTACTGAAGTGCAGCGTGGAGTATATTGTTATTTTTTTTGCTTAACACTCGCGTAGGTAAACCATTTAATCAGAATTTACACCAAAGTCTTTCAAAGTTAATTGTCTATTATTTTGTTTGCGATAACGTGCAATCGACGTGAGAATATAGTTTCTTTCATATGCGGAGTTAAATTTTATTATAATAGCGGGATTAGAAATGATATTAATTTGTGAACGACTGATTTGCGACGGGCGATTGCGAAAACAATTTATTAATGTTGGCGGTAAAATTTTTAGTTCATGGCACAAATGATTAAAATAGCGTTTAATTTTTCATTTTCAATTAGTGGTATTCCAAAAATAACTGCATCGCGCGCAATTTTTTGGTTTTCTATATCTTCTTGCATAAACTTAATGTCACCCAGCTCCGCGCGTAAACTATTTAAATTTGAGTGATTGTTGGGCAAGTCAATGTTTACTTGTGACAGTGTTGTTTTTACTTTTTTTAATTCGTCTTGAAGTGTTGAAATATCATTGTTGGAAGTAGTTTGGTTTATTTCTACGTAATTGCGTTATTTTATTATTGATTACAGAGATTGATTTATTGAGTTCGGCAAATTGAGAATCAATTTTTTGCGCGAGGGTGTTATTATTTTGTTCAATTTTTGCTAATATTAAAGAGATAATTAACGCACTTTGATGTGTTACGTGGGCCAACATATCAATAGTGCCTACCCGGTAAGCGCGGCGAGATACCGACCGACTGCATCGCCATCTCTCGACGAAGGTTTTCCTTCTGTTGATTTTTTTGTTTGTTTTGTTGATGTGGTATTTATTTGGTCTTCTTTATTCCAAATAATCTGAAAAGAAAGATTTCATTAGTAAATCAATATTATATAGAACAGATTAAATTACATAAATACCACATGTATGTGTGGACATATGTAATTTGTTTTGCAAAACTCGTATGCTTTCACACCCGATTTTTGCAATACAAATTCGATACTTAAAACACGCTACAATTACCTCAAATACAAATACGTATGTTCGGGATAATCTGAAAATAAAATAATAGGAAAAAAATATTAAATAAATGCTTTACAATTTATGTAAATTTCACAAGTAATACTCACCAATAGATTCTGTTCCATCCATGACCGTCTTGTTTACATTCTGACATTACATGTTTGTTAATTTTGTTGTTATCATAGCTGCCTGGTTTCTTCTGCGCATGCGCAGGTAGCTTTATCTCTTTTCACCTAAGGGAAAAGGAGGCAGACAATTTTCTACTAGCGCAGAAAACTTTATTACAGTTTAGTTCATCCAATGGATGAACTTTAATGAACTTAATTATGGTTTCAGTCCAAGGCAGTGCTAATGAGTGTAAAAGAATTTTGGTTGAAAAAAGGAAATTTTAGTAGGCAAAGATATTTTATGAAGTTTATAGATGGATTATAGGGTTATATTGATTAATTAGGATAAATATTAGATACGATTAGAATTAATTGAAATTACTTTAGTGAAAGAGAATGAAGACTGAGATAGGTAGATAAGTGTTTATCATTAGTGAATATGTGTGTGTGCAATTTCTTGGACGTGGATGAGGGGGCATTTGCACTTACAAGTAGTTATCTCACTCAGATGTAGTTGTAACTTCTTACTTATGTAATAGGTAAAGACAAGGAACTAGCCAAAGGGATTTTATGGTCATTGTTTCGTTTTGTATCAACCGAAATCGTAGTGTTCTGAAGGCAAATTTTTAACGGCCATTACATAATATTTTAAATTAAAATTTAAAATTGAAATTTTTGGAATACTTTTCCAATTTTTTTTTAAGTAAGTAAGCGATTAGTGATTTGAGTAAGCTCAAGAAAATAGCTAAGCGGTTTGTATGAAACAATTGAGATTCGTATAGAAGGAAGCTTTAATGGGAAATGAACAAAAGGATTCCTTTCAAAGGATTACCATTTTACCAAAACTCTTAAGCAGATGTTTAGGCCAGATCTTTCAAAAGATCTAGAAAGATCAAAAAGCAGAAGCTTAAGCCTCTGCTAACTCTACCTTCTTTTCGTCTTATGTTCCTTGGCAATTTCTCATTAATACACCCCAGGAGAGGCACCAAGCCTACCAATAAAGGGTACTATACATATATTCCAATATATATATATATATATATACATAGATACCCCAGCCAACGAAGGTGGATCTTGTGAAGGAAGGGGATGTTTCGCAGAACAGAGAGATAAAGGAGTGAAGATAAAGGATAAAAGAGCAGTGGAAAGTGAAGAGAAAAGGGAAAGGTTAAACTGAAAATAGAAGAATTATTAGTAAAAGAACATTAAAACATAATTTTTTTAAATACATTTTTAACGTAGAATACCTACCTTCTAATTTTGTTTGTAAAATTCAGTTCTCCAATAGTAATTTTTTTTTAAATTTGAAACAAAGAAAACAGAGTAATTTTAATGATTGGTTCATATGGTTAAAAAAATCTCATAAACATAATTAAGTGCCAGTTCTTCACCGTTCTGCCGGCAGCACGACGTTGGACCCGAGCAAATGTGAGTACCATCATTTTTTTTATATAAGAATATTTCTACAATATATTGAAGTGAAACTCATTCATTGATTCAAATTTCAAAAAAAAATATTTTTGTTTATTACTTATTTATTATTGAACCAAAATATTCAAAGAGGTACGAGTTGGAGAATTCGATTTCTTTTGTCGGATTAGTTTTATTTAAAGATGAATTTGAAAGTTAATAAAGTTATAACCTGAGAGATTTAAAAATGAATCGAATGGTGTGTTAATTGAATAACTAAAGGTGTGTGAAGATGTCTTCTTTTGGGTAAAAGAACGTGACAGACTTTCACTACGGACTAATTCGTGACTGGTTGTGTCAACTTATTTCCACGAACTATGGCCAAGGAAATAGCGAAGGTTGTATCGTCACAATACAAGTGTGGGTTGGCCAGACCTTCATCAACTACATCCGACGAGCTTTTGGAATTCAGGATATCTGAGGGGGGTAAAGTGGGTGCTTTAGTTATAGTTTAGGGATCTTTTTGGTATAGGGTTTAGTTTTATTACTTACTTTTTTATATTATTTTTGGTGAAGGGTTTTATTGGTGATGGGTTGTATTTTTTTTATTATTATTTATATAGTAAGCTTAGGTAGGTTAGATAGGTTAGTTTTCTTATTAATATTTTTTTTTTATTTTTTATTTTCTTTGAATTTTTGATATTTCAAAAATATTTTTTTTAATAAATACAAAGCACCGAACTTTGCTTCACCTGGATATCATCATAGTCCTCAGGTTTGTGTCAAATTTATACCATCATTTAGGCACGATTAAGATTTTTTTTGTTTAGTTGAGCGGGAGGCATAATGAGAATGTGCCACAGCCACATTCGGTTGTGCTGAAAACCACCATAGAAACCTAGCTCTTAACAATGGCGCCCATCGAGGCCTAACGTTTTTTTTTTAGATAAGACTTATAGGACAACTCCAGGAGGTGATCTTTTTTTATCATCTTCTTGGACTTGTCTTGGTTTTTATTTACTTCTTACTAATCATTTTGATTGACACAAATCTGAGGATTAGAAACTTCTGGCCTTGTCATGGGTTGAAAATGGCTGTCCAAATCTTCCGACCATGAGTCAAGGATTTTTGTGAGGTAATTGGACACCCGTGACAACACCGGATGTGAACAGTGTTGGCAAGATTCCGAATCCTGGCTGTCCATAGGGTCAGGTACAACTAGATTTTATTGTGAGGAAGATATTCGGATCTGAAAACCTTGTTCATGTGGACGTTTGTCTTGAACCCACAGCCAGCCATTTATTAGGCTATTGGCCAGATAATATGTAGTGGTTGTGGATGAGAAATAAGCCGAAGCAAATACTGGATTTCAAACGCACCAGTCACAAGACAGATGTACATTAGAACGTAACAACTACGATACCAGAAGATCACAGATGAAGAGGAAACTTTGCCGAGTTTTCACACACCTAAATATTTTCTTGGTTCAAATTACATTTTTTTTAAATTAAATTTCCTTATTGTATATCTTTTAAATTTTCATTATATTGTTTTTTACATTAAAAGTTTGTTTTTTTATATATATTTGTTTATTCTGTTATATTCTTTTTAGATCAAACAAAGCGCTTGATACATTTTTAAATATATTTTTTTTACTATTCTTATTTTTATAATTTTTTTTTTTGCATAATTTGTTTTTTTTAAATTGATTTTTTTTAGTTTTTCTTAGATAATAGTTCCAATTTTTTTTATACATAATCTTTTTTTGATATCAGTTAATTTTTTTTTACAATATAACATTTTTTTTTATTTAATTCCGTGAATAATATTTTAGTAATATCAGTTTTTTTGTTACAATAAATCTTTTAAAGTAAAGTTCTTTTTTTACATTTAATTCTTTTAACTTAATTTTTTGTATTCTTAATTTTAAAGTTTAATTTAACTTTGACTTAATTTTTTATTTTTTTTTTTGGATTCATTTTTTTTGCATAATTTGTTTTTTTTTTACATTGAATTTTTTCAGTTTTTCTTAGTAATACTCGTAGTTCCAATTTTTTTTATAATTTTTTTTTGATATCAGTTAGTTTTTTTTTTAATTTTTTTTATAACCTGGTTGGTTTTCTGTAGTTTTTTTTATACATATTTTTTTGTACATTATTGCATAACTTTCTTTCAGCTTTAACAGTATTTGTTTTGCATTTAAATTATTTTGTTTTAGTTTTTTTTAATTTTTTTTTTACATTTATTTCTTAATCTAGTTTAATTTTTTTTACATTGCATACTTAATATGTTTTTTACTCATTACTTAATTTTTTTTAACTATTTAGAATATATTGTTTTTTTAAACATTTTTTTTTTTAATTTTTCTTTATTGTTTTTGTTTCAATTTCTTTTTCACTTTTGTCTTCACTCTACGTCTACTATAATTAATTGTTTTTGAATTTCTCTTTGCTTCAAGAGTTCGAATGTTACCTTTTGTTTTTTTTTTAGTTTTTTTTGTTGACTGCATACATTTTTTTTTTGGTTAGGTGTTATTTTTTTTTAATACTTTTTGGTTAATAATGTCAGAAGGCAAAAAGAAAACAGGAGCAGTTCCCAAAGGGACTCAAAAGAAAGGCAGGGTCACGCGTCAGGCAGGGACAGTAGAAGACGGAATCGAAGAGCCTGAGACTTTACTTCCTACGATACCAACGACAGTGACGGAAAATGACGACTTCGACAGGACTTATCAAGAGATTACGAATATAATTCGTAGTTTCGAGATAGCCGGAACGGGTGACAACAACGTACAAAATACTACTGTACAAAACGCAACAGAACCTGACAATGAGCAAGAACTTTTACAAATAGAACACGAACAGGTGACTCAGCGACACTTGGAATTTGAACAAGAACGACTACGAATAGAACAAGAACAAAAACGACTACGTAGAGAACAAGAACAAATTACTCGACAAAACTTAGAACTTGAAAGAGAACGTGAAAGACTTATTATACAAAAGTACGATATTTAACAAGAACGATTACGAACAGAACAGATTAGACAGGACACAGAACGAACTACGAACATTCCAATACTTAACGTACTGACTGATCTCAACATAGACGAACGGATGCAAAAAATTGCATCTCTGACTGTCAAGGAAAGCCAGACTAAGACTCTGATTTTTCTTGCAGATGGCTTGTCAGAAATGTACAAGATGTTTGATAAGAATATGAAAGAGGTCAACTCAAAGTTGAATAATATGGAACAGTCTTTGACAGTTCAGAAAAACACGACTTACGAATGAGACTCTACTTAAAACATCACGAGTACTAAATGGACAACCACATAGTCATTCCACTCGAGAAATAGTCAATCGACAGTGCAACCGTCGGATGGACACTCTTCATTTACGGATATCAATCGAAGGATTGATGTTCATAAATGGGGAGTTAAATTTGACGGCTCGTCAAAAGGCATATCAGTTAAAAGCTTTATTTTTCGGGTGGACTGACGGACGATCAGCTTTTCGCTAATTTCCACCATCTGGTTACAGGCTCTGCCGAACGTTGGTGTTGGGATATCTGCGAAGAGTATCAGAATGACGACCTTTTCAATTATCATGATCAGAAGGCCGAATTACTTCAACAATTTAAACATAATAAACGAGACCATGAAATCCTGAGGGCGATCATGGATCGAAAACAGCAATCCCAAGAAACGTTCGACGAATTCTATGCCGATATTAGAGGTCTAACTTTGCAAATGCAAGTTAGATGGTTAGAAAGAACTTGAAAGAAAGGATTAGTACTTTAAAATTTGGTTGTGAAATATGTAATATTCGGCAATTAAGACAAGAATGCAAGAGGGCAGAAGAGCATCTAGTGCTCAGAGATTCAAAAATTAAGAGATTTACACATGAAATAGATGGTAACAATTGCGTTAGAGATAGAGTTAGTATATCGGAAGAACAAGATGAATTAGAAATAGCAGCTTTGCAGGCTAAAAGAACGGAAATGAGAAATTTTCAGGAGAAGGAGAAATTGAATAGGTTTAAGGATCAGTATAGGAAGAGAGATGATGCGAAAAGCGTACAAAAGTCTTTGCGCGATTGCCCGTCTTCGATTCATACCTTGACCTGCTTTTGTTGTGGGCAGGGTAGTGAGTCCTTTATATGTGCTACTTGCCAGGGAAACCCGAAGGTCAGAAGTTCAACCGGGAGTCAACCGTCGACATCAAAACCTCTCCCGGAGCAGCAAAAGAACATGAAATAGTAAAAATATAAGATAGGGAAAAATATATAGAAAAGGTTATTAAAGATAGGTACCAGAGTGTAGAACTAATTCCTCATAAAAGTCTTCACTAGAGGATGATAGAATATGACGCAGCTAGGAAGAGAATTTTTAATGAAGAGGTAGATTTTAAGAAAACAAAGAGCAGCAATTATTTAAAAATTCGTAGGCTTAGGGAAAAACGTGCAATATTTAGGGTAAGAAAAAACAAAATAGAAGCGACAATATTAACAATGTCAAATGACAATAGGCCATATGCTAAAGTGCAATTAGAAGGAGAGGATTTTGAAGGATTATTAGATAGTGGAACGTCCGTTACATGTTTAGGGAAATGTGCAATAGAGTTTATAAGTAGGAAAAATATAAAAATTAGCATAATTAATAATGATAATATGACCGCGGATGGAAATCATCAGAGGATTGAGTGATGTTTTAGAACGAATGTTTCTTGTTCCGGGTCTTTCCCAACCATTATACCTGGGTGTAGATTTTTGGAGTGCATTTAAAGTAGCTCCAAATATAGTAAGCGAGCTTAACGCTCCAGTAGCGACGAAAGAACAGCCTAGGCTTCGAAATCTTTCACCAGATCAAGTCCAACAGCTGGAGAGCATTAAGTCGCTGTTTCCCTCCTTTGCCGTACACGGGTTAGGGAAAACAACCCTTGAAGAACATATTATTGAAGTGCATGACGAACAATTTTCCATAAAGCAGAGGCACTACCCCATTTCTCCGGCAGTACAAAAGCTCATGTACGCTGAGCTGGATAGAATGCTGAAATTGGGTGTAATAGAGGAGAGCAACATTGCTTGGAGTTCTCCAGTTGTTTTGGTAAGAAAGAGTGGGAAAAACAGGCTGTGTTCTGATTCAAGAAAAGTAAACGAAAGAACGAAGAAGTTTGCCTACCCACTGCTGCACATCGAAAGTATTATTAGTACACTTCAAGATACAAAATTCATCTCCAGTATCGATTTAAAAGATGCTTTTTGGCAAATTCCTCTGGAGAGCAAATCAAGGGAGAAGACAGCTTTTACAGTCTATGGGCGAATGTTATACCAATTCACGGTTATGCCGTTTGGATTGTGTAACGCCACTCAGAGAACGTCTAAGTTAATGGACAAAGTCATTCCTGGTCGTTTACGTCAGAATGTCCTTGTCTATCGTAGGTTCCTAGGCATGATGGGTTGGTATATGCGTTTCATTGTTAACTATGCGTCTATAGCAGCTCTGATGACGGACTGCTTAAAGAAGGGACAAAAATTCGAAATGACAGACGAAGCACTAATAGCATTTCAACAATTCAAAACGAGTTTAGTTACAGCACCCATACTAACAAATCCAGACTTTTCCAAACATGTTTACATACAATGCGACGCTTCAACTTCAGGTGTAGGGAGTGTGATCTTTCAGATGGATGAGGAGAAAAATGAACGACCGATAGCATTCATGTCTCAGAAGCTTAATTCAACACAAAGAAATTATACAGTGACAGAACTTGAATGCTATGCGGCCGTTTTATCAATAAATAAGTTCGTTGAGGGTTTACCCTTTACTATAATTACCGATCAGGCAAGTTTAAAATGGCTCATGACGCAAAAAGACCTTGCTGGACTTCTAGCAAGATGGAGCTTTAAACTCCAGGGTTTTGACTTCGTGATCGAGCATAGAAAGGGTGTCCAAAACGTGGTCCCTGATACCCTCTCACGAGTTCATATGGAAGAGATCTTGACCGACGACTTAGCGCCAGAAGTTGACTTCAGCTCACCATATTTCTCTTCAGATGAGTATGTTGAGCTGAAGTAGAACAAGACAAGGAAAAATTACCAGACATTTGCATCTCGGACGGATTTGTTTATAAACGAACTGAAATTAGAACAGGGAGCGCAATACTTGACGACCGAGCCTGGAAACTGTGGGTTCTTGAGGAGCTGCGCGAGGGTGTTTTGAAAGCTGCACATGACTCACCAGCATCTGGACACGGTGGTATTAACAAAACACTGTCAAAGTTAAGGCAAAAATATTTCTGGCCTGGTATGGCAACCGATGTCCAGCGTTGGGTGAGTTCATGTGAAACATGTAAGTGTAGTAAGTCTGTAAATATCACGACACGACCGCCGATGGGACAATAAAGACTGACTGAACGACCATTCCAAAAACTATTTGTGGTTTTCCTTGGACCCTATCCACGCACAAGAAATGGTAACACACACATAATTATTGTTCTTGGCCATTTTAGCAAGTATGTGTTTCTTAAAGCAATTAGAAAAGCAACATCATCTGAGGTAGTGAAATTCTTAGAGGAAAATGTATTTCATGTTTTTGGTGTTCCGGAATATCTTCATCCAGATAATGGTAAACAATTAATTTCGGAATTGTTTACTAGTTTTTTGAAACGATATGGGGTTCAACATATTCGGACAGGGATCTATTCTCCCCAAGCAAACGCGTCCGAAAGAGTGAACTAATCTGTAATTTCGAAGATCCGATCCTATTTGGGAAATGATCAAAAACATTGGGATCAACATATTAGCAATGTTGCATTTGCATTGCGAAGTGTTGTTCATGATTCGATAGCAGTTGAACCATATTATGCAATTTTCGGAACTCCAATGATTCAGAACGGCAAAACATGTGAGTTGCTCCGTAAGCTCGGCGTGGAAAAAGAGTCAAAAATCGAAATTTTAAATAAAGACGACAGGTTGGACCTAATAAGAGCCAAAATCTTAGATAATTTAAAACTTGCTCATCAAAAAGGTGAAAAGGTATATAATACATGAAGCAAAGAGATTAGATATAAACAAGGTAAAATAGTTTACCGAAGAAACTTTAAACAAAGTAATAAAGTTGAAAATTATAACGCGAAACTTGCACCGAAATTCATAAAATCGATTATTTTAAAATCTGTAGGTAATTCGCTATATGAAATAGGAAATTGGCAAGGCAAAAAAGTTGGCATTTACCATGCAAAAGACCTGCGTGTTTAAGGCAAACAATATCTTAATGACGCTCGCAGATGTTGCTTTGACTGTGATATTAGGTTAAGGTACTTCAGTTAGTTATTTTTGTAGTTCACTTTTCATTAGTTATTTATTAGTCAGTTTTTTTTATAGTTGTATTTACATAGTTTATATATTTACAGAGTTATTTATTTATTTATAGATTTTTTATTTATTATATAGTTTATTTTAGAGCATTTATATTTACATTTTTGATCTGTGATATTTTTTTTAGTTTTAGTCCTTTTTATAGTTAAAGATTTTATTAGAAAATAGTTTTAGGTTTCACCTGTGATATTCGCTTTTAAGTTTCAGTGCCTAAGCTATTCTGTGAGTTTTTTCTAAGTCGAAGTACCTCACCTTTAAAATATAGTTTATTTTAAAGTCTAGCTGTGATATTAATTATTAAGGCTTACATGCAATATAGTTTTGGTTTAGTCGAATTAATGTACCTGATAGTATCGTTGATAGTTAGTTTTAAGAGTAGTACCAGATTTTTACCAGTGATATTTACATAAAGTTTGTAAAAGTACCTTATATAGTGATAGATAGTATAAAAGTATTCTTTAATTTTTTTAGTATATAACAAATTGAGATTGTTTACAGTGTAATTGAATACCTGATAATAATGATAATAATTTCCAAATAATCCAACGGCAACACAAATTTAGTCAACATAATTTGAATTATTCTGTAAAGAAAATTGTCAATATTACATAGAAAAATAAATATAAATATGAAAAATAGCATGAGATCTAACGTAATGGGCTCAACCACACTACGAGACCATTCATGTCATATTTGAAAAGAAGAAATAAATAACCAATATGCCCACCTTTGATTTTCTTTTACGATTTAAGTGGTTTCACGACCACTCAGCCACTTCCATCGAGCCTGTTACGTGGGCAAACATATCAATAGTGCCTACCCGGTGAGCGCGGCGCCACACCGACCGACTGCATCGTCATCCCTCGACGAAGGTTTTACTTCTGTTGATTTTTTTGTTTGTTTTGTTGATGTGGTGTTTATTTGGTCTTCTTTATTGCAATAATCTGAAAAGAAAGATTTCATTAGTAAATCAATATTATATAAAACAGATTAAATTACATAAATACCACATGTATGTATGGACATATGTAATTTGTTTTGCAATACTCGTATGCTTTCACACCCGATTTTTGCAATACAAATTCGATACTTCACACACGCTAAACTTACCTCAAATACAAATATGTATGTTCGGGATAATCTGAAAATAAAATAATAGGAAAAAAATATTAATTAAATGCTTTACAATTTATGTAAATTTCACAAGTAATACTCACCAATAAATTTTGTTCCATCCATGGCCGTCTTGTTTACATTCTGACATTACATGTTTGTTAATTTTGTTGTTATCATAGCTGCCTGGTTTCTTCTGCGCATGCGCAGGTAGCTTTATCTCTTTTCACCTAAGGGAAAAGGGGGCAGACAATTTTCTACTAGCGCATGCGCAGAAAACTTTATTACAGTTTAGTTCATCCAATTCATCCAATAATTATGGTTTGAGTCCAAGGCAGTACTATTGAGTGTAAAGGAATTTTGGTTAAAAAAAGGAAATTTTAGTAGGCAAAGATATTTTATGAAGTTTATAGATGGATTATAGGGTTATATTGATAAATAAGAAAAAATATTAGATACGATTAGAATAAATTGAAATTAGATTAGTGAACGAGAATGAAGACTGAGATAGGTAGCTAAGTGTTTATCATTAGTGAATATGTGTGTGTGCAATTTCTTGGACGTGGATGAGGGGTAATTTGCACTTACAAGTAGTTATCTCTCTCAGATGTAGTGGTAACTATTTACTTATGTAATAGGTAAAGACAAGGAACTAGCCAAAGGGATTTTATGGTCATTATTTCGTTTTGTATCAACCGAAATCGAAGTGTTCTGAAGGCAAATTTTTAACGGCCATTACATAATATTTTAAATTAAAATTGAAATTTTTGGAATACTTTTCCAATTTTTTTTAAGTAAGTAAGCGATTAGTGATTTTAGTAAGCTGAAGGAAATCGCTAAGTGGTTTTTGTGAAACAATTGAGATTCGTCTAGAAGGAAGCTTTAATGGGAAACGAACAAAAGGAGTCCTTTTAAAGGATTATCATTTTAGCAAAGCTCTTAAGCAGATGTTCAGGCCAGATCTTTCAAAAGATCTAGAAAGATCAAAAAGCAGAAGCCTAAGCCTCTGCTAACTTTACCTTCTTTTGGTCTTTTGTTCTTTGGCATTTTCTCATTAATACACCCCAGGAGAGGCACCAAGGCTAACAATAAAGGGTACTATACATATAGTCCTATATATATATATATATAGATACCCCAGCCAACGAAGGTGGATCCTGAGAAGGAAGGGGATGTTTCGCAGAACAGAGAGATAAAGGAGTGAAGATAAAGTAAAGAGAGCAGCGGAAATTGAAGAGAAAAGGGAAAGGTTAAACTGAAAATAGAAGAACTATTAGTAAAAGATATTTAAAACATAATTTTTTTAAATACATTTTAATACCTACCTTCTAATTTTGTTTGTAAAATTCTGTTCTCCAATAGTAATTTTTTTTTTTTTGATTTTATTGCTAATGTGAGTACCATCATTTTTTTATATAAGAATATTTCTAAATGTATTGAAGTTAAACACATTCATTGATTCAAATTTCAAAAAAAAAATTTTTGTTTATTACTTATTTATTATTGAACTAAAATATTCAAAGAGGTACGAGTAGGAGAATTCAATTTCTTTTGTCGGATTAGTTTTATTTAAAGATGAATTTGAAAGTTAATAAAATTGTAACCAGAGAGATTTAAAAATGAATCGAATGGTGTGCTAATTGAATAACTAAAGGTGTGTGAAGGCTTGGTAAAGCCGTCCAGATGTCTTCTCTTGGGTAAAAGAACGTGACAGACAGACTTTCACTACGGGCTAATTCGTGACTGGTTGTGTCAACTTAGGGGCTATTTCCACGAACTATAGCCAAGGAAATAGCGAAGGTTGTATCGTCACTATACAAGGGTGGGTTGGCCAGACCTTCGTCAACAACATCCGAAGAGCGTTTGGAATTGAAGATGGTGATATCTGAGGGGGTAAGGTGGGTGCTTTAGTTATAGTTTAGGGATCTTTTTGGTATAGGGTTTAGTTTTATTACTTACATTTTTATATTATTTTTCATGAAAGGTTTTATTGGTGATGGGTTGTATTTTTGTTATTATTATTTATATAGTAAGCTTAGGTAGGTTAGATAGGTTAGTTTTCTTATTAATATTTTTTTTTATTATTTTTAATTTTCTTTGAATTTTTGATATACCGAACTTTGCTTTACCTGGATATCATCATAGGCCTCAGGTTTGTGTCAGATTTATAACATCATTTAGGCACGATTAAGATTTTTTTTGTTTAGTTGTGCGGGAGGCATAATGAGAATGTGGTAAGAATCAACCCAAACGACGAGCTGAGCCGTGCGACCACCAGCTTGCCACAGCCACATTCGGTTGTGCCGAAAACCACCATACAAACTTAGCTCCTAACAGATGTTTAAGTTTTTCGTCCATTTTATTTAATAAATGATTTCGTCGACGGCCAGCTTCTTCGTTATTTGCAGAGGCGGATTAAGTGATGTTCGAGGTGAGTTAATTACACTCTTGGTATCAAGGTTGGAGTTTGTTCTTGTTCGGTTTTGACTGGACATGACTGGACGTGGTATAGGTTGTCGGTTCGGTATGATAAACCGAACAAAACAGGAAACAAAGTCTATTTGTAGATTTTTGCACAGCACTGAACAATTAATAAAAATGAATTTATGTCAATATTTTAGTATGTATGTTACTTATTTTAAGGATAATGTAAGATTCGATGTTTTTGGAAAACTTTCACTCGGAAAATTGGAAGGATTGCGTAAATTTTACTTGAAATATAAAGAAAATCGCCAGCCGGGGGAAAGTACGTCTAATCAGTAGCTTGTATAAGATGGCTGTATGCAAACTATCTACAAATGCACATCTTTAGCTTGCATAAGATGACTATACAAGCTACCTTGCGTAAGCTTGCATAAGATGGCTACATACAAGCTACCTACAAATGCACGTGCTACACCTTGCATAAGGTGGCTATATACAAGCTATAGCTTGTATAAGATGGATACATGCAAGCCATCTACAAATGCACATCTTTAGCTTGCATAAGATGGATATATACAAGCTAGCTACAAATTCACGTGCTAAAACTTGCAGAAGATGGCTATATACAAGATATAGCTTGTATAAGTTGGCTATATACAAGCTACCTATAAATGCACGTGCTATAGCTAGCATAAGATGGCTATAGCTTGTATAAGATGGCTATATGCAAGCTATCTACAAATGCACATCTTTAGCTTGCATAAGATGACTATACAAGCTACCTTGCGTAAGCTTGCATAAAATGGCTACATACAAGCTACCTACAAATGCACGTGCTACACCTTGCATAAGGTGGCTATATACAAGCTATAGCTTGTATAAGATGGATACATGCAAGCCATCTACAAATGCACATCTTTAGCTTGCATAAGATGGCTATATACAAGCTAGCTACAAATTCACGTGCTAAAACTTGCAGAAGATGGCTATATACAAGATATAGCTTGTATAAGATGGCTATATACAAGCTATCTACAAATCCACCATGCTTTACCTTTTGTGGCTGTTAATTTGCTGAATGAAATTATCCGATTTCTGTATTTCAAGTGATTTCGGTTTTTGATCGACATTTTTCAATTTTGTGGTCACTTTGAAATTATTTTTCTTAACAATGAAGTTAAGGCGATTTGAACATTAATATAAAATACTTATTCAAAACTAATGGTGGAATTTCCATGATGTAAAAATTAACTTACAACAATATAAAACATACAATCCATACAAGTGCACGTGCTCTAGCTTGCATAAGATGGCTATTTACAAGATATAGCTTGTATAAGTTGGCTATATACAAGCTACCTATAAATGCACGTGCTATAGCTAGCATAAGATGGCTATAGCTTGTATAAGATGGCTATATGCAAGCTATCTACAAATGCACATCTTTAGCTTGCATAAGATGGCTATACAAGCTAGCTTGCTATAGCTTGCATAATATGGCTATTTACAAGCTATAGCTGGTGTAAAATGGCTTTATAGAAGCTAGCTCCACTGCACGTGCTATAGCTTGCATAATATGTCTATATACAAGCTATAGCCTGTATAAGATGGCAATATACAAGCTACCTAAAAATGCACGTGCTATATACAAGCTATAGCGTATAGCTATGGCTATATACCACCTAGCTACAAATGCACGTGCTACAGCTTGCATAAGATGGTCTATATACAATCTATAGCTTGTATAAGTTGGCTATATACAAGCTATCTACAAATCCACCATGCCTTAACTTTTGTGGTTTTTAACTTGCTGAAGGAAATTATCCGATTTCTGTATTTCAAGTGATTTCGGTTATTGATCGATATTTTCGATTTTGTGCTTACTTGGAAGTTATTTTTTAACAATGAAGTTAAGCCGATTTAAGCATTTATATAAAATACTTATTCATAACTAATGGTAGAATTCCCATGAAGTAAAAATTAACTTTCAACCATATAAAACATACAAACCATACAAGTGCACGCGCTCTAGCTTGCACAAGATGGCTATATACAAGCTAGCTTGCTATAGCTTGCATATGTCTGTATACAAGCTATAGCTATAGCTTGTATAAGATGGCTACTTACAAGCTAGCAACAAATGCACTTGCTACAGCTTGCATAAGATGGATATATACAAGCTATAGCTTGTATAAAATGGCTATATACAAGGTATGTACAAATTCACCATGCTTTAACTTTTGTGGTTGTTAATTTGCTGAAAGAAATTATCCAATTTCTGTATTTCAAGTGATTTCGGTTTTTGATCGACATTATTCGATTTTGTGCTCCATTGGAAATTATTTTTTTTAACAATAAAGTTCAGCTGATTTGAACATTAACATAAAATACGTATTCAAAACTAATGTTGGAATTTAGATGAAGTAAACATTAACTTACAACAATATAAAACATACAAACCATACAAGTTCACGTGCTCTAGGTTGCATAAGATGGCTATATACAAGCTATAGCTGGTATAAAATGGTTATATATAAGCTAGCTACAAATTCAGGTGATAAAGCTTGCATAAGATGGTTATAGTTGTTAGTTTTAAATTATGAATAATGTTTTTTAAATTAAACAAATAAAACGAAAGATAAATTCTTTGAATTTTAATTTTATTATAATAAATTTTTTAGAAAATAAATTTTTTTTTATAGATCGCGAGGCGTTTCGGAGTGTTCTCCATCATCGGGCCGCGAGCTTTAGTTTACTTCGTTGGTGTTGTTTTGCCATATTGTACCCAAGTGCGGTTTAATGAGCTTTTTTAATAATTATGTTGTCTTCTTCATTGATGTGTGTATTTGAGTGCAGAGTCGTATAATATATTTGTTTTGAAAGTTAATTTATCGTTAAGTATTACATCTTGTTCTGTCTTATTAGCTTTATATATCTCGAACTCTTCTAATGCGTCCAAGATTCCCCCTTTCCTTCAGAAGTGCATTGTTGTTACGTTTGGGTCGAAATCGGTGTAATTGTGGTTGTTATTAGTCGACGTTAGATGTTGTGTTTTGTTTTGGTTTATGATCTTTAAACCTATCAAAAAATGTTCTGCCTGCTTGGCCTATGTAGAATTTTGCGCAATCGTTACATTTTATTTTGTTTTAATATTATTATTTGTTTTAGGATTAAGTATTTTTTGTACCTGATTGTTTGTTTTGAATGAAATATTGATGTTAAGTTTTTTGAATTCGTATTGTAATGTTTGTGGGAGTATGTTTGTGTAATTTATGGAAATATATTTGTTCTCTATGGGTATATCGTTTTTATTTTTGTTTGTTTTTTAATTTCTTTTTCTTCGTGATAATTAGTTTGTTTCCTATATTTGGGTTGTAGCCGTTTGAAACCGCAATACATTGGATTGTGTTTAGTTCTTCTAAGTAATCATCCTTGTCCATTGGTACGTTTAGGAGTCGATTTATTAGCTCATTATTATGTTGCCATTTTGTGTGCGTATGGATGGCGTGAATCTTTGTTTATGGTAATATCTGTTGTTGTTGGTTTTCTATATGTTTTGTATTTGATTTTATTACTGTGTTTTCTGATATTAAGGTCTGGGGAATTAAGCGAATTATTGTTTTCGATTTCTGTTGTTACTTCTATTTTATCGTTTATGTTATTAATATATTGGTTTAGTATGTCGATTTGTCTAAGTGTTCCATCAAAGATGATGAATGTGTCATCAACATACCTTGAATATGATATTATTTTATTTTTTAGTATGTTAAGTGTTGATAAGATGTATTTTTTCGTAATAATTTAGGTATATGTCAGCCATTAGTCCGCTTAGGGGGGAGCCCATCGCTAAACCTTGTTTTTGTATGTAGTATTTGTTGTTGAAAGTGAAATAGTTCTGTTTAAGTGTTATTTGTAGTAAATTTATTAGGGGTATTCACGATGTGGTGTAACAAGTCTTGTAAAATTGTAAAATTTAATTTTTTTACAACAGACTGTGAACACAACTTTACTAATCGGTAGCAACACTGAAGCAAATGTCAAAATCTGTTTCACGTTTGTTCTGAAGAAGGCTTAGTTTTTTTTTTTTTAAATCTTACACCCTTGTATTTTTCTGTTACAATAGGGATCAGGTATTGTAAAAGTGTAAGATTTTGATATTCAGTATATTTTGTTGTTGTAGTGCAAAAAAATGCTACACTTTTCACTTTTACAATGATACAAGACCAGATACACCGGATCGTGAATACGCATATTATTTCTTCTATTTGTTGCATGTTAATTTTATTTGTAGTTATTAGGTTTTCTTTTAGTAGTTTGGTTGTTTCTTCTATGGGTATATTTGTATATATATTGGTGACATCAAAGGAGATTAGTTTGTATTGTGGTGTTATGTTTATGTTTTTTAATTTATCGATTAGATCGGTGTAGTTTTTATGCTATTATTGGATTTTATGGTTATATTTTGTTTGATTAGTTTTTGTAATTGTTTTGATATTTTATAACATGGTGCTGTGGTATAGTTAATAAGAGGTCGAATAGCTGTCCCGATTTTATGGATTTTAGGTAAACCGGTGAATTGTGGAGCTTTTGCGTTTCGTTGTTGTTTATTTATCTTAAGGAAAATAGCTTTGTATTTATTGATGGCGTTGTTGATTTATTTCTTGTAGATTTTTGTAGGGTCGTTTTGTATGTGTTTTATATGGTTATCATTAAAAAATGTTAATGTTTTATTTATGTACTCGTTTTGGTCCATTATTACCGCGGTATTACCCGTATCTGGTTTAGTTATGATTGCGTTATTGTCTTTGGGTTTTTGTTTTATATTCTTTAAGTTTGTTATTTCAATTTTGTATTTATTTTGTAGTGTATTTTGTATTATGTTATTTTTAAGGAATTTTTTAAGTTTTTTTTTATTATGACGCGTGTTTCAGTTTGCATTTCGGTGCTTGGTATTGCTTTTATTGCAGCTTCAGCATTAATTACTTCTTGGTGGATATTTTTATTTATTTGTGGAATATTAAATTTCAAACCATTGTTTAGCGTTTTAATTGTTTTGGTAAGCTGGTTTTTGGTGGTGTTTATCAATCGGGGAAAAATTTGTGTGTTTGTATTGGTTTTGGTGCAGGTTTTTGTTTATTGGTAAGGATATGAAGTTTATTGTTTTGATTTTTCACTATTTCTTTCCTGCACCAAAAACTAATACAAACACACAAATTTTACCCCCGATTGATAAACAACACCAAAATCCAACTTAACGAAATAGAAATTAAAACGCTAAACAAAGGTTTGGAATTTAATATTCCACAAATAAATAAAAATATCCACCAAGAAGTAATTAATGCTGAAGCTGCAATAAAAGCAATACCAAACACTGAAATACAAAATGAAACACGCGTCATAATAAACAGAACACTTAAAAAATTCCTTTAAAATAGCATAATACAAAATACACTAAAAAATAAAAACAAAAGTGACATAACAAACCTGAATAATATAAAACAAAAACTCAACGACAATAACGCAATCATAACTAAAGCAGATAAGGGTAATACCGCGGTAATAATAGACCAAAACGAGGACATAAATAAAACATTAACATTTTTTAATGAAAACCATATAAAACACATACTAAACGACCCTACAAAAACCTACAAGAAAGAAATAAACAACGCCATCAATAAATGCAAAGCCCCTTTCCTTAAAATAAATAAACAAAATTTGAAACAACCAAACGCAAAAGCTCCACAATTCACCGGTTTACATAAATCCATAAAATCGGAACACCTATCCGACCTCTTATTAACTATACCACAGCACCATGTTATGAAATATCAAAACAATTACAAAAACTAATCAAAAATAATATAACCATAAAATCCAACAATAGCATAAAAAACTACACCGAACTAATCGATAAATTAAAAACATAAACCTAACACCACAATCCAAACTAATCTCCTTTGATGTGACCAATATGTATACAAATATACCCATAGAAGAAATAAAGAAACTACTAAGAGAAAACCTAATAACTACAAATAAAATTAACATACAACAAATAGAAGAAATAATAAATTTACTACAAATAACACTTAAACAGAACTATTTCACTTTCAACAACAAATACTACATACAAGAAGAAGGTTTAGCGATGGGCTCCCCCATAAGCGGACTAATGGCTGACATATACCTACATTATTACGAAAAAATACATCTTATCAACACTTAACATACTAAAAAATAAAAAATATCATATTCAAGGTATGTTGATGACACATTCATCATCTTTGATGGAACACTTAGCCAAATCGACATACTAAAGAAATATATTAATAACATAAACGATAAAATAAAAATAACAACAGAAATCGAAAACAATAATTCGCTTAATTTCCTAGACCCTAATATCAGAAAACCCAACAATAAAATCAAATACAAAATATATAGAAAACCAACAACAACAGATATTACCATAAACAAAGATTCACACCATCCATACGCACAAAAAATGGCAGCATATAATGCGCTAAAAAATCGACTTTTAAACGTACCAATGGACAAGGATGATTACTTAGATGAACTAAACACAATCCAATGTATTGCGGTTTCAAACAGCTACAACCCAAAAACAAACAATCACGTACAAAAAATATTTAATCCTAAAACAAATAATATTATTAAAACAGCTTCAGGTGTATATAAAATAAAATGTAACGATTGCGAAAATTCTACATAGGCCAAACAGGCAGAACATTTTTTGACAGGTTTAAAGAACATAAACCAAAACAAAACTATTTCATTCTTTCTCGACGTTTCGTTGGGGTTTTCCAACTTTTTCAAGAGACTGGTTTATTGAACTGTAGAAAATTCCATTATACCTACAATTATTTTTCTTTTTCAACAATTTTGCTTACTTTACATTAGTGGTATAATTTATATTTAGACATCACTTTTAGGTTGAACATTAATTACAATGAAGAAAATAAATAAATATGTACGTTAAACACTAAACAATAAGACAGATAAGAACTTAAATGCTAATATCACAGAACTTTTTGTATGGCCACACTGTAATTTGACTTTATGTTGTCTTTGTCTTCTTTCGTATTCATTGCTTTCGTCAGTTTTTCTTGTATCCTCAAGCTTTCTATAGTGTACCTTGTATTTTCTCTTTTTTGTTTGTCTAATATTTTGACATTTTCAAAATCAGCTGTGTGTTGTGTATCATTTATGTGTTGCGCTAAGCCTGTTGTTGTTTTGCTCTTTCTTATATCTGCTTTATGTTCGGCTATCCTCACTCCGAGCGCCCTTTTCGTCATTTTTGGCTTGCATAAGATGGCTATGTACAAGCTATAGCTTGTATAAGATGGCTAAATGCAAGCTAGTTTGTTATAGCTTGTATACAGACATGTGCTATACAATCTATAGCTTGTATAAGATGGCTACTTACAAGCTAGCTACAAATGCACGGGCTATAGCTTGCATAAGATGGCCATATACAAGCTATAGCTTGTATAAGATGGCTGAATACAAGGTATCTACAAATTCACCATGCTTTAACTTTTGTGGTTGTTAATTTGCTGAAGGAAATTATCCGATTTCTGTATTTCAAGTGATCCCTTGGAAATAATTTTTTTTAACAATAAAGTTAAGATGATTTGAACATTAATATAAAATACTTATTCAGAACTAATGGTCTAATTTCGATGAAGTAAAAATTAACTTACAACAATATAAAACATACAAACCATACAAGTTCACGTGCTCTAGCTGGCATACGATGGCTATAAACATGCTATAGCTTGTATAAAATGGCTATATATAAGCTTGCTACAAATTCACGTGCTACAGCTAGCACAAGATGGCTATATCCAAGCTATAGCTTGTATAAGATGGCTATTTACAAGCTATCTACAAATCCACCATGCTTTAACTTTTGTGGTTGTTAATTTGCTGAAGTAAATTATCCGATTACAGTATTTCGAGCGATTTCGGGTTTTGATCGACATTTTTCGATTTTGTGCTCACTTGGAAATTATTTTTTTTTATAAATGAAATTTAGCCGATTTGAACATTAATTTAAAATACATATTCAAAACTAATGGTGGAATTTCCATGAAGTAAAACTTAAATTACAACATTATAAAACATACAAACGATAAAAGTGCACGTGCTCTAGCGTGCATAAGATTGCTATATACAAGATATAGCTTGCATAAGTTGGCTATATACAAGATACCTTGCAATAGGTTGCATAAAATGGCTATATACAAGCTATATTGCTAAAGCTTGCATACCATGGCTATATATAAGCAATTACCCTGCGAAATTCTCAAAATCGTATCTACTGCAGGCTAAATTGTTAATTGGGATCAATTGTTCTAAGGTGGATAACAGACCAAAATACTTTCACGTCTGACATTGAGAAAATGTACAGGCGAATCCAGATACATCCAGATGACGCATACTACCAGATGCTTTATTGGCGTGAAGACCCAACGACACCAGTAAAACTTTATAAGGTCAAAGTCCTGATGTTTTGTACTGCTCTAGCTCCATATCTCGCGAATATAACTTTGAAGAAACTCGCCTCTCATGAAGAATCGACATATCTACTAGCCGCCAAAATGATTCGTGAAGATGTGTATATCAATGACTTAGTCTAAGGTGCAGATTCAGATGAAGAAGCTCGAGAGAAGTACCAGCAAATTTTAACGGTATTATCATCTGCTGGATTTCATCTTCGTAAATGGATGAGCAACGACGAGGTACTTCTTCAGTCTATACCGGAAGAAGATCGAGAAAAAAGTATTTCATTAACTTTTGGGCCTCTGGATCATGAAAAGATTCTCGGAATCAGTTGGTTATCTTCTACTGATTCCTTCTCATTTCAGAAGATCGCCATCGGCAATCTTATAACTACACGCACGACACTTTCAACGATTGCTCGTCTTTGAGATCTGCTAGGATGGATAGCACCCTGTATCATCAAAGCCAAGATCATCATGCAGCACCTACAATGGTTGAGAGGTCTTTCATTAGATGAAAGCATTCCAGTAGAATTGCAGCAACAATGGTTCTCATTTCAAGAAGAGTTGGAAATCTTAGAGGACATACGCATTCCATGATGGATAAATACTCAAGGTACCATCAAACACCTCGAACTACATGGGCTTAGCTATGCGTCTTCAATGGCATATGAAGCCGTAGTTTACCTTCGAGTGCTGGACAGCAACAAATACACACACACCCACGAAGTTTTCAGGATGACGTCAGTTCTGTCACCCATAGAACTTGATAGCGTTACGCGCTGCCATAAGAAACCTTCAACAATTTATTATTCCTGACGTCATAAATGAACTCAAGAATACAAAGAGAACTAAGCTCAACAATTCCCTAAATCTCTTTATAGATCGATGTGGTATAATAAGAATTGGTGGCCGACTTCAGAATGCCACTCTCACTTATGATCAGAAGCATCCCATCGTATTGAAACCCGATAATAATTTTGCAAGACTCATCATTGAAGATGTCCATGCAAAAACCTTACTTGGTGGAATCCAGCAAACAATTGCTTACGTTCTAAACCAATTTTGGATCTTTAATATGAAGCAAACCCTAAGGAAGTGGCTAAGTAAATGTGTCAAATGTTTCAAAAATCAACTCAAACCAATGCAACAATTAATGGGATACCTTCCAGCACCAAGACTGAATATGTATCGGCCCTTTACACATACTGGTTTGGATTATGTTGGACATATAGAATTAAATGCCTGGAAAGCAAGGAATTCAAAGAAGTTTAAAGGATACTTCGCTATTTTTATTTGTCTGCCAACGAAGGCTATTCATCTCGTAGCTGTGACAGACCTCACATCTCAAGACTTAATGGCCGCATTCCGAAGATTTACATCTGGCAGAGTCTATACCGTGACTGCGGGACCGATTTCAAGGGTTTTTATACCGAATTGCGAAAAATGCTAATCGTTGCTAAACACGGCTACAATGAAATTACTGATTCACTGAAAAAATTGGGCAGCAAGTGGAATTTCATTCCTCCCGCTTCTCCTCACTTCGGTGGCTTATGGGAAGCAGGAGTGAAGTCGGTTAAGTACCACTTAAAACGAATTGCCCTAAGCCAAGTTCTGACGTACCAGGAGCTCAGTACGCTTCTGATGCAAATAGAAGCTAGTCTTAACTCGAGACCCCTTTGACCTGTTACAGACAGCTTAGATGATTTTAACGCCCTAACACGAGCCCACTTTAATCGGCTCGTCGATGCACATATTTCCGGAAGCAGACCTAGCAACTGATAAAATTGGCTACCTCGGTAGATGGAAAAACCTACAAACATCACTGCAGACTTTCTGGAAGGAATGGACCGGGGAAGACCTGGTTGAATAACGAAGATCAGCTTAAGATCGAGGAGTTCGTTTTACTACGCGAAAGACTTCCACAGCAAAATGGTATATGGCAAGGATCATTGAAACTTATCCAGGACAAGAAGATCTAGTTCGCGTAGTAAAAGTCCGAACTCAACACAACGAATTCAAAAGGCCTATCACAAAAATCTGCCTACTACCCACAAACAACCCTGATGTAGAAACTACAATAATGTAAATCAAAATCAAAAGTTTCATCATACGAGTCAACATCCAAAACCCTGAACTCAAAAACACCGGATTAAAATCATTCAATCATTAATATACTACGAACACAATCAATTAAATACTCATTCACAATAATCATCCAAAATAATCATTCAAAATTAAAATATTAATACACAGCTGTTCTTCAAACAGCCATTAATTCAACACGGTTGCATGCAAATTAGTATTTCACTCATATTACATTCAACAGACACTCGAAACCTCTCAAAACACACTCAAAAGCACTCGTAGTCCATGCATAACGCACTCAAACATATTCGTGCTACATCAAAATATTGCACAAGCACTCCCCAAGTGCAGTAAAACCCAATAAAAACACATTAATAACAAATGAAATCACACTCATAACTCTTTGTTACAAAATTTAGGTACATACATGCCACTAAAGAAACGTATACACAAATAAAAAAAATCCTTTATCAATACTCAATATGTAGTAAAAATTTAAACCGCATGCAACCATAATAAAAAAAAGAAAATGTATTAAAATGATTTAAAAGGGTTGAGAAACAAAATTCACGCACCACATTTAATCTACAAATTTATACATTAGAGCAGCCCAAATAAATTACAAAATAAGCGCACACACATATACATATACACATGAAAACAAATATAATAAATTTATAATTGAATTTAATCTTACACATTAATATACGAGCATGAAGTGCATGCAAATTATTTGCAGTAGCTTAGATATTATATATATTCACAATACATTCAACATTAATCTGAAATTAAAAAGCTCTCCTAAAATATTTTCCTTTTAACCAACATTGCATTCATTACAAGGATAGAAAATTAATGGATACATACTATTCACAATATAATATCAATCTAATTATAACTTGTAACTATAAATACTTACCTAAAACAACATGAAAATACTTAAATAATAAACACAAAATAATTTGACAAAATTTGTATTAGCCGTGTTTTATTGTATATTTTTTTTGTATTTTTATTGTACAGTAGTAAGAAATTACCAAAAAAAAAAACGCATCAACCGTAGCCTTACTGTTAGTTTTGTAAGAATGGTACCCCTGCACAGCTATTACGAGAATATCAACATTATGCCTAATAATTTACTTCTAAATATATAAAATAGAAAGTAAATGGACGTACATACTAATATTAATAAATGTTTGAAAACCATTTGTTGGTTGCCTTTTTTTTCATTTTAAATTCGAATATTTATTTTGCATCAATAGAAAGAAAATGATAAGTGAATAGGTTTGTTCATAAACTATGGTCAAAGTCCCTTCTTACACAGGAAACAAAATCCCTGGAGATTTGTTTGTTTCTTTTTATTGTTTCTTGGTTTGAACGCATACTACATGTAGTTTACATTTTGACTCCCCTTACATTTCTACTTTATATTTCATGCTATTATTTATTTTCTGAGTAGATCGACAACTAGGTTTATTTTTCAAGTCAATTTACAAATGTATTTTCTGGGTATGTTTTGTTATGTTTTCAATTAAATATTCACACGTCAGACTTCACATAACATAAGCGGAGTAAGGAACAAATAGTTAACATTTTGCCACTTCTATGCACATGTCCAGAAAAAAAAACAATGGGATCACAAAAATGTACTCCAAGTCCATATAGAGAAGCGAAGTCCTTCCATGGTCAACGTCCATTAAACAGTGAACAAAAAGCACATTTTGTGAAGTTAACCTCATAGAATTTCATACGAATAAATATTAGGCAACGCACAGTTCCACACAGTGCGGTTATTCCTTAAATTAATATTTTCATCCAACCAAACTTGTCAATTTGTTTTTTTTTTATATCTAAAAAAATGGTAATTTTTTCCACGATAAACTCCGTTTATTTATAACTACCAATAAAAATTGAATACAAACCGAAAGTTGGTCTTAGTTAGTCAAAAATAAAAGTAAAACGGAATTCATTCAATAGAGATTAAATTTTTTTTAAATGGAAATCTAAATTTGTTAAAATTGATCAATTGACGTTAGAGGTATACAAAATTGGAGATATAGGTGGAAATTTAGACATGCGCCAGAAAATAATTGAGCAAAGAAAGTGAAGAAAAGCTTATATGTTTACTAAAATATGGAGTTATCTAAGATTTTAGAAATATAAACTGGCCAAATACTAAAAAAAAAAGAAAAAAAAATCAAAAAGATCGATTTGTCTTACCAATGGGAATTTGCAATTATAATTACTACATGAACAAATCCATCGATATTCAATCCAATTATCAATCGTACCAACAAAACTAACAAAATCAAATTCGAGAATCGAATAAACGTCAACCAGCCATCCACCGTAGCATTCTACTTTAGCTTTTTATCGACCGTAGCGAATTGTTGGTAAATTTCCCAATACACCACGGCTATTATCTTGGAAGTACTCTTTCTTGGATCCACGTTACACTGGGTGGATTGTATGACGTAATAAGAGATTAATGATGTGAATATTGATTATAGTTAATAAATTCTTCAAAAATTAAATTAAATTAAATAGATTTAACAATATATGCTTTTGAATTTGTTTATCATGTGTATTAAACATTTTTCTCATTACATGTGAGACCCCAAAATATTCATGCAAATGTTAACACGATGATAAGATATAAGATGACAAAACTTAGACGACCTAAAGTTACAAGTAGTGAAATCAGCAGTAGTAAAGTCGTTTACATCGTCACTGCTGGGGGAGAATGTTGTATCTTGCCACTTTACAACGATGTTAAAAGCATCTATCCGTATGTCAATCTAAAAATTCAACGAAAGAATAACAAGGTTATGTGAAGAACGAATAATAAAGAATTACCTGAAGTTTTTAACGGGGAGGTTCGGATGAACGCATCCATATCCCTATGTCTTGCCCCGTCGAGAAAGTCACATGCACATGTAACTCATCCATAGCTGTCATCGGAATTTCATCATCTATTATTTTAGTAGGACATTCACATTCTGGAGCATATAGCCAAACTGGGGTATGCAACCATAGCTTGATATGTACTAAATCAGCTGATATCACACCACAGCTCGATAAGTCGGCCACCTTCTTATATCTGTATTCGTTTGGATAGATGATACGCGATTGGCTATATAAGTCTTTAAATCGCGCGGACATTTTCGCAAACAATGAAGGACTACCATCGACTGTGCACATTATATAGTCGAGATCTGACCATTCCATTGAATTGCGTACCTCTACAATCAGCTCGCCCAATAACTCTGCTGCATCTAACTCTAAATGTGGTATGGTCACTGATTTGAGTGGAGCCACACTTGTTTTAAAAACTACAAGCTTGCTTATCACCTTCCCATCAGGGACCCAAATATGTAATTCGATTCTACAATAAGGTTCTTCGAATTCGCAAAATTTTAACTTTCTACTTCTTAGGTAAAACACTTATTAACTGAAAAGAACAGAGTTAATTGAAGATGATGTGGCGAAGAGTCAAATACGCGAACAGTAGATGCTACTTTACAATACAGTACCACTTAAAAATAGCACTGAAAACAACTTTTGAATAGATGCGAAGGTAGAATTAAGTTATATAGTAGGGCCCCAGCTGTCTCAAAACCTCAATAAGAGAAGACATTTGTCGTAATGTGGGCACTTAAAGTTATGGGAAACATCGAAACAGAAAGTGTAAACGGCACTTCTTATTCTATGAATTCTATGTTTCATTGTATTCTTCCGTTGCGTCTTAGCAAGTATGAATGTCATTTCCTCATCTTCATAATTCTTTTTCACGAAATTTGCCTTCCTATTGTTATGCGTAGCGGATGGTGTCGCTGAGGTAGTTTGAGGTGAAACCGCAGTTAGAACGTCGTTAAATTTTTTTTGTGACCAGATAAGGTCCTAAAACTCTACAAGTGTGCTCCCTGTAGAACAAAAGAAAAATGGTAAATTATGAGGAGCAAGCCTTTCATGAATGTCCTACATCCACCCATATTTTTGTAGATGTGCATGACCTAGTTTTCGTTTAGTTTGCAGCGACACACAAGTGTAGAAAAAAAAGTTTTTTTTTTTGAAGTTCGAAACGCGTTAAGTAAAATAAGTTAACTTAGGAAAAAAAAGTGTTTTGGATAGGTATCTATTAGTAGTAAAAAAAGAAAAAAAAAGTAAAGAAGTATGACTGCGTAGAAAAGAATTGAAATTATAGTCCACGATCGTTAAATTTTTCGTTTCAAAGTTCGATATCAGAGACATGTGATAAATATGTGATTTTTCATTCAAATTCCCAAAAAAAGGAAAGATTAAAATAGTTTGATATAAACAAAAAGAATCCATTAAAGAAAATAACTCACAACTAACATTACTGTTTTCATCGAATCAACAACTACAACCAGCTGCCACGGAGGCGTGCACGACTTCGGTGGAGTTTGGGGTAATTGACAACTAAAGCATTTTATAACGATTTCATTTAATAATATATAAAAAAAAAAGTCAGATTTGTGTTATTTTTGGGAAATTATAGAAAAATCGTAGTATATTCAACCAAAAAAAAAAAAAAACAAAAGGAAAGATATTTAAAACGATTAATACAACTGGCTGTTTTTTGGTAAATTGAAGAACCATGACTGGGAATTATACCTTATATCTAATGCCTAGCGAATAAAAAGAAAAAAAAATCTGGGAAACCTTGCATCATGATTCGTAGTGAGCATTAGGATA
Organism: Philhelius pedissequus; assembly: GCA_910595825.1. NCBI lineage: Eukaryota > Metazoa > Arthropoda > Insecta > Diptera > Syrphidae > Philhelius > Philhelius pedissequus. The sequence continues at coordinate 120,705,588 of OU343160.1, read as the reverse complement.
TAATTTTTGCCTTTTTTTTCTTTCGGTTTGAAATTGTCGCGAATGAAATTTTAGAGTATATCGTTCACAAATTTGTTTTGCGGTCAATTTTTTATTATGCATACTAATGTTCTATGAGAACAGTACAGAGCAGTTCCGTGAGCAGATAATAGCAGTTAAAAGCGGTGCATATCAGTTTGAGACCCAGTATTCTTCAGCTAAGGCTAGTAATCTCAATATCAAATTCAGTTTAAAACCTTTTGAGCGATTCTTTCAACAGCTCCGAAATTTATTAACCACTTATCTATGTAAGAAAAAATAACTTTTACATTACGATGAATATATATGTAAAACTAACAAAGGAGCTAATTTAAACCACCGAAAGAAATAAAAAGCTCTTAAGACAGGTAGAGAAGCTTACGAAAAACAAATTGAAGAAACTTTTAAAACACTTACATAACCTCTAAACAAGTTGGTCAAGAAATCAAACATCAAACAAGATAAAAATAATCCTAGTGGAATCCCTTCAAAGAACATAAAAACCAATTCGGAACAACTTCAACCTCCTGATGAATTCACTACAATCAAGACTTCTATTGGTGACTCATCAATTTTTATTGATGATAATGCTAATAGTAGAAATACACCAAAAAGAACAGAGAAACGATCAAACTATCAAATTAGTGATTGTCGCAACTTTATGGAGCAATTATCAAAAAAAAGAATTTCATGACACATCTAAAAAATATGTGGATTTTTCTATAAATATTTCCAACACTCTTGACAAAACATATGGTATACATTCAAAAGATAAAAAGTTGTATATAGGTAATGCTGAGTTTAATATTCTAGGAAACGATATAGAAATAATAGATAAAAGCTTTGAGGGTACAAATGGATTATATGAGCTTATATTTAAGCAAAACCCTGATCAAAATATTTACACTGATAAAGATTTAAAAAATTATAAAACCATACTATCTCTCACCAATGCACATAGAATCGATCATAATTCACAAAAAAACAAGTACACGTCAATCGAGGATATAAGTATAGAAAAATTATAAGCAAATTATTTGGACTAACAAAAAATACTTCTAATAATTCATTATCTTCACCCTTACAAACACCAACCGGAAGTGGTTTATTACAGCTATCAAAATTTAAAAAAAAGATTATATATTTTGGGATAATCCTGATGAACTTGTAGAATGAGACTTCTAATTGATGACAACAAGCCGGAAATAACAATCACTAACGATATTATTTTAATCATTGAAGAACTACAAGAAGCTAATATTATCGAATAAAAATTAAAAAAAGAAAGATGAATATTGATAAATTTTTACAAATAGAGTCCCACTGGGGGGGGGGGGGGGCGAGATTTACCATGACCAGCCGGTGAGGGGTTTTTAAAAACTAACTAACTAACTAATATCCACATTCCACAAATAGATGGAGATGCCACCACCAAAAAATATGTTGATGAATTATATGAACGATTTAAAGAATACATTATTATGGAAGTTGTTGAAAAAATTGATGAACTACTGATGGAGAGGGAGGAAGGCCAATATTTAACTTATTAACCATTATCAAAGCTTGAGTCTTTAACTTAACTCCAAAGTGTGACAACTCATTCTTCATTCATTATGTCTAACATAGATTATACACTAATCCGCGATAAAATTCTACAATTTTTCAAAACTAATCCTCATTATATATGATTGGAGAATTAACGTGTTGCCGGCAACTATCCGTTGATAGTTCCTGCTTATACCGGGATTTTAAAGCGGATTCTCGTTTAGTGCACCAGATTGGAAGGCTTTGTCCTTCGCAGGCGGCGTACTAAATTCGTCTCATCGATAATTTCGATTACAGTAATATTTTTTATTTCATAGCGAACCGTGGGAATCCCGAGATCCCTGTGGAGATCTGCATTTCTAATATACCAAGGTGTGCTTACAAATGATCTTACGAGTTTATTTTCAAATGTTTGTAAGGTATTTAAATTAGAATCTCGCGTTCAACCCCAGAGTTGTATACCGTAAGTCCAGACAGGTTTAAGCACCTGCCTGTACAAAATTAGCTTGTTTTCGATACTGAGCTTAGAGTGTTTCCCGAGCAACCAGTACATATCTCTGAGTTTATTGTTTAACTCTTCGCATTGCTTTTTAACATTTCCATTTTAATTTCGCGTCTAGAGTCATTTCGATATATTTTGCTTCCTTAGCAAACGGAACTTGAACCGTATTAACAAATACCTGTAATCTATTAATTTTCTTATTCGTAAAATCTACATGGACTGATTTTACTTCGTTGAGCGATATCCGCCATGTTTTTGTCCAATCATTGACATTATTCCGAGCTTTTTGTAATTTTGTCGTAGAATCATTTATCGTTTGGCCCACTGCTAGTATTGCAGTGTCGTCAGCAAACGTGGCTAAATTAGTGTCTTCTGTTTGAGGTATATCACGTGTAAATAATAGGTACAATATTGGACCTAAAACACTTCCCTGTGGTAGATCCGAGTAATCATTTCCATGTCGTACTCTAAAAAGTCTATTTTCTAGATATGCTTTTAGAAGCGTATTAAGTGCTTCAGGCAGAAATTTTCTTGATTTAAAATTTAGCCCTTCGTGCCACACCTTTTCAAAAGCTTGCGACACGTCTAGGAAGACCGCCGAACAAATTTTCTTTTCTTCAAGAGTTTAGGTCTATAAGATTTCTTATCATGTGATGGTTTTCCTGGTTTGAGAACCATTATAACTTCCGCAACCTTCCATTGGAGCGGAACGTACTTTAGCCTTAGAATGGCGTTTATTACATAAAGAATATTAATTAATCCTTTGCGAGGAAGCATTTTGAGAACTTCGGCCGTAAGTAAGTCATATCCCAGAGCTTTCTTATACTTAAGCTTTCTTATTTCTCTACTTAATTCAGCAAGAGTAACATTTCTTGTTATGTAATTTTCGCTTGAGTTAGAACGTATATTTAAATTTTCGTTGAGTACTTGCCCATCAAAAGGTTTAAATGTGTTCTCCAGGTACTCCGCGAACACGTTTGCTTTCTCTTTGTCGCCTTTTACCCATTCGTTTTGATCATTCTTAATCGGAGGCGCTGGGAGCTTTGGTTTCGTCGTTACTTTAACAGCTTTCCAGAGTGAGTAGTTGGATTCTTTTCCTACTGTCAAGCTTTCAAGATAATTTCCAACTTTAGAATGTTTGAATTCTGCTATCGTCTTTTTTAGTAAATTACACAAGCGATTTAAATTTACCTGGTGTTGAGGAGCTCGAGTTTGCTGCCATTACTAAATCTTTTATTTCCTGTGGATATTTTAGGTTATTAAAGCGCGGCATTTCTCTTTGGTACGGGGTGTTTTTCCATGCGGCTTCATGCACGATAATGACGAAGTTATCTACTGCGTCTTCAAGTTCGAGAGCCGTTTGTAGTGAAACCCTTAATTCAACGTTATGCTCTATATCTTTCTTAAAACCTTCCCAGTTGGGTTTCCCACTGGTTAGCGTAGGTGGATTTTCATTTTTAGTAAGATTTTCGCTCAAAGTGAGAATAACAGCAGAATGATCTGAGAAAAGATCAAAGCTTTCTGTTATGTTAATTTTATTTGAGGGTATTCCTTTGACCACAAAAAATTAATAAGGTCAGGTATTTTCGATGGATCAGTCGGCCAGTAATTCGGGTTGCCAGTCGAATGAAAATCGCAATTATTTTCCTTTACCGCTTCGTAGAGTATTCGACCCTTTTGAGAAATACATCTAGATCCCCAAAAGCTGTGCTTCGCATTAAAGTCACCAACAAGAATAAAATGTTGTTTAAGTAAGTTTAGCACGTTCATATATTCATTCTTTTCAATTTTACATCGTGGAGGACAGTGTATGGAAGATACATTCAGTACAACATTCTGAGTTCTAACCTGTACACCGATTAATTGCATTGAATCAGCCTCTATTTTTGGGCCTCTCGTGTGTTCGATGCATTCTTTTATAAATAAAGATGCCCCACCTCTTGCTTTGTTCGACGGATTAGTTGCGTGGTATTCTAAATATCAATTGATCTTTCTATTTGATTGTTTCTTGACATGCGTTTCCGATATCAAACAAATATCAATATCTTTCTCATGCATAAACATTTCTAGTTCTCCAAGTTTTTTCCATAATCCGTTGGCATTCCAAGTAATTGTTTTGAGCTTTTGCATCATGTTTTTCTTTTTGTAGGGCGTTTTGGCCGAAAACTGTATACGAGTTTAGTTAGCCTATCAAATATAAGTTTATTTCTACCACATTGCTCCTTAATTCCCATTGCGGCTTGCTATTTATTTCCAGTGATTGTGCTGAATCGGTGATATATTTGCTTCGATCGTCAGACAGATGTTTGTGTGTTAAATGTTGCGGATGTTAGATTATGAAATGATATTGTTAATTTGTCAATAAATTGGGGAGTGTGTCGTTAACTCTTCCCTTCTTAAATGAAAACGACAACTTATTAAAAATATGGGATCTTATAGATGATGGGATCAGTGGCGTAGCTAGCATAGGTGACAGACGGGGCGGCAATAATGGTGTCACCCCCACTAGCATAATTAAAAACAGTAAAATTAATAACATTCACTTATTATATAAATTAAGGTTTTTTTTTATCTATCTATCTATATTTATATTTTATTATTATTATTTATATATAAAGTTGTGTGCAAAATAATAGGTGTCTGCTAAAAAATTATCTTGAAATATTGTAAGTGTTCGGTTGGTCTTATCAGCTCTTATCAATCAGTGGTTTTAGTTATTGTTCTTTGGTTTACCTCGGCTGGATGCACTCAAACCAGTAAAAAGAGGATACTAGAGTGGTGCGACATATTTTATAAGTAATTTTAGTAGGTCTTGTTTCACTCTTTCGTAAGAAAATTAAAGCTTTCAAACATTCTTTTTTGCACACCACTGTATATATATACATACATATTGTATTTATATATATAAAGAACAATCCAAATTATGTTTGTGCTTGAACTCCTATTTTTCGGCTAGATCGATTTGAATGAAATTTTCAGGAGATCTTAGGACATGTTTGAAGATTGTATATAAGAAATCTGTTTGGTGTCCGATGTCTAGAACCGGAGTTGTGACCAATGTCACTCACAAGGTCTTCAATGTTCTATATGTAGTATAAATATTGTATTTTGTATACACACACTTCATTTTGGTTTCTCTTTGTTGTCGCGTGTATTCATAAAACTACATCCGGCTTGTATGCACACAACTACAGCATTTGATTCCCATTAAATGGATAGTGATATTTTATTTGGTTTGTCGAACTTTCTGGTATGTTCTCTCGATTTCGGATAACAGTGTTGCATTTTGGGTGCAGAAGTTAACGAGATATAAAGGGCGTCTCTTAATTCGTACAGTATTTTAAGGGGTGATTCTGGGGTATATTCTAAGAAAAAAAATGTTCTACAGTAAGGCCTTATCTTTAAGGCCTTGATATCTTTTATCGGAGATTTAAGAAAAGTCTTTATCTTTCTTTTCTTTTCTTGTCTTTTTGGTGTACCCTGACACACGTTGACGGGAATTGCGCTGTAAGTTCTAATGATAGAAACTGTGTTTAGGAGCTTGTTTTTAGAAGAAATAGCAGCCTTTGTAACTGCGTTTAGGTAAATATGATATCTCATCTCATCTCTCTATTAAGATATACAGTTTTTAGCCTTTTCCATTTTTGCTGCCAGTACAAATTTTTTGATTTTAGGTTCAATATTCTCTAGAAAATGCGTAGATAACAAACAATAGTTTACTAATTTTTTTAATGAACGTAACAATAATAAAAATAAAAATCAACCTCAAGTTTGCGGAAAAACCCATAGATATTATGATACTTGGGAAAATCTGGAAGATTTTAAAAAGCGATTTCTGATTTTTTACATACGTTTTTAAAAACAGCTGTAGTTAGATTTGGGGTATGAAGGCCTATTTAAAAAACTTACGTTACGAAAATGGTATAAAGCACTAGAAAATGAAATTAATTCATCAGTTTAATATTTGAATCCAAAGCAACAGATGATTAGGAAGGCTATTTGAAATGTCTACATTTACAAACCACGAATATACGACATTGTTGTTCTTTAGGGAGACTAATGCCTCCTAATAGATATTGGACGACAAACACGTCTTTCAATCATTAGTCAGAAAGTCCGTGATAATAAACACAAGAGAGGAAGTGCAGATGAAATGAATGGAGACGTGTCCGTAGATATTGCACAGGTTTGTCCTGCAGAGTCACCACCTCAAATTTGGCAAAAAGTTATTAGAAGAAGACCAGTCGCAAATATATAATTGATTCGGGCTTGTTTCGAATACTATTCCGCAATCGCATTTACTTTTTTCGTTGCTCCAGGTGGGACATCCAAGATATTCGTCATTTAGTTGATTTTGGCAAGAATTCGGTCAAGATCCGAAATTTCGTTGCCTGTTGCATCATATGACATCTATGGAATTGCTGCCACCCTCCTTGGAGGTGGTCGAACTGTACATTCCGCTATGAAGCTGGCTATGAATTTTCTCACGGTTGACAATCCAAATACGTGCACAATGACAAAGAATTCGGTAACAGCAAAAGTGATACGAGAATGCAAAATCATCATTTGGGATGAATGCACGATGGCCCATAAGCGAGCCTTGGAGGCAGTTCACCGAACAATGAAGGATTTACATGGTGATTCGAGATGACTTACTGGGGTATGATATTGCTCACTGAAGATATTCGTCAAACGCTTTCCGTCATCTCGAAATTAACTGCTCCCGATGAACTCAAAGCATGTCTAAAGTCGTCGTCTTTTTGGCGCATGTCAAGAAGTTTAAATTGACGACGAATATGAGGTGCATTGCAGACCGACCCATTGGTTGCTGAATCCTCGGGGCAACTGCTGGCGCTTTGAAATTCCCAAATTCCTGTTGAAGTCTTGACTGGATTGATATCATTCCCGGTAAATTTTAACGTGTTAACAACGTCAAAGGAGAAACTCATCGCCAAAGTAAATTGTTCCCCGGCATTGCAAAAAATTATAAAAATCTTAATTGGATTTTTGAACGGGCAATACCAGTAGCGCAGAATATGGACTTCGCGTCGTCGATGGCTTGAGTTTCATTATTCAAAGTCAAATTAATGGAGAACTGCGATCGTACAAATGCGGTGGAAAGTTGACCGACTAGGATGACAAATTCAAAGGAGAGGAAGTCCTTATCACACAAATTCCGATTCTTCCAACTGAACTTCCATTCCAATTCCAGCGGATTCAGTTCCATTTTAGATTGGCTTTTGTAAAGACATTTTATAAATCACAAGGCCATTCGTTGTAAGTTTGTGGAATAAATTTCGAATTTCCCTGTTATTCGCACGGTTAGCTTACGTTGTCTGTTCGCGTGTTGCCAAACCGTTTTCGTTGTATGTTTTCGCGATGGGAAACAAATCGAAAAATATTGCTTATCTATCTCTCTCTACTGATTTTAATTCCATTCAAATAAATCACATCGAAAAACTATCTGTGTTTTATTATAGTTCTGGAGCTTATATGAAGACTTTAAATTGGGGCGCGGTGAAGTTCGCTGGGTCCGCTAGTTGAAATATATATAAGAATTAAGAACTAAGTAAATTTCTTACTTTAGTTTCATTTTTTTTTTCTTTTAACGTTGATTGTGGTCATTTCGCAGATATTGATTTTTATTTTTGATAAGAGTTCAGTTAATTATAATAAAGAATGGAATAGCAGAAAATATTAACATATAGATAGCTTGTTTCTGCAGGGATGAATACTGGTGTCAGTTTGGTTTCAGGAGTCTTTCTGTTCCAATTTTTATCATTATTGCGATCAGGAATATTAGGGTGAATGTTGAATAGTTGGTCGATTGATGAACTTCTTTTTCGATTTGAATTTTGTTGATGTGTATTGTATTATTTAAATGGAGTTTCTTCATAAGTTGTAAGAACAGGATTTCTTCTATTTCGTATTCTTCGGAGACTGCGTGTAGTAGTGGCGGTAGTTCAGTTAGTACAGTTAATATTTCGAATGTTCCGTTTCCCGTTTTTGGGATTCTTAAAATATAAAGCATAGATGATATGTCCATAACGACTTTTATTTCGGCAAATCCTAATGTTTCTCGATATTTCTAAAAGGTTCATTTGTTTTATTTTCATTTATATTTTTCAATATTACGTCAATTTCTGACTTTGAAAGTATAATTGAACTTACGATATTTTTCTTACTTAATTCGATTGCATAGTTTAAATTAATCATTTCTTCTTTTATAAGCTTTGTTTTATAAAGTAAACTTAATACTAATTCGCTTGAAAAGGTTTTATCTTTTTTTTTAATTCGTTCATTATTTCGTTAGTGACATTGGTTAAATTATTTATTTTTTCAATGTATGCTTGTTTATTAAAACCCGATTATTATTATTTTCTAAAACATTATTTATTTTATTAACAACCATGACTTCATAATCATGGTGGTCAGGATTATCCTCGACCCATTTTCAGGCTGAGGCTATATAGTTTCAGGATCATTTTTCATCTGTTTATTTTTATATTATTTATAAGGTTCTTAGTATGCTTGAGTCTGTGTTCCAAGATGGGATAAAGCATTGTATATATAATATATAATACTATCATGGAACAGAAAAAATTCTTTCTTGTAAAATGCCTAAGGGGTCGCTAGTATCGCTTTTTGTCCCTTTGCAGAAATTAGTTTGTGGACGAGGGCAGAGGAAGAAAGGGGGAAAGAGAAGAGTTGAGGTAGTTTAATTTCGTTTCCGACAACATTAAAGAGCATAAGAGAGAAAACCAAATTTCGTTACTTTTTTGACATCACATGTTTTATTTTTACTAGCGATTATAGGTACTATAAGGCAAGTTACGGATTCGTGCAAAAAAAAAATATTCTAACAATCAAACATGATAGTCAGTCTGTCAGTCTGTCAGTCTCTCAGTCTGTCAGTCTGTCAGTCTGTCAGTCTGTCAGTCTGTCAGTCTGTCAGTCTGTCAGTCTGTCAGTCTGTCAGTCTGTCAGTCTGTCAGTCTGTCAGTCTGTCAGTCTGTCAGTCTGTCAGTCTGTCAGTCTGTCAGTCTGTCAGTCTGTCAGTCTGTCAGTCTGTCAGTCTGTCAGTCTGTCAGTCTGTCAGTCTGTCAGTCTGTCAGTCTGTCAGTCTGTCAGTCTGTCAGTCTGTCAGTCTGTCAGTCTGTCAGTCTGTCAGTCTGTCAGTCTGTCAGTCTGTCAGTCTGTCAGTCTGTCAGTCTGTCAGTCTGTCAGTCTGTCAGTCTGTCAGTCTGTCAGTCTGTCAGTCTGTCAGTCTGTCAGTCTGTCAGTCTGTCAGTCTGTCAGTCTGTCAGTCTGTCAGTCTGTCAGTCTGTCAGTCTGTCAGTCTGTCAGTCTGTCAGTCTGTCAGTCTGTCAGTCTGTCAGTCTGTCAGTCTGTCAGTCTGTCAGTCTGTCAGTCTGTCAGTCTGTCAGTCTGTCAGTCTGTCAGTCTGTCAGTCTGTCAGTCTGTCAGTCTGTCAGTCTGTCAGTCTGTCAGTCTGTCAGTCTGTCAGTCTGTCAGTCTGTCAGTCTGTCAGTCTGTCAGTCTGTCAGTCTGTCAGTCTGTCAGTCTGTCAGTCTGTCAGTCTGTCAGTCTGTCAGTCTGTCAGTCTGTCAGTCTGTCAGTCTGTCAGTCTGTCAGTCTGTCAGTCTGTCAGTCTGTCAGTCTGTCAGTCTGTCAGTCTGTCAGTCTGTCAGTCTGTCAGTCTGTCAGTCTGTCAGTCTGTCAGTCTTTCAGTCTGTCAGTCTGTCAGTCTGTCAGTCTGTCAGTCTGTCAGTCTGTCAGTCTGTCAGTCTGCCAGTCTGTCAGTCTGTCAGTCTGTCAGTCTGTCAGTCTGTCAGTCTGTCAGTCTGTCAGTCTGTCAGTCTGTCAGTCTGTCAGTCGGTCAGTCTGTCAGTCTGTCAGTCTGTCAGTCTGTCAGTCTGTCAGTCTGTCAGTCTGTCAGTCTGTCAGTCGGTCAGTCTGTCAGTCTGTCAGTCTGTCAGTCTGTCAGTCTGTCAGTCTGTCAGTCTGTCAGTCTGTCAGTCTGTCAGTCTGTCAGTCTGTCAGTCTGTCAGTCTGTCAGTCTGTCAGTCTGTCAGTCTGTCAGTCTGTCAGTCTGTCAGTCTGTCAGTCTGTCAGTCTGTCAGTCTGTCAGTCTGTCAGTCTGTCAGTCTGTCAGTCTGTCAGTCTGTCAGTCTGTCAGTCTGTCAGTCTGTCAGTCTGTCAGTCTGTCAGTCTGTCAGTCTGTCAGTCTGTCAGTCTGTCAGTCTGTCAGTCTGTCAGTCTGTCAGTCTGTCAGTCTGTCAGTCTGTCAGTCTGTCAGTCTGTCAGTCTGTCAGTCTGTCAGTCTGTCAGTCTGTCAGTCTGTCAGTCTGTCAGTCTGTCAGTCTGTCAGTCTGTCAGTCTGTCAGTCTGTCAGTCTGTCAGTCTGTCAGTCTGTCAGTCTGTCAGTCTGTCAGTCTGTCAGTCTGTCAGTCTGTCAGTCTGTCAGTCTGTCAGTCTGTCAGTCTGTCAGTCTGTCAGTCTGTCAGTCTGTCAGTCTGTCAGTCTGTCAGTCTGTCAGTCTGTCAGTCTGTCAGTCTGTCAGTCTGTCAGTCTGTCAGTCTGTCAGTCTGTCAGTCTGTCAGTCTGTCAGTCTGTCAGTCTGTCAGTCTGTCAGTCTGTCAGTCTGTCAGTCTGTCAGTCTGTCAGTCTGTCAGTCTGTCAGTCTGTCAGTCTGTCAGTCTGTCAGTCTGTCAGTCTGTCAGTCTGTCAGTCTGTCAGTCTGTCAGTCTGTCAGTCTGTCAGTCTGTCAGTCTGTCAGTCTGTCAGTCTGTCAGTCTGTCAGTCTGTCAGTCTGTCAGTCTGTCAGTCTGTCAGTCTGTCAGTCTGTCAGTCTGTCAGTCTGTCAGTCTGTCAGTCTGTCAGTCTGTCAGTCTGTCAGTCTGTCAGTCTGTCAGTCTGTCAGTCTGTCAGTCTGTCAGTCTGTCAGTCTGTCAGTCTGTCAGTCTGTCAGTCTGTCAGTCTGTCAGTCTGTCAGTCTGTCAGTCTGTCAGTCTGTCAGTCTGTCAGTCTGTCAGTCTGTCAGTCTGTCAGTCTGTCAGTCTGTCAGTCTGTCAGTCTGTCAGTCTGTCAGTCTGTCAGTCTGTCAGTCTGTCAGTCTGTCAGTCTGTCAGTCTGTCAGTCTGTCAGTCTGTCAGTCTGTCAGTCTGTCAGTCTGTCAGTCTGTCAGTCTGTCAGTCTGTCAGTCTGTCAGTCTGTCAGTCTGTCAGTCTGTCAGTCTGTCAGTCTGTCAGTCTGTCAGTCTGTCAGTCTGTCAGTCTGTCAGTCTGTCAGTCTGTCAGTCTGTCAGTCTGTCAGTCTGTCAGTCTGTCAGTCTGTCAGTCTGTCAGTCTGTCAGTCTGTCAGTCTGTCAGTCTGTCAGTCTGTCAGTCTGTCAGTCTGTCAGTCTGTCAGTCTGTCAGTCTGTCAGTCTGTCAGTCTGTCAGTCTGTCAGTCTGTCAGTCTGTCAGTCTGTCAGTCTGTCAGTCTGTCAGTCTGTCAGTCTGTCAGTCTGTCAGTCTGTCAGTCTGTCAGTCTGTCAGTCTGTCAGTCTGTCAGTCTGTCAGTCTGTCAGTCTGTCAGTCTGTCAGTCTGTCAGTCTGTCAGTCTGTCAGTCTGTCAGTCTGTCAGTCTGTCAGTCTGTCAGTCTGTCAGTCTGTCAGTCTGTCAGTCTGTCAGTCTGTCAGTCTGTCAGTCTGTCAGTCTGTCAGTCTGTCAGTCTGTCAGTCTGTCAGTCTGTCAGTCTGTCAGTCTGTCAGTCTGTCAGTCTGTCAGTCTGTCAGTCTGTCAGTCTGTCAGTCTGTCAGTCTGTCAGTCTGTCAGTCTGTCAGTCTGTCAGTCTGTCAGTCTGTCAGTCTGTCAGTCTGTCAGTCTGTCAGTCTGTCAGTCTGTCAGTCTGTCAGTCTGTCAGTCTGTCAGTCTGTCAGTCTGTCAGTCTGTCAGTCTGTCAGTCTGTCAGTCTGTCAGTCTGTCAGTCTGTCAGTCTGTCAGTCTGTCAGTCTGTCAGTCTGTCAGTCTGTCAGTCTGTCAGTCTGTCAGTCTGTCAGTCTGTCAGTCTGTCAGTCTGTCAGTCTGTCAGTCTGTCAGTCTGTCAGTCTGTCAGTCTGTCAGTCTGTCAGTCTGTCAGTCTGTCAGTCTGTCAGTCTGTCAGTCTGTCAGTCTGTCAGTCTGTCAGTCTGTCAGTCTGTCAGTCTGTCAGTCTGTCAGTCTGTCAGTCTGTCAGTCTGTCAGTCTGTCAGTCTGTCAGTCTGTCAGTCTGTCAGTCTGTCAGTCTGTCAGTCTGTCAGTCTGTCAGTCTGTCAGTCTGTCAGTCTGTCAGTCTGTCAGTCTGTCAGTCTGTCAGTCTGTCAGTCTGTCAGTCTGTCAGTCTGTCAGTCTGTCAGTCTGTCAGTCTGTCAGTCTGTCAGTCTGTCAGTCTGTCAGTCTGTCAGTCTGTCAGTCTGTCAGTCTGTCAGTCTGTCAGTCTGTCAGTCTGTCAGTCTGTCAGTCTGTCAGTCTGTCAGTCTGTCAGTCTGTCAGTCTGTCAGTCTGTCAGTCTGTCAGTCTGTCAGTCTGTCAGTCTGTCAGTCTGTCAGTCTGTCAGTCTGTCAGTCTGTCAGTCTGTCAGTCTGTCAGTCTGTCAGTCTGTCAGTCTGTCAGTCTGTCAGTCTGTCAGTCTGTCAGTCTGTCAGTCTGTCAGTCTGTCAGTCTGTCAGTCTGTCAGTCTGTCAGTCTGTCAGTCTGTCAGTCTGTCAGTCTGTCAGTCTGTCAGTCTGTCAGTCTGTCAGTCTGTCAGTCTGTCAGTCTGTCAGTCTGTCAGTCTGTCAGTCTGTCAGTCTGTCAGTCTGTCAGTCTGTCAGTCTGTCAGTCTGTCAGTCTGTCAGTCTGTCAGTCTGTCAGTCTGTCAGTCTGTCAGTCTGTCAGTCTGTCAGTCTGTCAGTCTGTCAGTCTGTCAGTCTGTCAGTCTGTCAGTCTGTCAGTCTGTCAGTCTGTCAGTCTGTCAGTCTGTCAGTCTGTCAGTCTGTCAGTCTGTCAGTCTGTCAGTCTGTCAGTCTGTCAGTCTGTCAGTCTGTCAGTCTGTCAGTCTGTCAGTCTGTCAGTCTGTCAGTCTGTCAGTCTGTCAGTCTGTCAGTCTGTCAGTCTGTCAGTCTGTCAGTCTGTCAGTCTGTCAGTCTGTCAGTCTGTCAGTCTGTCAGTCTGTCAGTCTGTCAGTCTGTCAGTCTGTCAGTCTGTCAGTCTGTCAGTCTGTCAGTCTGTCAGTCTGTCAGTCTGTCAGTCTGTCAGTCTGTCAGTCTGTCAGTCTGTCAGTCTGTCAGTCTGTCAGTCTGTCAGTCTGTCAGTCTGTCAGTCTGTCAGTCTGTCAGTCTGTCAGTCTGTCAGTCTGTCAGTCTGTCAGTCTGTCAGTCTGTCAGTCTGTCAGTCTGTCAGTCTGTCAGTCTGTCAGTCTGTCAGTCTGTCAGTCTGTCAGTCTGTCAGTCTGTCAGTCTGTCAGTCTGTCAGTCTGTCAGTCTGTCAGTCTGTCAGTCTGTCAGTCTGTCAGTCTGTCAGTCTGTCAGTCTGTCAGTCTGTCAGTCTGTCAGTCTGTCAGTCTGTCAGTCTGTCAGTCTGTCAGTCTGTCAGTCTGTCAGTCTGTCAGTCTGTCAGTCTGTCAGTCTGTCAGTCTGTCAGTCTGTCAGTCTGTCAGTCTGTCAGTCTGTCAGTCTGTCAGTCTGTCAGTCTGTCAGTCTGTCAGTCTGTCAGTCTGTCAGTCTGTCAGTCTGTCAGTCTGTCAGTCTGTCAGTCTGTCAGTCTGTCAGTCTGTCAGTCTGTCAGTCTGTCAGTCTGTCAGTCTGTCAGTCTGTCAGTCTGTCAGTCTGTCAGTCTGTCAGTCTGTCAGTCTGTCAGTCTGTCAGTCTGTCAGTCTGTCAGTCTGTCAGTCTGTCAGTCTGTCAGTCTGTCAGTCTGTCAGTCTGTCAGTCTGTCAGTCTGTCAGTCTGTCAGTCTGTCAGTCTGTCAGTCTGTCAGTCTGTCAGTCTGTCAGTCTGTCAGTCTGTCAGTCTGTCAGTCTGTCAGTCTGTCAGTCTGTCAGTCTGTCAGTCTGTCAGTCTGTCAGTCTGTCAGTCTGTCAGTCTGTCAGTCTGTCAGTCTGTCAGTCTGTCAGTCTGTCAGTCTGTCAGTCTGTCAGTCTGTCAGTCTGTCAGTCTGTCAGTCTGTCAGTCTGTCAGTCTGTCAGTCTGTCAGTCTGTCAGTCTGTCAGTCTGTCAGTCTGTCAGTCTGTCAGTCTGTCAGTCTGTCAGTCTGTCAGTCTGTCAGTCTGTCAGTCTGTCAGTCTGTCAGTCTGTCAGTCTGTCAGTCTGTCAGTCTGTCAGTCTGTCAGTCTGTCAGTCTGTCAGTCTGTCAGTCTGTCAGTCTGTCAGTCTGTCAGTCTGTCAGTCTGTCAGTCTGTCAGTCTGTCAGTCTGTCAGTCTGTCAGTCTGTCAGTCTGTCAGTCTGTCAGTCTGTCAGTCTGTCAGTCTGTCAGTCTGTCAGTCTGTCAGTCTGTCAGTCTGTCAGTCTGTCAGTCTGTCAGTCTGTCAGTCTGTCAGTCTGTCAGTCTGTCAGTCTGTCAGTCTGTCAGTCTGTCAGTCTGTCAGTCTGTCAGTCTGTCAGTCTGTCAGTCTGTCAGTCTGTCAGTCTGTCAGTCTGTCAGTCTGTCAGTCTGTCAGTCTGTCAGTCTGTCAGTCTGTCAGTCTGTCAGTCTGTCAGTCTGTCAGTCTGTCAGTCTGTCAGTCTGTCAGTCTGTCAGTCTGTCAGTCTGTCAGTCTGTCAGTCTGTCAGTCTGTCAGTCTGTCAGTCTGTCAGTCTGTCAGTCTGTCAGTCTGTCAGTCTGTCAGTCTGTCAGTCTGTCAGTCTGTCAGTCTGTCAGTCTGTCAGTCTGTCAGTCTGTCAGTCTGTCAGTCTGTCAGTCTGTCAGTCTGTCAGTCTGTCAGTCTGTCAGTCTGTCAGTCTGTCAGTCTGTCAGTCTGTCAGTCTGTCAGTCTGTCAGTCTGTCAGTCTGTCAGTCTGTCAGTCTGTCAGTCTGTCAGTCTGTCAGTCTGTCAGTCTGTCAGTCTGTCAGTCTGTCAGTCTGTCAGTCTGTCAGTCTGTCAGTCTGTCAGTCTGTCAGTCTGTCAGTCTGTCAGTCTGTCAGTCTGTCAGTCTGTCAGTCTGTCAGTCTGTCAGTCTGTCAGTCTGTCAGTCTGTCAGTCTGTCAGTCTGTCAGTCTGTCAGTCTGTCAGTCTGTCAGTCTGTCAGTCTGTCAGTCTGTCAGTCTGTCAGTCTGTCAGTCTGTCAGTCTGTCAGTCTGTCAGTCTGTCAGTCTGTCAGTCTGTCAGTCTGTCAGTCTGTCAGTCTGTCAGTCTGTCAGTCTGTCAGTCTGTCAGTCTGTCAGTCTGTCAGTCTGTCAGTCTGTCAGTCTGTCAGTCTGTCAGTCTGTCAGTCTGTCAGTCTGTCAGTCTGTCAGTCTGTCAGTCTGTCAGTCTGTCAGTCTGTCAGTCTGTCAGTCTGTCAGTCTGTCAGTCTGTCAGTCTGTCAGTCTGTCAGTCTGTCAGTCTGTCAGTCTGTCAGTCTGTCAGTCTGTCAGTCTGTCAGTCTGTCAGTCTGTCAGTCTGTCAGTCTGTCAGTCTGTCAGTCTGTCAGTCTGTCAGTCTGTCAGTCTGTCAGTCTGTCAGTCTGTCAGTCTGTCAGTCTGTCAGTCTGTCAGTCTGTCAGTCTGTCAGTCTGTCAGTCTGTCAGTCTGTCAGTCTGTCAGTCTGTCAGTCTGTCAGTCTGTCAGTCTGTCAGTCTGTCAGTCTGTCAGTCTGTCAGTCTGTCAGTCTGTCAGTCTGTCAGTCTGTCAGTCTGTCAGTCTGTCAGTCTGTCAGTCTGTCAGTCTGTCAGTCTGTCAGTCTGTCAGTCTGTCAGTCTGTCAGTCTGTCAGTCTGTCAGTCTGTCAGTCTGTCAGTCTGTCAGTCTGTCAGTCTGTCAGTCTGTCAGTCTGTCAGTCTGTCAGTCTGTCAGTCTGTCAGTCTGTCAGTCTGTCAGTCTGTCAGTCTGTCAGTCTGTCAGTCTGTCAGTCTGTCAGTCTGTCAGTCTGTCAGTCTGTCAGTCTGTCAGTCTGTCAGTCTGTCAGTCTGTCAGTCTGTCAGTCTGTCAGTCTGTCAGTCTGTCAGTCTGTCAGTCTGTCAGTCTGTCAGTCTGTCAGTCTGTCAGTCTGTCAGTCTGTCAGTCTGTCAGTCTGTCAGTCTGTCAGTCTGTCAGTCTGTCAGTCTGTCAGTCTGTCAGTCTGTCAGTCTGTCAGTCTGTCAGTCTGTCAGTCTGTCAGTCTGTCAGTCTGTCAGTCTGTCAGTCTGTCAGTCTGTCAGTCTGTCAGTCTGTCAGTCTGTCAGTCTGTCAGTCTGTCAGTCTGTCAGTCTGTCAGTCTGTCAGTCTGTCAGTCTGTCAGTCTGTCAGTCTGTCAGTCTGTCAGTCTGTCAGTCTGTCAGTCTGTCAGTCTGTCAGTCTGTCAGTCTGTCAGTCTGTCAGTCTGTCAGTCTGTCAGTCTGTCAGTCTGTCAGTCTGTCAGTCTGTCAGTCTGTCAGTCTGTCAGTCTGTCAGTCTGTCAGTCTGTCAGTCTGTCAGTCTGTCAGTCTGTCAGTCTGTCAGTCTGTCAGTCTGTCAGTCTGTCAGTCTGTCAGTCTGTCAGTCTGTCAGTCTGTCAGTCTGTCAGTCTGTCAGTCTGTCAGTCTGTCAGTCTGTCAGTCTGTCAGTCTGTCAGTCTGTCAGTCTGTCAGTCTGTCAGTCTGTCAGTCTGTCAGTCTGTCAGTCTGTCAGTCTGTCAGTCTGTCAGTCTGTCAGTCTGTCAGTCTGTCAGTCTGTCAGTCTGTCAGTCTGTCAGTCTGTCAGTCTGTCAGTCTGTCAGTCTGTCAGTCTGTCAGTCTGTCAGTCTGTCAGTCTGTCAGTCTGTCAGTCTGTCAGTCTGTCAGTCTGTCAGTCTGTCAGTCTGTCAGTCTGTCAGTCTGTCAGTCTGTCAGTCTGTCAGTCTGTCAGTCTGTCAGTCTGTCAGTCTGTCAGTCTGTCAGTCTGTCAGTCTGTCAGTCTGTCAGTCTGTCAGTCTGTCAGTCTGTCAGTCTGTCAGTCTGTCAGTCTGTCAGTCTGTCAGTCTGTCAGTCTGTCAGTCTGTCAGTCTGTCAGTCTGTCAGTCTGTCAGTCTGTCAGTCTGTCAGTCTGTCAGTCTGTCAGTCTGTCAGTCTGTCAGTCTGTCAGTCTGTCAGTCTGTCAGTCTGTCAGTCTGTCAGTCTGTCAGTCTGTCAGTCTGTCAGTCTGTCAGTCTGTCAGTCTGTCAGTCTGTCAGTCTGTCAGTCTGTCAGTCTGTCAGTCTGTCAGTCTGTCAGTCTGTCAGTCTGTCAGTCTGTCAGTCTGTCAGTCTGTCAGTCTGTCAGTCTGTCAGTCTGTCAGTCTGTCAGTCTGTCAGTCTGTCAGTCTGTCAGTCTGTCAGTCTGTCAGTCTGTCAGTCTGTCAGTCTGTCAGTCTGTCAGTCTGTCAGTCTGTCAGTCTGTCAGTCTGTCAGTCTGTCAGTCTGTCAGTCTGTCAGTCTGTCAGTCTGTCAGTCTGTCAGTCTGTCAGTCTGTCAGTCTGTCAGTCTGTCAGTCTGTCAGTCTGTCAGTCTGTCAGTCTGTCAGTCTGTCAGTCTGTCAGTCTGTCAGTCTGTCAGTCTGTCAGTCTGTCAGTCTGTCAGTCTGTCAGTCTGTCAGTCTGTCAGTCTGTCAGTCTGTCAGTCTGTCAGTCTGTCAGTCTGTCAGTCTGTCAGTCTGTCAGTCTGTCAGTCTGTCAGTCTGTCAGTCTGTCAGTCTGTCAGTCTGTCAGTCTGTCAGTCTGTCAGTCTGTCAGTCTGTCAGTCTGTCAGTCTGTCAGTCTGTCAGTCTGTCAGTCTGTCAGTCTGTCAGTCTGTCAGTCTGTCAGTCTGTCAGTCTGTCAGTCTGTCAGTCTGTCAGTCTGTCAGTCTGTCAGTCTGTCAGTCTGTCAGTCTGTCAGTCTGTCAGTCTGTCAGTCTGTCAGTCTGTCAGTCTGTCAGTCTGTCAGTCTGTCAGTCTGTCAGTCTGTCAGTCTGTCAGTCTGTCAGTCTGTCAGTCTGTCAGTCTGTCAGTCTGTCAGTCTGTCAGTCTGTCAGTCTGTCAGTCTGTCAGTCTGTCAGTCTGTCAGTCTGTCAGTCTGTCAGTCTGTCAGTCTGTCAGTCTGTCAGTCTGTCAGTCTGTCAGTCTGTCAGTCTGTCAGTCTGTCAGTCTGTCAGTCTGTCAGTCTGTCAGTCTGTCAGTCTGTCAGTCTGTCAGTCTGTCAGTCTGTCAGTCTGTCAGTCTGTCAGTCTGTCAGTCTGTCAGTCTGTCAGTCTGTCAGTCTGTCAGTCTGTCAGTCTGTCAGTCTGTCAGTCTGTCAGTCTGTCAGTCTGTCAGTCTGTCAGTCTGTCAGTCTGTCAGTCTGTCAGTCTGTCAGTCTGTCAGTCTGTCAGTCTGTCAGTCTGTCAGTCTGTCAGTCTGTCAGTCTGTCAGTCTGTCAGTCTGTCAGTCTGTCAGTCTGTCAGTCTGTCAGTCTGTCAGTCTGTCAGTCTGTCAGTCTGTCAGTCTGTCAGTCTGTCAGTCTGTCAGTCTGTCAGTCTGTCAGTCTGTCAGTCTGTCAGTCTGTCAGTCTGTCAGTCTGTCAGTCTGTCAGTCTGTCAGTCTGTCAGTCTGTCAGTCTGTCAGTCTGTCAGTCTGTCAGTCTGTCAGTCTGTCAGTCTGTCAGTCTGTCAGTCTGTCAGTCTGTCAGTCTGTCAGTCTGTCAGTCTGTCAGTCTGTCAGTCTGTCAGTCTGTCAGTCTGTCAGTCTGTCAGTCTGTCAGTCTGTCAGTCTGTCAGTCTGTCAGTCTGTCAGTCTGTCAGTCTGTCAGTCTGTCAGTCTGTCAGTCTGTCAGTCTGTCAGTCTGTCAGTCTGTCAGTCTGTCAGTCTGTCAGTCTGTCAGTCTGTCAGTCTGTCAGTCTGTCAGTCTGTCAGTCTGTCAGTCTGTCAGTCTGTCAGTCTGTCAGTCTGTCAGTCTGTCAGTCTGTCAGTCTGTCAGTCTGTCAGTCTGTCAGTCTGTCAGTCTGTCAGTCTGTCAGTCTGTCAGTCTGTCAGTCTGTCAGTCTGTCAGTCTGTCAGTCTGTCAGTCTGTCAGTCTGTCAGTCTGTCAGTCTGTCAGTCTGTCAGTCTGTCAGTCTGTCAGTCTGTCAGTCTGTCAGTCTGTCAGTCTGTCAGTCTGTCAGTCTGTCAGTCTGTCAGTCTGTCAGTCTGTCAGTCTGTCAGTCTGTCAGTCTGTCAGTCTGTCAGTCTGTCAGTCTGTCAGTCTGTCAGTCTGTCAGTCTGTCAGTCTGTCAGTCTGTCAGTCTGTCAGTCTGTCAGTCTGTCAGTCTGTCAGTCTGTCAGTCTGTCAGTCTGTCAGTCTGTCAGTCTGTCAGTCTGTCAGTCTGTCAGTCTGTCAGCTGTCAGTCTGTCAGTCTGTCAGTCTCTGTCAGTCTGTCAGTCTGTCAGTCTGTCAGTCTGTCAGTCTGTCAGTCTGTCAGTCTGTCAGTCTGTCAGTCTGTCAGTCTGTCAGTCTGTCAGTCTGTCAGTCTGTCAGTCTGTCAGTCTGTCAGTCTGTCAGTCTGTCAGTCTGTCAGTCTGTCAGTCTGTCAGTCTGTCAGTCTGTCAGTCTGTCAGTCTGTCAGTCTGTCAGTCTGTCAGTCTGTCAGTCTGTCAGTCTGTCAGTCTGTCAGTCTGTCAGTCTGTCAGTCTGTCAGTCTGTCAGTCTGTCA
>OU343160.1:120655329-120685592 GCA_910595825.1 Philhelius pedissequus | reverse complement strand
TTCTAAAAGAGAGATCAATTTTGCTTTTTTTAAAACCCGATACATAGCATTTTTTAGATTAGAAAGTCTTTTATGAAACCAAACCGGCTTACCAGAGTTACTACATGTTTTCATGGGAACAAATTTAGAGAAAACTTCATCTACGACATTCCTAAGCATTATATATTTTTGGTTTAAACCACCACTGCCAAGAACACTATTCCAATCAATAACAGACAAATAATTATTAACATCATTATAATCGACTTTAAAGAAATATATTTGAACGACTTATCTAAGCTATTGTTAACAATGTCCGAATTAATATAAGAAATATATCAGGTTCTGTTACAAAAGCATCAAGCTCCATATGTGTAAAAACAAGATCTAGCCACCTTCCCAAATTATTCTAGATTGAGTTAATCTGAGCTAAATTTTAAACTGACAAAGAATCAACGACTTCAATTTCAAAATCTTTAAGAATATTATATGCAATTAAACATTTATCATCTTCGGAGTAAGACCACTTAATATGAGAAAGATTAAAATCACCCAATACAATTAAAAATGAATTACAATCTAAAGCATTGGCTGTGTGTTTAATATTAGAAACATGAGCTGAATAAATACTTACTGGGGAATTCGGTGGTATATATGATACAAAAAAATATAATTTAATATGAGTATTATCAATAGAACGAAAAAAATCAATTCTTACACAAATTTGTTCAATCAATTCAGATGAATCATACAAATCTATTTGCCTACTAATAAAAGATGAATTAACTGCGAACAATACTCCTCCTCCTCTTGTAACATCAGTTGCAGCTAAGCATGGATCACGTCTGTAGACAACAAATCTAGCATCAAACAATTCAGACGTAAGTATATTCATGGTGAGCCAGGTTTCAGTGAGAGCAATTAGAGGATATGGAAATTTAGCCAAAGCAACATATAAATCTGTTGTTTTAGATCTCATGCCACCCACATTATGATAGTAAAGCGCCAAATTAAAATGAGACAAGTGAAGAGGCAACTGAACAGCAGTATTAAGATTATAATTAGACAAAAATGATACTGAGCTTATGTCAGGTCTTCCTGAAGCCGAGTTAAAATGTGCCGTGAAATAACATATTCATGAGAAGAAGGTGAACGTTTTTTTTTGAAAATGTCATTGTTTGACATTTTGTCGGTCTAAAATTCAAACTGATCTTTTCACACTACAAGGCAAAGTTATTAATATCCTCTTGCAACAGAGTTCGATCCTTTCAAGATGTTATATTTTTATAAATCTTTCTATCGTCTGCAAAGATAAGAATTATTGCGCACACAAAGACTAGCATCATTAATACCCAATGTAAAGAGTAATGGTCCAAGATGACTTCCCTGCGGAACACCTGATTTGGCAATAAAAGGTCTTCGACTTCTTGACCACTTTCTAGGCCGTTTAAACATTTATTTAAAAAGACAACTATATTAGTAACAGTAGAACGTTTCTGCATAAAACCATGTTGTTGGTTGCAGATAATATTTTTATATAAGAATGTCAAACTATCACATACTACTTGTTCGAACAACTTCGGAATGCATGAAAGTTTAGAAATTGATCTTAGTTGATAATATTGGTCCGCTTCGTAGGCATTTTAGTTCTTCAGCATATACTTTGTTTTGAACATATCGTATAATTCCTTTGCTAGCAACATTCAACTAATTTACTGTTAAAATGCCAGTTTCGATTGCACTTTTCAGTCTCTTGCTTCTGCAGTTTGCTTTGAATCGTCTGCAATAAGCGGCTACTCTTATTTGCTTTGAGTAGTTAGAGAATCTTCTGCTAACGTCAGTAGTTTCCTCTGTTTCAATTTCAATCGTTAAAACCTTTCTGGTTTCGGGAATATCGTTCCCTGCATTTGAATGTTGTTCTTGTGTAGGCCAATGATCTGAGCCAAATTGCAGCCAATCATGTCCATTCCACCATAATTGATTGTTTGGCATCTGCTCAGCCTCTTGAACTATAATCAGCTGGATTATCGGATGATCGTACAGGCCTCCACCAGGTTGTGTTTTTTGCCTCTTGTATTTCTGACACTCGGTTTGCAACAAATGTCTTCCAAGTAGATAGACATTTCTGGATCCAGGCCAGTGTTATGGTGGAATCTGTCCAGGCAAATATTTTTTCCACTTGGGAGCCAAAGGTCTTCAATGTTTCTGCCAGTAGTTATGATAGCAGATGAGCACCGCATAGTTCTAGCTTTAGAAGAGGAAGTTTCTTTCTTATTGGTGCCACTTTTGTTTTTGCAGTTAGGGTTATTGTAACATAGAACCCAGTTAGTACAGGTACTCTTGCATAAACTACTGCTGCATATGCTGCTTCAGAAGCATGACAAAACCTGTGAAGCTCAATATGTCGATATTTTGTGGTCTCTATCCACCTTGGGATTCTGATGTTTTCAATTTGTTCCATTGTTTCTGAAGTTCGATCGGAAGTGGGTCATCCCACTTGGTCTCGGCTTGCCAAATACGCTGCATCAAGATTTTCGTGCTAACAGTCACTGGAGCCAACTACCCAAGAGGGTCAAATAGTTTAGCTATTTCGGATAAGGTTTATCGTTTTGTGAGTGCCTTTTGTGGACTGATGTTAGCCTCTAAGTTCACTTTGAACTGAAAAGTGTCACTTTAAGGATTCCTGTGGATTCCCAGGGTCTGGGTTATTTCATCCTTCATGACGTCCACTTTCTGTTGGTTTCATAACTCGATCGGTATTTGTTGGAGTAATTTTCCATTATTAGCTGCCCATTTTCGTAAATAGAACCCTGCGCCTCTTAACATCTCGTCAAGTTGCTTCTGCGCTTTTCTGCATTGCGTAATGGTGTCCCCTACGGACATTACATCATCGACATAAAAGTCATGTTTGACTATCTCTGCAGCGACTGGATCCTTCAGTTTTTCGTCTTCAGCTAGTTGATGGAGAGTTTCAATAGTCAGGTATAGTGCAGGTGCTGTACCATAGGTGACAGTGGTAAGTTTATACTCTTTAATGGGTTGGTCGGTAGAACTTCGCCACAAAATCCTCTGGTAATCTTGATGGTCTTCGTGTAGCTCGATTTGGCGATACATTTATTATTATTATTATTATTTATTAACATGTAATTTAAATTACAGGGTAATAATACAAATTATAGAGCCTAGCTGCGGAGACTGTGAGGTGTGACCGAGTCTTAAACGTACGAAGTTTGAAATTTTATGTTTAGATTGGTTTGTAGGGTATCTTGGTCGGGATTTTTCAACGTTTACTTTTTTATAATGGTGGTGATAGAGGCTCCATTCAGTTTCTTGTTTAGTTCTTAGATTTTTACGAATACATGTTTGAAGAACTTGTTTAGTAAATGCATTGAACTGCTATACTGGTGCGTGTTTCGCAGAAATTGCGGCTTTATCAGCTCCCTCATTACCATGAATATTTACGTGTCCAGGGGTCCACATAAGTTTAATTTTATTTGGCATCATAGCAATCTTGTTTCTTATTGTAGAAATCAGGTCAGTGTTGTTATTAGGGTTATTTATTGCTTTTAAAACCGATATGCTATCGGAGCATATAACAAATTTGCCACTGTCCTCTATAGTTTTCTTTGTCGCTTGAAGGATTGCAAAAGCTTCTGCCGAGAAAATTGATGTGAATTCCGGGAGGGTACCAATGCTTAAAATATAACCATCTTCTAATGTAACGGCAAACGATGTGTTGTTTTGTGATTTGGATCCGTCAGTAAATATGAATTTCCAACCTTTGTTTTTAAGTTCTGATGAGATATCCAAAAATAGAGAGCGGTATAGTGCGCTGTTGGTATTTGTTTTTCTATAACTAGCCAAGGTCAACAAGATAGACTCAGGTTTTATATGCCATGGCGGGTAAGATAAAACATAGTTTAGTGTTTTTTTTATAGGAAGTTCCATTTCTTGCGCTTTCTCAAGGATTTTGCTTATTGTGGACGGGATGCGTTTTTTACATTTGTGCCCAATGGATTGATTAATGTCCTTATCAATAACTGAGTTTTTTGAAAATACCAACTTTGCAATTAATTTTGATGTTATTTCTTCGTAACGTTCTTTGACTGTTGGGAGGCCTGCTTCTGCAAGAATATTTTTTACTGGTGTAGTAGGGAAAGCATTGACGCTCCTCCTCGCTGCCTGATGGTACGTTGGCTGTATAATTTTAAGCGTGGTTTTAGGGCCATAAATATATATACCATAGTCAATTTTACTTAAGACTAGCATTTTTGTAACATATGATAAGGTATTAATATGCACATGGCTTTTCTTACTTGCTAGATACTTAATAATACTAACTCTCGCAGCTAGAGATTTTTTCAAAGTTAAACAGTGTTCTTTCCAATTAAACTTTTTATTAAAAACTAATCCTAATATATTAAGTGTTTTTACATTTTCAATTTGTACATTATTTATACTTAAAATAAGATCAGGGCAATTAATTTTTTTGCAAATATGAAGAATTTTACATTTTTGTAATGATAATTTTGCTCCTGAAGTATACGACCATTCTAAAATGTCTTTGACAACGTTATCGAATTGAGTTTTACAATTATTTAAGTCGTTTATTTTGCTTAATATGTAAATGTCGTCTGCATAGAAACAGCTGTCTAAGAGTTTATAGTTGTTTAATATATTTGAAATTTCCTCAAAAGCAATTATAAATAATACCACTGATAATGGAGATCCTTGAGGGATTCCATTATCCAAGGGGTATGTATTGGAAAAAGAGTTGTCAGCTCTCGTAAAGAATTTTCTATTTGTTAAAAATGATCTGACGAAGTTAAAGATTCTTCTTCCAACGTCCCAGGTTTTTAGCTTGTTGAGCACTATGTGTAGCCCGATCCGGTCAAAGGCTTTTTCAAAGTCAAGTGAAAGCACTGACACATGATTTTTTGAGGATATCGCTTTAGAGATATAATAATCTAGGTGAAGATGTGCATCCACACATCCTCTGTTTGCTTTGAAAGCCACTTGGTTTGGGGATATTAATTTTTTTGTTTCACAGAGCCACATCAGACGTTTAGCAACAATTTTTTCTAAGACCTTAGAAGAGCAAGATATGAGCGATATTGGGCGATAACCATCAATTAAATATTTGTCTTTGTTAGGTTTAGGTATAGGCAGTAGCGTTGCAGTTTTCCAACTTTGTAGAATTACTGCAGTTTCGAAAATGTTATTGTAAAGTGTGACAAGTCTTTGTTTTACATCAGAAGGTAAGTTTTTAAGCATAGGGTAACAGATCCTGTCTCTACCAGGTGTTTTACCTTTGGTTTTGCTCAAACACGCTTCAAATTCAACTAAGGTAATAGGTTCTTCTATCCGCTGCGCGAAGATATTCTTATTGGGTTTGTAGGGGGGACTATTGATAAATTCGTCTTTTTTGTTTCTAAAAGCTATGTGAAAATTTGTGCTTTTAGAGTATTCAGACCAGGTTTGGGAAAATAAATTACAAATTTGTGTTGGATTTGTTATAGCCGCATTGTTAGATTGGATACATGATATTGTAAGTGGGTTAGGATTACCAGTAAGCCTTCAGATGTTTTGCCATATTTTTGTTGTAGTGGATTTGGGATTTATGCTAGAAGTAAATTCTGCGAAACTTTTTGCTTTTCTTTCTTTGAGTTCACGCCTAAATTTAGCATTTGCCTTTTTGTATAGAATTAAATCGGATTGAGTGAGTGATTTTTGGAATTCTTTTAATGCTTTCATTTTGTCTTTTCGTAATGTCGAGAGAGTTGGGTTCCACCATGGGACAATGCGTTTAGTCTGAAGATTATTTTTGGATGTTGTTTGGGGAATTGAAACATTGGCAGCGGTTCTTATTGCTTTTTGGATTAACGCTGCTTCCTTGTTGGTGTTTGTCGCAGGGGGTTTGTCAGATAGGTATTCTGTTACAACTTTACTGAAAGTTGTCCAGTTTGAAAAGTCTGTTTTAAATTTTGCGATTGGGGTTGCTTTAGAAAGGGTTGTTCCGGGGTTAAAAGTTAAAATGATGGGAAAATGATCACTATTGTGTAGATCGCTTAAAGTATTCCAAGTGGTCATAGGAAACAGTTCGGATGAACAGCAGGTTATGTCAATGTGGGTTAACGAGTTATGAGTTGATAGGTGGGTTTGTGAGCCGTCATTTAAAAGAATTAAATTTTCACTAAGCAGAAATTCTTCAAAAATTTCACCTCTTTTGTTTGTGACTGGTGAGCCCCAAAGGGTATTCCACGCATTTATGTCACCACCAAGAATCACTGGATACTCGGTTTGACAGATGATATTGTCGAGATCATTTTTACAGAAAGTTTGTTGTGGGTGGATGTATAAGCAAACGTAGGTTATTTTGGATTTGAATTGTATATCCACTGCCAAAGTTAAAATATCTGAGTTGATGGGTCGAATTTTGTGTGGAATATTATTCTTGATCAATAAACATATTCCCTGTTTAGACGTTGTGTTACTGGGAAGATTTTTGAAATAACCTACGTAATTTTTGGGAATGATAGGTTTAAAATTAAAAGGGCAATGAGTCTCTTGTAACGATAATATACAAGGGTTTAGGTCCTTAATTAAAATACTTAATTCATCAAAGTTATTTAAAAGGCCTTTAATGTTCCACTGTAGTATATTTAACATCATATTGTATGTTTTATTTTGTAGACACAAACTCTTTCTACGTGAAGCAGGAAGAGAGTGTTTACTTGTGCTTGGATTTGTTGTTTGATGGTATTGGATTTGTTGTAAATATATCGGGTTTTGTTGATTTGGGTTGTTCAGATATTGACTCTGCGAGCCAGAAGCTGAATCATCCGAGCTCCCTGTGGAGCTCAAATGATTCAACCCCTGAGTCGCAGAGTCCGTGTTTTGGTTACAAGGTTTATTTTTATACGTCATCATCATCGTCAGTTAGTGTTGTAATTTTGGTTAGGTTGGTGTTATCATTGAAAAGAGGTGATTGTTGAGGTGGGATTGCGGGAAGCTGTGAGGTGTTAGAAATGTAATTGTATGTGTTGGAAGTAGAAGAAAGTGGTATAGATGTAGTAATTTTATTTAAATTTAAGAGAGATTGTGTTTGAGGTAACTGGGTTGAAGAGAAAATAGTGGAAGGTATGGTTGTGGATGTGGTTGTGTTCTTTGTAGTTTCAGGAGAGCTTTCTGATATGGCGCGTGAGTAAGTTGGTGATGTAAGAGGAAGGGAGGAGATATCTGTGATGTTTTGAGTGTTTTTTTGATAAGAGAGAGTGTCTGTTTTTTGCTGTACTTTTAGTTCATTATGTCGAGGGCTTTTTTTTGTTTTTTCTTGAGCATTTTTTTGTTTTGGGATATTTTCTTTGAGCTTTTCAGCAAATGTATTTGGCGACATAGAGGTTTAATAAGGATTTCGCTCTTTATAAATGCGTTTAGCTTCACCCATAGTGCATTTTTTGCTTGTCTTAATTGCTAAGATTTCTTTTGCTTGTTTGTATTCTGGGCAGTCTTTTGAGGAAGATGGGTGACCGAGAGAACAAGTTGCACACATGGTACGGATGCATACATCGGGGGAGTGTGGTGGGAGGCTACATGTGTCGCACTTTGTGTTGCCGTTACAACGTTTCGTAGTATGGCCTAACTTTGGGCAATTTTTACACCGCATGGGTTTTGGGATGTATTCTGTAACGCGAGCGTTGTACAAACCAATTTCAATTGATTTAGGAGTGCTAAATAAATTGAAAGTGAAAAACATTAATCCAGAAGTTTTAGACTTACCATTTTCGTCATTTTTAGTATATTTATATACGTCAATGACACCTTGATTTTGCATTTCATTAATAATTTCTGATACAGAAACATTATTAAGACATGGCGCGAATGCTATGCCTTTTGAGGAGTTAAGGCGGTCATGGAGTTTTACTTCCACTGTACAGACGTTGGCTAGGTTATTTACCTTAAGGAACTTATCAGCACTTGTTTGGGATGTAGCCATGATAAGTAGGCTGTTATCACGAAGCAGAGATATTTTTTTATATTCTGTGCTAATATTGTCTATTGTTTTTTTTTAAGAGGAAAGGACTTAGGGATGATAAAGGTTTATCTTGGGTTGTAGAGGTCATCACGACAAATTTAGGATTATTTTTATTTGATATGACTGGGAGATCCGGGAAGCTTATATCGAAAAGAGTTTGATTAGTTTTAATCTTTTTGTTTGGACGTGTGTCTAGATCAGGGTCAAGTGCCCTGAAGTGACACCCGTCAGGCCTTGTAGGCCCTGGGGCCATTTTTTGTTAGCAACAAACACTTTAATCAAAAAAAAAAATAAGAAAATCAACCGAAAAAAGAAAAAAAAATAAGTTTTGCTAAGAGATGAGTGGTATAACGGGAGATACTGGTTCGCGTATATGCGACGAAAACAAGAAGGCACACGACAGATGGGGAACGATGTGATCAGTTCGGAAGCTAGTCGGTGACTGTTCGCGATACATTTTCTCTATATCTGAAGTAGAAACTTATCGATGTTTTCTCCAGCGCATCACAATCGTAGTTGATTGAGGCTTACTCCAGTTGAAGTCTTTGCTGAATCATCAAATACAACTCTTAATTTGGTGGTCGTACTTGAGGGTTTTATGACCGCATGATGTGGCAAGTAGAATATGTTCTCGTTTGATTTTTTGTGATTGACTTCTACCATGTGACCCAGGTTAAGAAATTCGTTGATAAATTCCTTGTATTCATCTTTTAATGTTGGGTTTTTGTTAAGTTGGAATTCAAGTTGGCGAAATCTAGCGGTCCCTCTATTTTTGGATTCACCTAGTTGGATCGTTGAATGGGATTTTGACGACGTACCTCCCATTTTGTTTTCGGAAGTGTGTATCTTTGAAGAATGTTTCACACTGTTTGTCTTGTTGTTTTTGAAATGCTGGTTGGGAAACTTCTTCTAGCTCCCAGAACTTTTCCAGTTGTTGATCGACGGAAATATGTGCTACCAGTCCAGTAACGCTGTAGTTTTCAGTTTCTTTGGTTGATGTTCGCCCAGATATTAACCAGCCCAGTTGTGACTTTTGAGCTATTAGCGAATTTACTGCATCTCGTTTAATTCCGTCAAGAATTATATCGCAATACGCATCAGCACCAATTATCATATCAATTGGTCCAGGAACATTGAAAGAAGGATCAGCGAGTGTTAGCTGGTTCAAATTTTCAATTTTAAAGCTATTTGTTGTTTTCGATGGTAGTTGTGTTGTTAGTTTTGGGAGTACAAGAGCTTCTAATCAGTTAAAGCTCTGAAGTAAAGTGCGGCTTTATTGTTACGTCTACCTTGTTTTTAGCAGTTCCTGCTTTTGTTGCACCCAATCCAGTAAATTCAATGCAAACATTTGGCCTTTTGAGTTTTAGTGTTTGTGCTATGGATTCAGTGATCAATTATGCTTGCGATCCAGGGTCGATGAGTGCTCGTATTGCAACACTGCTCCTAAGTCAGACTTCAGTGCTTATCTCCAATATAGCTGTTGCAATAATGACATTTTGATTTTGCTCACTATAATTTACTTGCTTGGTTGCTTTTGTTGATTCTTTTTGAGCTAAATCTGATTGAATATTTTGGGGAACTCTCTCAGCCCATTCCATGTGTTGAAATGAATGATGCTTCTTGTTGCAATGAGGACAATTTCTTTTGCTAAAACATCGAAACTGCTAGGCAATTTAAGCAGAGCTTAGCTTGTTTGCAAATTTACCACCTGTATTTTATGGTAGAATTCAGGAATTTTTGACACAAGTATATCACATATTCACCTTTGCAAATAGGACATTGGTTTTTTTTTTGTTTCAATGTGGAAGTTGCGAAGCGTATGCTTTGCCTCATCAAACGATTTTTGTTGTTTTCTTGTAGGAACAAGGACATCAAGTGCTTGGTCACGTCCCTCCAGAAAATCCAAAAGCGTTTTCAGGGCTGGCATTTTGTTTAGTTCGGTTAGCCCTTGTTCGAATAGGTTTCTGCTTTCAGTATCAAGAGACTTCGTAGTAATGTGAACTATAATTGGGTCCCAGGATTTAGTTTCGAAGCCCATGTTTGTGAAGCGTATGATAAGCTCATTAAATTCTGATCTTGACTTTTGAGCTATTAGCGAATTTACTGCATCTCGTTTAATTCCGTCAAGAATTATATCGCAATACGCATCAGCACCAATTATCATATCAATTGGTCCAGGAACATTGAAAGAAGGATCAGCGAGTGTTAGCTGGTTCAAATTTTCAATTTTAAAGCTATTTGTTGTTTTCGATGGTAGTTGTGTTGTTAGTTTTGGGAGTACAAGAGCTTCTAATCAGTTAAAGCTCTGAAGTAAAGTGCGGCTTTATTGTTACGTCTACCTTGTTTTTAGCAGTTCCTGCTTTTGTTGCACCCAATCCAGTAAATTCAATGCAAACATTTGGCCTTTTGAGTTTTAGTGTTTGTGCTATGGATTCAGTGATCAATTATGCTTGCGATCCATGGTCGATGAGTGCTCGTATTGCAACACTGCTCCTAAGTCAGTCTTCAGTGCTTATCTCCAATATAGCTGTTGCAATAATGACATTTTGATTTTGCTCACTATAATTTACTTGCTTGGTTGCTTTTGTTGATTCTTTTTGAGCTAAATCTGATTGAATATTTTGGGGAACTCTCTCAGCCCATTCCATGTGTTGAAATGAATGATGCTTCTTGTTGCAATGAGGACAATTTCTTTTGCTGAAACATCGAAACTGCTAGGCAATTTAAGCAGAGCTTAGCTTGTTTGCAAATTTACCACCTGTATTTTATGGTAGAATTCAGGAATTTTTGACACAAGTATATCACATGTTCACCTTTGCAAATAGGGCATTGGTTTTTTTTTGTTTCAATGTGGAAGTTGCGAAGCGTATGCTTTGCCTCATCAAACGATTTTTGTTGTTTTCTTGTAGGAACAAGGACATCAAGTGCTTGGTCACGTCCCTCCAGAAAATCCAAAAGCGTTTTCAGGGCTGGCATTTTGTTTAGTTCGGTTAGCCCTTGTTCGAATAGGTTTCTGCTTTCAGTATCAAAAGACTTCGTAGTAATGTGAACTATAATTGGGTCCCAGGATTTAGTTTCGAAGCCCATGTTTGTGAATGCTGCCAGTCCTTCATTGATCGCATCAAAAATGTGTTTAATGGAAGAAGCTGATGGGGTGCTACTTGGCTGCCCATGCCTAAACATCTTCTCTAAATGGATGCCTACAATTTTTCGTTCGTTATTGTATCGTCCTTTGAGAATTTCCCATGCACTATTGTAATTTTCATTAGAAAACGTTAGATGTTTTATCAAATTGAGCGGCTCAATTTGATAAAATATTCCATCTTTTTTGTCGTACTGAGGCTGCTTCGGGTACGTATTATTGTTGAGAGTAGATCATAAAATGGTTATCATTCTAAGAAATTTCCTTTGTAGGTCGTAATTTTCAGTCGTGTTAGCATTGACTCCTCTTTAGCATCTGTGGGCTTGTTGTTGTTACCATTCCCTAGCTTCGATGCAATTTGATGGATAAACCTATTTATTTCCTGCTTGACACCTTTGTACTCGTTGTTGGTGACATATGGTACCTTTAGGTCTTCTTCTGATGCATTGGACATGGATTCCTCATGCAGATCGGTAATGCTGCAAATTTGCTCAAGCAACATCTTTTGCTGGTATTCATAGATTTCTCTTGAGTAGTCTATGAATGTTTCTTCGAACTCGTCCAAGTTTTCCATGATGGTAGTGACTTTAAGCCCTAGTTGCTTTAACCTTTGTCTTTGCTTTTGAACTTCTGCACTATCTTGGGTCTTTGGTGCTTCGGTTTTCTATGTTTCTAGAATTGGATTTATTGAATCCAACTTATTTTTGAACTCTTCGTACACCGATTTGACTCTGCTGTACGTATTCCTTTGCATATATGGAGTGTCTTTTTTCACAGTCGACACTATCTTCTTATGCTAAGACGTTGAAACCTTTCTTCCTTATACCGTTGGGTCTTACGTGAGGCGCTGCCCTTCCCAAAATTTCTGTTAAGGGTATCAATTTCCTCAGCCAAGGTCTTCTGCTTGGCTACAATAATGTAAACGTCGGTTTCGTCCAATATGATGATTATTTCTTTTTTTTCTTTAGTTGCATTGAATTAAGTGTTAGTAGATCGCAATCGTAGATTTAGTTTTGTATTATTTTTCACTTTACACTTTTTGTGGGCATGTTAACTTTATCAGTGTTAATAACCCTGATAACGCCTTTTTGTACATATGTTATTTTTTTGTTTTATCTTAAACCAATGTTGGAAGCCTTAGTTACGCTTTATGATATTTAAATTTGTTATATTTTTTTAATGGTTTTATACACTTTCGACGCTGTCAGAAAGTGTTATGACTCCTCCAGTACTTCAGAGCGTAAACGATTTAATGGGACGAATCTTCTTTCGCACTCGTGCAGTTGCTAGAGTCCTCAAAGATCTTGACATAAACAAATCCGCTGGCCCGGGTAGTATCCCTCCCATCGTTCTGAAGAGATGTTCTTCAACGCTGGCAAAATCACTGCGTAAATTTTCTATCTGTCCTACTCTACAGGTCTCTTTCCGAGTGGATGGAAAACAACATTTGTCCAGCCTGTCCCTAAAAAAGGCGCATCTTCTTCACCATATAATCACCGTCCAATTGCACTTACGTCCCTTCTTTCCAAGGTCATCGAAACGCTGATTAATTATCAGCTAAAGAAATATCTTGAAGAACGAAAGCTCCTTAATGACCGGCAGTATGGCTTTCGTAGCAATAGGTCCACTGGTGATCTGATGGTATATCTCACCGAACAGTGGCATAAATCTTTACATCGTTTTGGAGAAAGTAAGATTATTGCGCTTGATATTTCAAAAGCATTTGATAGAGTTTGGCATCAAGCTCTCCTATCGAAAATGCGTGCATTTGGTATCGATGAATGTCTTTTTCGTTGGATTAGAAATTACCTTTCGCACCGCTCAATACAAGTTGTATTGGACGGTTTCAAGTCTGATATTCACAAAATAAATGCTGGTATGCCCCAAGGCTCCGTATTGTCTCCGACCCTCTTTCTCATTTTTATTAATGATCTCTTATCTGGAACTTCTAATCCACTTAATTGTTTTGCTGACGATAGTACTCTCAGCTTTTCATATTCGTTTTTAGATGCACATCCTTGTTTTTTGGATGTGCAACTGGAACGGCAGCGTATGATAAGCTCATTAAATTCTGATCTTGACAGCATTGTCCAATGGGGAAAAATCCTGTAGAATTTAATGCTTCAAAAACTCAGTGCTGTCTTCTGTCGTTAAAGCAGAACCCACCCCCATGCCGCTATCAATGAGCGGCACTAGCATTTAAGAAACCGATCAGCTTTCAGTCCTCGGCATGTGCATCACAGACCACCTCTTGTGGAATGAACACATATTTGATGTCGCCAAGAACGCTGCAAAGTGTTTGGGCTTTCTTCGAAGGTGCAAGAAATTCTTCTCCCCGTCTGATCTGGCTGTAATCTATAAGACCTTCATTCGTCCAAAGCTGGAGTATAACTCGCACATTTGGGCAGGAGCTCCCAAAACTCATTTGAATCTTTTGGATTGATTTCAAAATAGAGCTCTATGAATGATTGGCGATAGAACTATAGTGGAAACATTTATATCTCTAGAACATCGTCGAAATGTTATATGTCTCTCACTATTTTATCGCTATTTTTATAAACACTGTTCCAGCGAAAAAGCCAGTTGCATTCCACCCCTTAAATTTTTCAACCGTAATACTCGCGCTTCTAGGAATGCTCATCAGTTTACCCTTGAGCCCAACTTCGGACGTACTGTCAAGTACAGAGATTCTTTCTTTAGCCGTACAACGCGAATGTGGAATACTTTACCCGGCTCTATTTTCCCCTCCCATTTTGATATTCAGAAATTCAAAACCAATCGGCATCGGTATCTCCTCTTGCACCCTTCCCTACTTTCCTAACGCTCGCACTGTGCTTGTTCATTTTAAGGGTAGTCAAAACCCCTTTAGTGCGCGCATCCGTTAAAAAAAAAATAGTTCTTTGTAGTAAACCAATGTTATGAAGCCTTGGTTACGTTTCAAGTTTTGGTTTTTCCTCTGGAAGGACCAATGTTGTGTCTATCATATTTACTTTGTGCATAGCTTCTTGTTGGGCTATTCTGTTGTTGCCACAACAAAGGTCAAGTTGTCTATTTTTAAAATTTTATATAGAGCTAACTCAATGTAAATCCGTAGAAATAATATTATCCAACACTTTTAGCTCTTGTTGGGATGAACTTGTGGAAGCTTCAAGATATTAATCGTCATCAGAGGGAACCTATTCAATGTGAAGAAGGTTTGATCCCCTAATGGAAGGATAATACTGTCCAGGCTAGTTAAGCTAAAAATAAAATCGAATGCTAAATAGAGTTGAGTGTATACTGACACAGGACTTTTAGGTGGAATATAAGCAATTAAAATAAATAAGACTAAAGATTCCTCGGTTATTTTGACGCACAACAGTTCAATTGTCAGATTGAATGGGAAGACTATTTGCGTTGAGCAGAAATTACTTCTAACAGCAATAAGTACGCCGCCACAACTGAATTTGTAATATCCAAATATCGATACTTCGGTACACTAAGAACTCGTTATCGCAAAGTTCCGTCGCTAATATTGAGGCACTAAGCCAAGTCTCAGTCAAGGCGAAAAAATCGTTTGGTAAAGCTACGGAATTATTATAAGTCTTGGTAGTTTTACTACGAAGACCTCCTACATTTTGGGAGTAAAGGAGAACCTAGGCAGTTTATTGAATTACAACTATAGGCTGAATTTAGATCAGACTTCTTTCTCAAGGGGGCTATACATTCTTTCACCAATGTATTAGGAGGCCAGGAACTACTACATATGGGTTCCAAGAGACAACTGGGCGCAATTATTTTGAAAGAGGCTAGCAAACTGTTAGGTTTACTTATTTTGGAGCATTTGACACATGATGAATTTGAAATAGTCTTAGTAGCAACCAAATGGTCCAATATATCTTCCGGGTAAGTTTCGGGTAAGAGACGAGAAACAAATATGGCCCTAGGTTTTGGAACTGATGATAGAGTCTTGGGTGCAACATCGGCGGACTACTGTGATGGAGCTAACTCAAGCTGTTCGGTCACTGATACAGGTGGAATATGTATATTCGGTTCTGAGGAGGATATAATATCATTATTTTCTGCAAATGGCAAACAAACTTTAATTATGCCGATTTAAAAATTAAAAGATATATAAAACATGTATTACATGCTAGTCAAATTCAAAGTTAATTAAAAAAACACATTTTTAAATAAAACAACACAGGGCACAACAAGAAATTAATTAAAAAATTTCGGACAGCCAACAATGCACGTCAATCAATAACAAAACCAGTGCTACCACTCTATTAAATATAAATATAAAAATCCTAAATACAAATTAAGCACAAAAACAAAAAAATAAAACATAATATGATGTACTCTAAAAAAATTGTCATAAAATCATTTGCTGGCTTACTCATTACATGCTGATCAGGCATAACACTAACAGCATGTGATTGAGTAAACAAGTATACCCATAAATATGGCAAAGGAATAGTAAAAATAATGTGAATAATAAGAAATATAAATAAATATGCCACGGTAATTTTCTCCGCATTAGTTCAGCCGCCATCCCTGGAGACAAATCTGAGACAAGAACCAGCTCTAATCTCAGAACATCGCGCCAAACATCTTGCCTATCCTTCTTTCTTTTATTTATTAAATTCATTTTTATTTCATATTAACTTATAACTATCTTAAAGCTAGACAAAAATGTTTAAGACTAGCCTAATTATCAATAACTTACAACTAATTTACTGGCGCTCTAAACTAATAATAACTCTTAGAACTAATGTCTTTCGACCTAAAAACTATTTTAATTAAATCTAATTATTTTATTTTATTTTATTTTTCCAAGGAAACTTTCTTAAAAAAAACTTGGTATCTTATCAATATTTTTTTATTTTTTTTTTTTTTTTTTTACTTATAAACTAAACCTAAATATAGATTAAAAATAATTAAAACTAAATAAAACTAACTTATACTTACTAAAAATAACTTAAACTACTTAAAATACCTAATAATACTTAAAACTACTTAACAACTAGAACAGCCACAGCAGCATTTTTTTTTTCGTTTTTTAATTTTTTTTTTGTTTATTTTTAATATGCATGCAGACACACACCAACATGCAACCCACCCATACATGTACATACGCAAATACATATACGTACGCACATACATGTACAGACACGCAGATACATGCACGTATGCCCCCGCATACATACATATTTTTAATTTTTGTTGGTGCCACCCCGAATGTTCCCTATACCTAATGCCCTAAATCTATGTAAGTCGGCCAAGATATACTATCTTCATCGACTTTAAATATTATGATGCTGTTCAGAGAGCCACCAGAACTGGTTCTCCTGTTTCGCCCTATCCCTCCGGTCACGAACGGACACAGTCCTACTGAACCGAACGCGCTCTTCTCCACCTTGAGCGATGACGTCTCGACTATACAGGAGTCGCCTATCCACAATTTTCCGGCTGACGTGGTAGATGAGCGGAACCGCCCCTCCATCCTGTATCAGCCCTCGACTGTCCAAGTAGAGGAATGCCTCGGGAGGGATGAAACCACTTAACCGCGCACTCTCAAAATATTCGTTAATGGGGTAATAAGCCCCAAAAATTAATCTGTTAGTTGAGGACATTGCTCTTGCAACGTGACCCCGAATCAGCTTGAACAAAAAATTATCTATTCTGTTTATGTTGGCTCCGTTGTATAGAACCTGGTTGGAATAATATCTTGTGTACTCCGACTCTGGTGTTCTGTGTAATCCAAGGCAACGTCTAAGACATTGCCTCTCAAACACCCGAATCTTTTCCATTTGAGATGGGGCAACGTTAAACCACACCGGGCATCCGTAGGCAATCATCGGCCTGATAAGGGCCATGTAGCAAATCACATTCACCCTGCTGTCAAGACGGATGCTATAAAACAGTCGTTTTATCAAGGCAAAGGCTCCCCTAGCCCTGGCCAAAGCAGCACCTAAATGTCGAAATACAGGTACTGATCCAACCAGATGCCAAGGTACTTTTACTCGCCAGTGGATGTCCATGTGACCCTACGATCACCAGCTTGCGCCAGTTCTTTCTCGTATCCATTGAGGCGCTAGGCAACGGAGTCGTAAACAAAATAGTTTCTGATTTCTGGAAGTTGATTTTCAACTTCCAGTCATCACAATATCGCTGAATCTTGTCGAAGTCACTCTGCAAGAGACTTTTGATGACCTCAACTGTATTAGCTGTTACGTACACAATTAGATCGTCGGCGTACGCAATTGCCTGAGTTAGACTACCTGTCAGATCGCTGGTGTAAATGCTGAATAGAATCGGCGAGTTAACCGCTCTCAGCTGAAGACCATTATTAATATTAAAAATTGCGGTAGAAGTTACATTGCCACTCTTGACAACAAACTTTCTACCATTTAGCATGTCATAAAGCATATACAATAGAGGTTTACTTATACCTAGTCTGGTTAGCTTTATTTATATATACGGTTTATACGGTGTCGAAGGCCTTCTCCAAATCAACCGAACAGGCACCCGTACACTGCTTTTTAGTTTTGTTCCATTGGATATCAGAAACTAGTTTAGACGCGGCATGAATTATGTCATGTCCCGCCTTAAAACCGAACTGATTATCCAGGATGATATTTTTGTCCTCCGCCAACTTGAACAGGGCTCTATTAATAACCTTTTCAAATACTTTGCTGATACTCGGAAGAAGACTTATCGACCGGAGATTCGCCGGATTGGAGTTGTCCTTTCCCTTTTTTGGGAGAGGGTGCACCACAGCTGTCTTTCACCGCACTGGATAATATGCATTATTCAGCGCGTTGTTAAGCAGTGTGGTATAAATGTCAACTGCTTTCTGACGCAAATGTTGTAGTACAATGTTGGATATACCATCGACGCTTACCTCTTTTTGTTTAATGAATCGAAGATGAACTATAGCCCGATCTTCGAAATTAACAGGGAACTGGGCCCATTTCGGTCGACGATTATGAAGTTTACCAAATCTTCATCATTAAACCCGGTAAAACCAAGGTTCTCAGATCGCCATTCGATTATATCGTTTCGGAGCCATAAGTGATGAAGCAGAGTTCTGTTCACCTTGTACACTTGCTGGAAAGCAGCCCCCACAGCCTCCACCTTCTCCTGCGGATCTTCGATTATGAAGAGGTCATCATCCAAGACGGCGTCATCTGGGTCGATGCCTGCTGTCAGAAGTACGTCTCTGTTTTGTGTCGTCCTCTGGAGTTTAAGACACGGAAGGTCGTTTTGATCTTTTCTTCTGAATATCTTATTAATTTGTGGGACCATACTCGGCTCGGTAGCGTTCACGGCCCGAATTTTGTTGCCCCAAAACAAACTAATGGACCACCTATAATTTTCTTTGATCAATTGGTTGATTTTTTTGATGGACGACTTCAGTGTCCTTATCTCCAGATCTGGTGTGTCAGTAAACCGTCTGCACAAGCGTTTTAGCCTTGTCAGTAAGCCACTATTTTGTCTGTGTAGTGCATCAATTGTCGCGTTACGGTATATGTCAGTTGCGTTACGTTCTTTGTATTTCGGTATTGTCCTGTTCATTGTTCGTTGTATTGTTTCT
Source organism: Philhelius pedissequus (assembly GCA_910595825.1). Taxonomy (NCBI): domain Eukaryota; kingdom Metazoa; phylum Arthropoda; class Insecta; order Diptera; family Syrphidae; genus Philhelius; species Philhelius pedissequus. Next base: position 120,666,857 of record OU343160.1, on the reverse strand, counting down.
TCCATTTGTTCTAAGTATCTGTCAATTTCAGTATTTGTCATGTTCCTGTCATTTGGTGGGGATATACCATTTGATCGTAATTCACTCAATAAGACGTTCGAGAAGCGTGGCCACCGCACCTTACTGTAATTGTAAGTATGCACCGGTACATACTCCTTCAACTCCATAAGCGCGTTCGGAAGTTGTATTACGGCGGCGAGTCCGCAGTGGTCACTGTCGTACTCGATCGTTCTTAAGCAATTTTTAGGCCGATGGCCCACAATATCAGTAATTGTTAGTCTTGCATCTTTCAACATTAAATCCAGATAGGCAGCGCTTCTTGGAAACGATGGCCTGTCTGTAGCGAGAAGTTCAATGCGATACTCCAGGTTGTATCGACCCATCCAATTATACAGATGGTTACCACGAGGATTTTGTATTTGATTTCCCCAATCTATATGCTTGGCATTCAAATCACCAGCCAATATGTAGTAGTTTTCTTCCGAGATCAATCTTAAGCTCTCAAAAATCTTTTCAAGCTTTGTTATAAACTGTGTGGGCTGAGGTGTTTCCGGTGCATAGGCAGCGATCACATACATTCACTTCCCCTATTGGAGATGAATGCATATGATGCATGCCTCTAACGTCCGAAATTTACGCACATCACTATTATATATTACCTTATGTCTAATGCATTTACGTATCAAGATTGCAACGCCCCCTCCTTGAGTGGAGTTGGGTCGGTCTCTCCTTACGATATTGAAATTGTTGTTAGTCAATTTATGTTTCTGGTTAAGCTTAGTTTCGCTAGCCATAAACACATCTGGACTTATGTCTTTAAGCAATTGGAATAAATTCGCTCTACGTTCGGTCCTAATCAGTGAATTTACATTCACAGCTAGGATCTTAAAGGGCCTCTCCGGTAGCGCGCCCTTAACCCGTAAGTTGCGTTAAGCTCGGCAAAACAGAGTAGATATGATCCACCCTAGTCGTCTGCTCCCTGATCTGGTTTTGAAGGCCAGTCAACTGGCCCTGGATGGCCAGTAGAGTGCCCATAATATCCGCCTGTGCCGCCGGCGCCTTAGGCACTAGGGCTTAAAACTTCGGGCATCCCCGATAATTAGCGGGGTGTCCGCCGCCTCGGCAGAGTACACATTTAAGCTGGGTCCTATCTTCGACCCGTTCCCTTCCTAATTTGCATTCATCTGGATTGTGGTTCTCTCCACACTTAACGCAGCGTGACTGCATTTCGAAGTTTGCTGCGTCGTGGCCGAACCTTTGGCAGCGCATACAACCTGGTAGGTGAGGACGGATATACTCCTCAAACTATCCAGTTTGCTGCTGGGTGAGAGTTGAACAAGGAAGAAGGGAAGACTCCGCTTCTCCCGCCTAGCTCTACCTGTAGCGAACGGCTTGACCCCGATAAAGTCAAGATCGTCATTCGCTTTTTGGCGTAGTTCATTTAAGAGCACCTGTGGTTCCGTGCAGGAATATATGCCCTTCAAAAGGACCGTTTGAAATTTTTCGGTTTTAGGGGTGAAACTTAAGAATTCAGTAGTAGTTTCTTTTAGCAACTCTTTAATTTTGTGTGCTGTTCCAGTGTGAAGCACTGGATAGCATGCCTATCGTTATTTAATTTTTAATAGTAAAATTTTGACATATGGTCAACTTACATAGATTTATGGTATCCTGTAACTCCATTTTATAAGTATTTATGGGTGGCCCCTTTTCTTTTTTCGTAATCGGCGGCTGTGGCTGCTGCTGCTGATACTGACTTTTCTGCTGCTGTTGATTCAGCTGCTTTTGAATCTGCTGCTGCTGTTTTTCTTCCGGTTGTTTCTGGGCTTGTGTATGCTGCTGTTGCTATTGTTGTTGTTGTTGTTTTGGCTGCTGTGGCTGTTGTTTTTATAATTGTTCTTTTTTTTGTTGTTGTTCTTGTTCGTCGAGTTCTTTTAGTTGTTTCGCTCGGCGCGCTTCTTGGCTGGCCTTAACTTTACTTTTCAACTTTTGGATTTCTGCCTCCATTTTTTCAATTTGAGCGATCATTCTTTGTTCCTCGTCCGCCTCAGATGACGCCTCTGATGTGGAGAGGTTCACGAAGGCAGTACTGTCGCCCGTCGTGAAGTGCCCTTCTCCTTCCTCAGACATATATGCAATACCCTCTTCGGGTGAAGTGTCTAGCTGGGTTTGTCTTGCTGCCTCTGTCGTCTCGTCTATATCGGACGTATTCACCCCAGCTGGCAGCTTTGCTGAGGTGGCCGTGGATCTCCTCTTTACCAAATTTGGTGCGCACTTGATCCTCTTTCTTCGCTTTTGGTTAGCATCGGATGATGTTGCCGTTGTTGTTATTGCTGGTGATGTTGTTGCTGCAGAATCACTGCTTGTAATTGGAACATCTTTCGATGTTCCCCCAGCTGATGCCATCGCTGGCCTCATTGGCCCTAGAACACCTTTCGATGCCCCGGTGCTTAAACTCCTCCTCCTTTGATTGTTTTCCCAACCAATAAAGTTTTCCACTTCACGGTTGTGAAAAAAAGCTGCTAAAGTTCTGATGCCCGGCTGGGAATCGAACTAGCGACCATCGGATTCTCGGTCAGCCACTCTACCACTGTGCACCACTTATGAAATCTTGATTTAATGTAAAACTTAAGCTCACACACGAAATTTAATTTGGAAAAAACTGGGAAGCCGAAAACGTGTTAACACCTCCACAGTACGAGATCGACTGTGCTATCCTTCTTTCTCTTCTTTCACCGGATGCACGCGCTGTGTTAAAAAACTTATAAAGGGTATTCATAATCCCTTGAGCGTGTGCAAAATTATATTAAAAAAAACTCACGATGAGCGGTAAATTTCCTTTCCTTTCCCTTCATAGTCACTCGCAGCATGTTTTGCACTCAGCGAAATCCAAGTAGGTGAAGATTCTCATCCCTCAGAATTTAGCCTACAATTATGTAGTTTAGTAGCACCTTTTTTTCAAATGCGAAAAGATGTTGCTTGTCAGCTTCAACCACAATATGGACATTGTTTGAATACAAATTTTAACGTCATGTTGTTAAATTTCACCGTCCATAAGCACATCATTCACCGTAGCCCAAGTTTGGACACTAATTCGACTATTAACGAATTCGATGCAATGTCCGAATCTATCCAAAGAATTGTTTCCCAATATCCGCACAGCGAAATCGTTGTTACGGGCGATTTCAATGTACACAATTCCAAGTGGCTACTGTATTCTGGCCAGACAACACCCGAAGGAAGGTATGTTGAGCTCTTTGCTGAGGTGAATAATCTGACTCAGCTGGTTACTGAGCCAGCACTGATACCTGACATTGCCGGTCACTCCGCCAACACCCTAGACTTGTTTCTTACCTCTATACCTAGTAATTATACTATACGTGTGTTATCGCCTCTAGTCACATCGGACCATTGTGTCATATCAGCCAATTTCTCGTGCTCAAAGTTCTCAGTTAAAAAAAGCATTCCTAAGAGGTGAAACGAAGCGTTACATGCTACCAACCAGTTTATCATTACTAAAATAATTTCCGACCACGAAGCCGCAGTAAGCACAGCCGCTACACCAACAATAGACACCTCACCAACGACAACCGCCGCACCGACGGTAGTCGCCGCAACAACATCCGCCGCCGCACAACAAACCACCAGTGAGACATGATATTTTACACTTTGACAAATATAATGCACAGTCAATATCAACAAGTGACGCCACAGCCGAGCAGAAATCATTCGTGACTTAAATCCGCCATCCATATAGTTCACATTGCATTGTAACAATAAACGTGATAAGAGGACAAGCTTGTGTGGAGAAAAATCACTTATGTGCTACAAATCTAGCTAACGAGTTACAATTGAACTTGCAGGGCAACTGAAATTGACCGGCCATTTCGTCCGTCAGCTTTTTCCTCCGAGTTTGGGTAAGAAATCTCTGGTTCGAAGATTAACGTCCTAATTGCCACTAGGGGTTGGTACCTGCTGATCTGTCGGTGCTTATGCGTTGGCTGTGCCTACTAAGGGCCCCGTACCTGTGGATCTAGCGACTACCAAGGGCCTAAAACTTGTAGATCTTGTGCCTACCAAGGGCCTAAAACTTGCCGATCTTGTGCCTACCCGAGGCCTCGTACCTGTCGATCTAGCGCCTACCAAGGGCCTAAAACTTGCAGATCTTGTGCCTACCAAGGGCGTAAAACTTGCCGATCTTGTGCCTACCAGAGGCCTTAAACCTGCCGATCTAGTGCCACTAAGGGCCTTGTACTTGCAAATCTTGTGGCTATTAGAGGCCTTAAACCTGCTGATCTAGTGCCACCAAACCCCTTGTACTTGCAGATCTTGTGCCTACCAGAGACCTTAAACCTGCCGATCTAGTGCCACCAGGGCCCTTGTAACTACTTGCAGATCTAGTGCCTACCAGGGGCCTTATACTTGCTGATCTAGAGCCACCAGGGGCCTCGTACCTGCTGATCTCTGTAAATACCTAAAAAACATCGCATTTTTTATTTATAATTGAACCCGAGAACGTGTCCAGATAAAAGGGATTTCAGTTACCAGATGATATAAGTAACGTTAGCTGAAGCCTAACATAAAAATAAAATGAATTGAAATCCAGAATATTGATATGTTATATTATTTGTTATATTTACGATTTAATTGTAATAAAGATTTGTTCCAAGGTTATAAAGACATTTCTTAACTGAAATGTTCGTGTTTTCTTCAGACCGACCCTGAAAATTCCGACTAGCTAGAAAAGCACATCACAGATGACCGTATAGCAATACGAGAAAGTCAACTGGGACGGTCGGAATAATTTCTTGAGGATCTTTAACTGGTCACTATGCTCCCTCGATAGTCACATTGACTCCAGCGCTAATATGATTACAAATCACGATGAAAGCTTTTATACCGAACAAAACCAAAATCATCAAACCAAAAGAAAACTCAAGGTTCGATTTGAGCTGTAACGAGGTTATCAGATTGAGAGAGGTAAGTTTCCGATGTTATAAAGCCAACACAAATCAGGAAAACCGGAATAAGTTCAAACAAGCTAGAAAGACTTGTAATAGTCATATTCAAAGAACCAAATTTCTACACAAGCAAAAATTAAGGCAAAAAATACTACAATGTCCCAAAAGTAGTAAGAATTTTTGATAGAAAACAAAACACCACATCCTCGTCGGTTCCAACGCTCGTTTCCAATAACACTCCTGTAGTAAGCGCAAAAGAAAAAGCAAATTTGCTAGAAGCTCAGTTTGCTGCTAATTCTACGCTTCCACAGAGTGTCATGACTCCTTCTGTACTTTAGAGCATCAACAGTTTCATGGGCCGTATCTTCTTTCGTACTCGTACAGTTGCTAGAGTTCTTAAAGATCTTGACATAAACAAATCCGCTATTGTTCTGAAGAGGTGTTCTTTTACACTGGTCTCTTTCCGAGTGGATGGAAAACAGCATTTGTCCAGCCTGTCCCGACTATCTTTCTCATTTTCATCAATGATCTCTTGTCTGAAACTTCTAATCCAATATACTGTTTTGCTGACGACAGTACCCTCAGCTTTTCCTAGTCATTCTTAGATTCTCATCCTTTCCTTCGGATGTGGAACTTGAACGGAAGCGTATGATTAGCTCATTTAATTCTGATCTAAACAGCATTGTCTAATTTGAAATAAAAAACCGCGTAGAATTTAATGCTTCAAAAACCCATTTCTGTCTTTTGACGTTAAAGCGGGACCCTCCTCCAATGCCGTTGTCTATTAGCGGCGCTTGCATCGAGAAAACCGAACAACTTTCATTTCTCAGTATGTGCATCGCCGACCACCTTTTGTCGAATGAACACATATTTGACGTCGCCAAAAACGCTGCAAGATGTTTTGGTTTTCTGAGACGATGCAAGAAATATTTCTCCCCTTCTGATCTGGTTGTAATCTATAAAGCCTTCGTTCGTCCAAAGCTTGAGTACAATTGTCATATTTGGCCAGGTGCTCCCATGACGCATTTAAGTCTCCTGGGCAGAATCCCAAAAAGAGCTTTAAAAATGATAGGTGATGAAATAATGATTAAAATAATTGAGTCTCTCGCGCACTGTCGCAATATTATAATACATGCCTATCATTATTTTATCGGTATTATTATAGACAGTGTTCTAGTGAAATAGCCAGTTGCAGTCCCCTTAAACTATTGAACCGTAACACTCGCGCTTCTAGGAATTCCAATCAGTTTACCCTTGAGCCCAACTTCGGACATACTGTCAAGTATAGAGATTGTTTCTTTAGTCGCACAACACGAATGTGAAATGCTTTACCCGACCGAATTGTACCCTCACATTGCGATAATCAAGCATTTATAACCAATGTACATCGGTATCTCCCGTCTAATCCTATCCCATTTTCCTAATCGCTCGCACTGTGTATAAACATTTTAAGGGTGTTCATAACCCTTTCAACGCCCGCAAAATTTAAGAAAAAGCTATGAATATGTATAACTTATGCATGAATTTGAAAACAAATAAGCAATATTTTTACAAACAAAATATGTCCGTAATATGTAACATAAGGAGAATACAATTTGCTTGTTTCCGATACCGCGTTAGAACAAGGCTTTTAAACGTGTTAAACGAAAATTGTTCGCAAAAATTGAAACTTGTTAGAGAGAGGTCGTGTTAACAGAGGTACGCGTTAGGCCTACCTGTATTAGTACGTGAGGTAGCGTTGAGTTTTTGCGAGTCTTTTTCAACTGAATAATTCTTATCAGAATTGATAAATGGATAAGAATGAAAATGCGCGTCATCTAGTTGTAATGGCGGGTCAAAGTGGTATACATTTTTTTTTCAAAAAGTCTTTTCAGACCGCTCCAAAATTTGAGAGATGGTTATTGATGTTCTAATTAAGAAAAAAACTTGCCGTCAGCAGCATGGATGGCGGTGGAAAAACCGTCAGACACGCCCTTAAATTTGTAAATAAAATGTGAAAAAAAAAGTTATTTTACACCGAATGAATTTTTTACAGATGAATAGTCAACCTTTAAGATAATAAAGCAAACCGTCAGCCGCCCGTTTAGCGGTGGAAAGACTGACAGCCGACGTCATCAACATGACGCACGGTCAATTGATATGAATGTTACTTAGTTATTTTAAATAATACTCTGACGACTTTTAACCCGACAAACATTAGGCTGATGGCTAATTTTTATTTGCTAGTAAGCAAGCAACCTGAAAATTACAATTTTCATCGGTATAATATTAGTTTCACATTAATTTCGTCACTTCTTGTCGGAGATAACAGAATTAGTTAAGTAAACAGAACTCTAAAAAGAAGATAGTTACCCTAAAAATAAGCCGGATCCTTCGTAATAGACATGTTGTTAGGTATTACTGGTAGATGACTATTTATTAGACTATTTTAATTAAATCTAATTACTTTATTTTAATTTAACCAAGAAAACCTTCGGTCCCGATCGGACACAGTCCTATTGAACCGAAGGCACTCTTCTCCACCTTGAGTGATGACGTCTCGACCATACAGGAGTCGCCTATCTACAGTTTTTCGGTTGACGTGGCAGATGAGCGGAACCGCCATTCTATCCTATATCAGCCCTCGACTGTCTAAATAGAGGAATGCCTCGGGAGGGATGTATCCACTTAACCGCGCACTCTCAAAATATTTGTTATTGGGGTAATAAGCCCCAAGAACTAAGCTGTTGGTTAATGACATCGCTCTTGCAACGTGACCCCGAATCAGCTTAAAAAAAGAATTTAACGTCTAAGACATTGCCTCTCAAACACCCGAATCTTTTCCATTTGAGATGGGAAGGCGGCTGCTATAAAACAGTCGTTTCGTCAAGGCAAAGGCTGCCCTAGCCATGGCCAAGGCAGCACCTATATGTCTCTCGAAGTAGAGGTACTGATCGAACCAGATGCCAAGGTATTTTACTACACTTTTACTCGCCAGTGGATGTCCATGTGATCCTACGATCACCAGCTTCCGAAAGTTTTTTCTCGCATCCCTTGAGGCGCGAGACAACGGAGTCCTAAACAGAACAGTTTCTGATTTCTGGAAGCTGATTGTAAAATTCCAGTCATCAAAATATCACTAGATCTAGTCGAAGTCACTCTGCGAAAGATTTTTGATGACCTCAACTGTATGAGCTTTTCTGTACGCAATAAGATCGTCGGCGTACGCAATTGCCTCAGTTAGACTACCTATCGGAACGTTGGTGTAAATGCTGAAGAGAATCGGTGAGTTAGCCGCTCCCCGCTGAAGACCATTTTTAATATTACTGTGGTAGAAGTTACATTGCGACTCTTGAGAACAAACTTTCTACAATTTAGCATGTCATAAAGCATATATAATAGAGGTTTACTTATACCTAGTCTGGTAAGCTTTAGATAGAGACCTTCTAACCATACGGTGTCGAAAGCCTTCTCCAAATCCACCAGACATGCACCCGTACACTGCTTCTTAATTTTGCTCCATTGTATATCGGTATAACCAGTTTAGACGCGGCATGAATTGTGTCATGGCCCGCCTTAAAACCGATCTGATTATCCGGTATGATATTGTTGTCCTCCGCCCACTTGAACAGAGCCATATTAATAACCTTTTCAAATACCTTGCCGATGCTTGGAAGGATGTCCCACTGCTGTCTTCCACCGCATTATTCATCGCGTTGTTAAATAGTGTGGTATAAATGTCAACTGCTTTCTGAGGCAAATGTGGTAGTACAATGTTGGATATACCATCGACGCTTACCTCTTTTTCTTAAATGAATCGAAGATGAACTATAGCTCGATTTTCGAAATTAACAGGAAACTGGGCCCATTTCGGTCGACGATTATGGAGTTTACCAAATCTTCATCATTAAACCCGGTAAAACCAAGGTTCTCAGATCGCCATTCGATTATATCGTTCCGCAGCCAGGTGTGATGAAGTAGGGCTCTGTTCTCCAGGGCATGATTCGGGCGAATGCTAGCATTCACCTTGTTAACTTGCTGGAAAGCAGGCCCCACAGCCTCCACCTACTCTTCCGAATTCTCGATTATATAGAGGTCATCGTCCAATACGGAGTCCTCTGGGTCTATGCCTGCTGTTAGAAGTACGTCTTTGTTCTCTGTCGTCTTTTGGAGCTTAAGACACGGAAGGTCGTTATGATCTTTCCTTCTAAATATCGTATGCATTTTCGGGAACATACATGGGACGCTAGAGTTAACGGCCCGAATTTTAGTGTCCCAAAACAAATTCAAAGACAACCTATAATTTCCTTTGATCAATTGTTTGATATTTTTGATCGACGATTTCAGTGTCCTAACCTTCAGATCTCTTGTGTCAGTAAACCGTCTGTACAAGCGTTTTAGTTTTGTCAGTGGTCCACTTTTTTGTCAGTGTAGCGCCTAAACGGTCGCAGTTCCGTACATATCGGTTGCGTTACGTTCTTTGTATTTCGGTATTGTTTTGTTCATTGTTCGTAGAATCGTTTCGTCCATTTGTTGTAAGTATCTGTCTATTTCCGTATTTGTCAGGTTACCGTCATTTGGTGGGGATATACCATTAGAACGTAATTCGCTCAATAAGGCGTTTGAGGAGCGTGGCCAGCGCACCTTACTGTTTTTTTTTCTATAACTTTGCACGCGCTCAAGGGATTATGAATACCCTTTATATGTTTTTCTTAACACAGCGCGGGCATCCGGTGGAAGAAGAGAAAGAAAGATAGAAAAGAGGTGTGTCGCGATGTTCTGAGACTAGAGCTGGTTGTTGTCTCAGATTTACCTCCAGGGATGGCGGCTGAACTACTGCGGAGAGAATTACCATGTCTTATTTATTTATGTCCCTTATAATTCGCATTATTTTATTTATTTCGTTGTCATATTTTATGGGTATGCTAGTTTACTCAATCACATGTTGTTACTGTTATGCCTAAGCAGCATGCAATGAGCAAAGCAGCAACTTATTTTATGACAATTTTTAGAATTGGTTTTTAATGGAATATAAGAAGACATACACAATGGCAGGAATCGAACCTGCAACCACGAGGTTGGCAGGCGAGCACACAACTATCGCGCCACGGCCACCTCCTGTAATTGTAAATATGCACAAGCACATACTCCTCCAACTAGATAAGCTCGTCAGTAATTGTTAGCCTTGCGTCTTTCAGCAATAGATCCAGGTTGTATCGACCCAACTATACAAATTATATAAAGTATACAAATGGTTACCTCGAGGATTTTGTACTTGATTTCCCCAGTCTATGTGTTTGACGTTTAAATCACCGGCTGTTAAAATTTTCTTCTGAGCTCAATCTTAAGCATTGAAAAAGCTTTTCTTTTCAAGCTCTGTTATAAGCTGGGTGGGCTGATGTGTTTCCGGTGCATAGGCAGCGATCACATAAATTCGCTTACCCTATTCTAGATGAATGTATATGATGCATGCCTCTAACGTCCGAAATTTTCGCACATCACTGTTATATATTACCTTATGACTAATGCCTTTACGTATGAAGATTGCGACGCCTCCGCCCTGAGTGGAGGTGGGTCGGTCTCTGCTTACGATATTGTAATTGTTGTTAGTCAATTTATGTTTCCGGTTAAGCTTCGTTTCGCTAGCCATAAACACATCTGGACTTATGTCTTTAAGCAATTGCAATAAATTCGCTCTAATTTCGGTCCTAATCAATGAATTTACATTCACTGCTAGGATCTTAAAAGGCCTCTCCGGCAGCGCGCCCTTAATTTCTAAGTTGCGTAAAGCTCGGAAAAACCGAGTAGAGATATTCCACTCTATTCGCCTGCTCCCTGTCTGGTTTTGAAGGCCAGTCAACTGGCCCTGGCTAGCCAGCAGAATGCCTATAATATCCGCCTGAAGAAATTTGGTGGTTGACGGGCGTTGTTGTAGGAGGGCGCACTGTTGGACGCTTTTCTAAGACTGTTTGCTTTGCTGTTTTATTTTTCTTTATTAGCTGAAATGACGGGCATCCCCGATAATTAGCGGGGTGTCCGTCGCCTCGGCAGAGTGCACATTTAAGCTGGCTCCTATCTTCGACCCGTTCCTTTCCTAATTTTCATTCATCTGCATTGTGGTTCTCTCTACACTTAACGCAGCTTGACTGCATTTCGCAGTTTGCTGCTGCGTGGCTGAACCTTTGGCAGCGCATGCATTAAAGCATATCTCTACGCCTTTTTAGGTTGTCCCAAGTTACAACCTTGTAGTTAAGGAAGGAAATACCCCCCAAACTAGTTTGCTGCTGGGTGAAAGTTGAACAAGGAAGAAGGGAAGATTTCCCTTCTCCCGCCTAGCTCTAACTGTAGCGAACGACTTTACCCCTAAAGTCGAGATCATCGCTCGCTTTTTGGCGGACCTCATTCAAGAGTACCTGTGGTTCCCTGCAGCAATCTACGCCCTTTAAAAACACCGTTTGCAACTTACCACCCTTAGGGGTGAAACTAAGGAATTCAGTCGTGGATTCTTTTAGCAGTGCCTTTATTTTTGTGTGCTGCTCCACTGTGAAGCAGTGGATGACATGCCTATCTTTATTTAATCGTTTAAGTGTA
>OU343160.1:120632829-120650329 GCA_910595825.1 Philhelius pedissequus | reverse complement strand
AGGGATTAAAACAGAAAATTTAAATTGAATTTTTTTTTTTTTTTTGACAAAAAAAGGGGAAAATGGATGAGCTAAGTAGGCAAGTAAATGACCTTAACGGGGCACATAACTTGATATTAGCTCAGTTGAGGGAATTAGATAACAGGCTGAAATCGGTTGAGACGAGCAACCAATCGGAACCCTCAATAAGCCCAAATTCTCTTCGTGAGCCAAGGACAGAGGCAGACCTAAAAGATATTAGTCTTCGATAATGATTGGGAGGAAATCAAAAGAATACTATCTTTACATTACGCGGATAAACGTGACATTCGAACCCTAGAGCATCAGTTAAATCAACTAACGCAGAAGGGAACTAGGTTGGACGAGTTCTGTGCAACTGTCAACCACCAGTTCTCATTAATAATAAATACAATTAAAACCGAAACCTACACGCAGGAAACAGTAAGTGCGCTTGTTGAAACCGATCGAAATCGCGCGTTAGACGTCTTTATAAGAGGTCTTAATGGCGACCTATCACGTATGTTAATTGTTCAGAAGCCAAAGACTCTGCCAGAAGCATATGCTTCATGTTTAGAGATGCAGAATCTCAACTTCAGAAATCATACGATACATATTCCAAATTCTTCCAACATGGTCACGGCTCCACTCAATCAATCGTTCAGAATAGATAACAGACCAATCCCTCCCGAGAGATTCATCCCAAAACCATCATATCTCCCCAATATTAGTAACCAATACCATTCAAATCAACCACCAAGACCGATCGGTCCTAAGCCTCATCCAAAAATGGAAGTGGACCATTCGGTCCAAACAAAGCAGGTTAACTATATTAATAGACCTCAGGTCAATCCATTTAAAAAGAGAGCGCGATCTGAAAACCATTCACGCTACCAAAGTATGGGACCAAAACAACAAAGGCTTTATAATTTGCAACCGGTGGAAAAGATACCACTCGAGACTTACAACAAAGCAGTAAGTGAAAATTATGAAGACGAAGGAAAGACGGAAAAGTTTTGAACTTTCTCGTTGATACTGGAGCGAATAAGAATTTCATCGCCCCACACGTGTCATAAAATACAACCAAGTTAGCTCAACCCTTTGCCGTTCACTCCGCAGACGGTAACGTGAGAATTACCGATAGAATAACAGGTACATTTTTTGCTAACTATTGTGTGGGCTCTTGATAACCTTCGTTCTTATGTTTATGGGGCAAAGAAGATACGCATCCACACCGACCATCAACCACTGACCTTCGCCTTGGGAAATCGTAACTTTAACGCAAAGCTTAAGAGGTGGAAGTCGCGGATAGAGGAGTATAACTATGAGTTGGTTTACAAACCGGGTAAATCTAACATAGTTGAAGATGCTCTTTCGAGACTTAAAACCGAAGTTAATCACTTGTCTGACTCAGTGAATATTGAGACAGCACACAGTTCTAACATCGGTGAACAAGGATCCGTGACGGATACGGCTAGCGAAGGTTTGGAAGGTGAAAAGACCAGGTCGATGACAGAAACGGCGAGCGAGGAACGATCGTCAATAGGCACCATGCATAGCGCTGATCAAGACAGCACCGACCTAATCCCCCATGTAGAAGCACCGTTAAATGTGTTCCGAAATCAGATCATCATTAAAGTAGGGAAAGGGTTGAAGCTCATGAAGAACCTCACCCTGGATACTTTCGCCACAATGTGGCACTACGAAATCCGACGAAACAAGATCTTGTGAGAGTTCTTAAGGAAAAACTAAGACCTAACATAATTAATGGGATAAAAATTCCTGAATCCCAACTAGCACTTCTTCAGGAAACCGTAATGGAAGGGAAAACAGAGAACAACTTTTGGAAAATTATTATTTCCCAGCATGTATAGCCTTATTAAAAAATACACGACCACTTGCGAGGTGTGCAAGCTTAACAAATATGATAGGCACCCTGTTTGCCCTGAATTTCAAGCTACACCCATCCCCTCATACCCTTGCGAAATCTTGCATTTGGATATTGTAGAAATCCAAAACGAGAAATTTATAAGTTGCATCGATAAATTCTCGAAGTTTGGCAAGTTATTCCACATCAAAAATCGCTCAGTGCTTCACCTAAAGGACAAAATTATAAAAACATTGCACTACTTTACCGTCCCGAAATTTTATAAACCCCTGTTCATCGTAGTGAGGTGAATGGACAAGTGGAAAGACTCCATTCAACAATATTAGAAATTTTTAGATGCCTCAAAACGGAGTATAAGGGCTTACGGCTTAAGGAGCTAATCAACATAGCCGTAGATAGGTACAATAACTCCATCCATTCAGTAACCGGAAAAAAACCATCCGACATATTTTTTAACAGGTACCAAAGAATTAACTACCAAAATATAATTGATATCCGAGGTAAGGTAAATAGGGAACTAAAAGGCGAAATTATGAGGAAGCAAAAAAATACCAATGCTAGAAGGAACGAAAAACGTTCCACCCCGAAAAGGTATAGGAACGGTGATATCGTTTACGCAAAAATTAAGGGTATCCAAGCTAAGAACAAACCCTTATTTCGTAGAGTTGTCGGAGGGGACAATAAGGTGACAATCACAACATCAGATGGCCGAAAAATACACAAAACTCATTTAAAAAACGTTTAAATCGAAATAGTACAAATGAGTTTTCAGAAAGGGGGTGTATGCACATGCACAGCGCGTTTACAATGCACCTGCCGTTATTCACAGACAAAAAAAATTTAAGAAAACTTGAACTTGTTGCCAATATTTCACTGCAATTACTAAACTAAATTAAAAAAATATACATGTATATAAAAATACTAGTTTTAGTTTGGGAATTCTAATTAAGTCCTAAGACTTGGCATATTACTTAATCTAATTTTAGATTTTAAGTCAAAAGATGTTCTTTCTAAGTTATATCATTAATAATTAAAATAAGGATGAAACAATCATTGGCTTGTTTTTCATTAACCAATGACATTCCACTTTTGCATCACCTTAATATAAGCTTTCGCTGAGCTCCAGTATCATTGAAAAAAAAATGTATATTTTTGTATACTTATTCCCGGATTAACCTTCCTAGCTGCAGCGCAAGCTTTCCAAATTTTTGACTATGAAGCGCCTATAGTCTCCTTGAAAGAAGGAAAGGGATGGATCATAGATGGTAGCTTTAAATTAGTACATACTATCGACTTAGCGAATTTCCAAAAACTTGTGGATGGCGTGAGCATCGCCATAAAAGATAACGTTAAGGGTGAGGATAGAAAAAGAGTAAAAGAGTTTCATCTGCGGCAGATAAAAGAACGCCTCAATTTACTTAAAGGTAAACCACAGAGGAAAACGAGATCCATCGACTGGATTGGAACAGCCTGGTAGTGGGTAGCCGGAAATCCCGACGCCACCGATTGGAATAAAATACTCCAAAGTCAGGAGGCAATCATCGACAACAACAACCACCAATACAGAGTAAACGAGAAACTCTTTGGTATCACGAAAGACATCACACGAAAGATAAACTTAGTGTTAGATAGATATGAGAGAAACATCAAAGATACCATTACCGGAAAATTCGAGCAAGATGCTTTAGACGAAATAATCGCTGTCAAAGGCGAGATAAATGAGATCGTTCGAGCGTGTCAAATAGCTAAAAGTGGTTTGATCAATACGAATCCTCTGGATACCGAAGAAATCAATTTAATTATCAACGAATTAGAGACACTACCTTATGCTAACGAGATAGAAGTCATTGAGTATGGTACCCCATCGATTTTCACCAATGGATCGATGCTGCTTTATGTCATTTCGATGCCAAAAGTGGGAAGAGAAGAATACAACCTGCTTATAACGAGGCCATCAATTATCGAAGGGAAGCAGATAAGCCTGACATTTAGAAAGATGCTGATTAACCCCAGAGTAACGTACGGTTAATAGCAAACTGCCTTACGATCAACAGCTCCACAATCTGTGAGGACAAAGCACTGGAAAAAGTTCCTGAGGATCCTAGCGTAGCCCGGTTATTGAAAGGAGGACACACAGCTTGAACCTTTCAAACGAGCATTGAAGAGGTCATTGAATTAATAAAAGAGGACACAATTTTTGTCACCAATTTTTATAGTGACTTAACCCCTAATAATATTTCAAGATCTCTTTCAGGTACCTATATTATTCAACTTGTTAACGAGATGATCCAGTTGAACGGCAGGACGTTTTCCAGTTCTACGGCTACATCTCTACAGGCGCTACCCCCAGTATTAATGAACATCACCAATCGTGATCTGCAGATCGACTTGGGACTCGTTCATGATCTTAGCGTCAAAAATGTAGAACGCTTATGTAACTTAACCCAAGAATTTAAAATTTCTATACTTACAGAAAGTGTCGTCCTTGTTACGGTGGTGTTTATCATCTTAACCATTTGGCGGAAGATTTATGCCAAGCCTCACATCCCAACGATTTTATCTCCTAACTTACAAGTCGCAGCCTAACCATGACGTCTCTTGAGATCTACGGGTCGTAGATTTTCGAAGGTGGAGGAGTTATCACCATCCAATACACACCGCCTTAGACACGCGCAAACCTGTTTCAGCAGAGTCAACAGTTATTTACATGACTAAGAGAGGGCATTGGCCTATATTATTGTATTTGCTGGATATACGATCCTCCATTACGGTAATATAACAGGTCAGTAATTATCATGGGAACCAATGCGAGGAACTTAATATTGCTCGTCAGCAATATTCAGGAAAGCGGGCTATAGGTTTAAGCTAATAATTCAATGGTATTCCGACCTCCGAATCGTGCGGTTAGATCTAATAAATTATAACGTTATTTTACTAGTTGCATTTTGATTTGATTGGAATTGTAAGTCGAACCGTTGCGCCGGCCCTCTGGGCTGGCGTTCGCCTTTTTTTTAATATCCTCGCGAAGGATATTTTTAACTTTATTATTATTATTATTATTATTATTATTTTTATTATTATTATTATTATTACCATTATTATTATTATTAATATTATTATTGTCGCGACAAATTTAATCCCCGTGTTTATTTTAAAAATCTTTTTTGTGGCATCTCTTCTTCCACTTTACTAAGAGGAAGCGGGACAGCCATGGTCCATCAGCCATCGGTTCTTCCTCTCAGTACTGTGGAGGAAAGCAAGATGGATGAATGTGGTGAATTAAGCCAAATCGGAGTGTTACCCATCTGGTGTTGGTGAAAGAGAACGTATTTATGTGTGGAGATTGGCCGTCGGCCCAACATAATTTGTGACTTTTTTTCGTTTATATATTAATATAAATTATTAATTGATTAACTTCCTTTTTCTGTAAATATGGACTTTTAACGTTGGTGGAAATTGATCCTAGTGAACTTACTTCTAGGAATATCTTAATTGTGAGAACAAGTGGAGGAAAGCAAAATTTTAAATTACAAGGAAAAATCAGGAAGATTTAAATAGGATTCGAGTCGAGGATGAGCCAACTGTAGTACTTGGGCGAAACGCATAATTTGTACTAAAGGTCACAAAATAAACAAATATTGAAACTAAAAGCAGAGTCCACAAGAAATGTACAAAAGCAAAACATATGTACATGCGTTTGTATTGTTTTTAGACAAAAAAAATTTAAGAAAACTTTTTTTTTTTTTTTTTTTTATAACTTTGCACGCGCTCAAGGGATTATGAACACCCTTTATATGTTTTTAACATAGTGCGGGCATTCGGTGAAAGAAGAGAAAGAAGGATAGGAAAGATGTGTGGCGCGATGTTCTGAGACTAGAACTGGTTGTTGTCTCAGATTTATCTCCAGGGATGGCGGCTGAACTAATGCGGAGAAAATGACCGAAAAAAAATTTAAGAAAACTTGAACTTGTTGCCAATATTTCACTGCAATTACTAAACTAAATTAAAAAATATACATGTATATAAAAATACTAGTTTTAGCTTGGGAATTCTAATTAAGTCCTAAGACTTGGCATATTACTTAATCTAATTTTAGATTTTAAGTCAAAAGATGTTCTTTCTAAGTTATATCATTAATAATTAAAATAAGGATGAAACAATCATTGGCTTGTTTTTCATTAACCAATGACATTCCACTTTTGCATCACCTTAATATAAGCTTTCGCTGAGCTCCAGTATCATTGAAAAAAAAAAATGTATATTTTTGTATACTTATTCCCGGATTAACCTTCCTAGCTGCAGCGCAAGCTTTCCAAATTTTTGACTATGAAGCACCAATAGTCTCCTTGAAAGAAGGAAAGGGATGGATCATAGATGGTAGCTTTAAATTAGTACATACTATCGACTTAGCGAATTTCCAAAAACTTGTGGATGGCGTGAGCATCGCCATAAAAGATAACGTTAAGGGTGAGGATAGAAAAAGAGTAAAAGAGTTTCATCTGCGGCAGATAAAAGAACGCCTCAATTTACTTAAAGGTAAACCACAGAGGAAAACGAGATCCATCGACTGGATTGGAACAGCCTGGTAGTGGGTAGCCGGAAATCCCGACGCCACCGATTGGAATAAAATACTCCAAAGTCAGGAGGCAATCATCGACAACAACAACCACCAATAGAGAGTAAACGAGAAACTCTTTGGTATCACGAAAGACATCACACGAAAGATAAACTTAGTGTTAGATAGATATGAGAGAAACATCAAAGATACCATTACCGGAAAATTCGAGCAAGATGCTTTAGACGAAATAATCGCTGTCAAAGGCGAGATAAATGAGATCGTTCGAGCGTGTCAAATAGCTAAAAGTGGTTTGATCAATACGAATCCTCTGGATACCGAAGAAATCAATTTAATTATCAACGAATTAGAGACACTACCTTATGCTAACGAGATAGAAGTCATTGAGTGTGGTACCCCATCGATTTTCACCAATGGATCGATGCTGCTTTATGTCATTTCGATGCCAAAAGTGGAAAGAGAAGAATACAACCTGCTTATAACGAGGCCATCAATTATCGAAGGGAAGCAGATAAACCTGACATTTAGAAAGATGCTGATTAACCCCAGAGTAACGTACGGTGTAATAGCAAACTGCCTTACGATCAACAGCTCCACAATCTGTGAGGACAAAGCACTGGAAAAAGTTCCTGAGGATCCTTGCGTAGCCCGGTTATTGAAAGGAGGACACACAGCTTGAACCTTTCAAACGAGCATTGAAGAGGTCATTGAATTAATAAAAGAGGACACAATTTTTGTCACCAATTTTTATAGTGACTTAACCTCTAATAATATTTCAAGATCTCTTTCAGGTACCTATATTATTCAACTTGTTAACGAGATGATCCAGTTGAAGGGCAGGACGTTTTCCAGTTCTACGGCTACATCTCTACAGGCGCTACCCCCAGTATTAATGAACATCACCAATCGTGATCTGCAGATCGACTTGGGACTCGTTCATGATCTTAGCGTCAAAAATATAGAACGCTTATGTAACTTAACCCAAGAATTTAAAATTTCTATACTTACAGAAAGTGTCGTCCTTGTTACGGTGGTGTTTATCATCTTAACCATTTGGCGGAAGATTTATGCCAAGCCTCACATCCCAACGATTTTATCTCCTAACTTACAAGTCGCAGCCTAACCATGACGTCTCTTGAGATCTACGGGTCGTAGATTTTCGAAGGTGGAGGAGTTATCACCATCCAATACACACCGCCTTAGACACGCGCAAACCTGTTTCAGCAGAGTCAACAGTTATTTACATGACTAAGAGAGGGCATTGGCCTATATTATTGTATTTGCTGGATATACGATCCTCCATTACGGTAATATAACAGGTCAGTAATTATCATGGGAACCAATGCGAGGAACTTAATATTGCTCGTCAGAAATATTCAGGAAAGCGGGCTATAGGTTTAAGCTAATAATTCAATTGTATTCCGACCTCCGAATCGTGCGGTTAGATCTAATAAATTATAACGTTATTTTACTAGTTGCATTTTGATTTGATTGGAATTGTAAGTCGAACCGTTGCGCCGGCCCTCTGGGCTGGCGTTCGCCTTTTTTTTAATATCCTCGCGAAGGATATCTTTAACTTTATTATTATTATTATTATTATTATTATTTTTATTATTATTATTATTATTACCATTATTATTATTATTAATATTATTATTGTCGCGACAAATTTAATCCCCGTGTTTGTTTTAAAAATCTTTTCTGTGGCATCTCTTCTTCCACTGTACTAAGAGGAAGCGGGACAGCCATGGTCCATCAGCCATCGGTTCTTCCTCTCAGTACTGTGGAGGAAAGCAAGATGGATGAATGTGGTGAATTAAGCCAAATCGGAGTGTTACCCATCTGGCGTTGGTGAAAGAGAACGTATTGATGTGTGGAGATTGGCCGTCGGCCCAACATAATTTGTGACTTTTTTTCGTTTATATATTAATATAAATTATTAATTGATTAACTTCCTTTTTCTGTAAATATGGACTTTTAACGTTGGTGGAAATTGATCCTAGTGAACTTACTTCTAGGAATATCTTAATTGTGAGAACAAGTGGAGGAAAGCAAAATTTTAAATTACAAGGAAAAATCAGGAAGATTTAAATAGGATTCGAGTCGAGGATGAGCCAACTGTAGTACTTGGGCGAAACGCATAATTTGTACTAAAGGTCACAAAATAAACAAATATTGAAACTAAAAGCAGAGTCCACAAGAAATGTACAAAAGCAAAACATATGTACATGCGTTTGTATTGTTTTTGGACAAAAAAAATTTAAGAAAACTTTTTTTTTTTTTTTTTTTATAACTTTGCACGCGCTCAAGGGATTATGAACACCCTTTATATGTTTTTAACATAGTGCGGGCATTCGGTGAAAGAAGAGAAAGAAGGATAGGAAAGATGTGTGGCGCGATGTTCTGAGACTAGAACTGGTTGTTGTCTCAGATTTATCTCCAGGGATGGCGGCTGAACTAATGCGGAGAAAATGACCGAAAAAAAATTTAAGAAAACTTGAACTTGTTGCCAATATTTCACTGCAATTACTAAACTAAATTAAAAAATATACATGTATATAAAAATACTAGTTTTAGTTTGGGAATTCTAATTAAGTCCTAAGACTTGGCATATTACTTAATCTAATTTTAGATTTTAAGTCAAAAGATGTTCTTTCTAAGTTATATCATTAATAATTAAAATAAGGATGAAAAAATCATTGGCTTGTTTTTCATTAACCAATGACATTCCACTTTTGCATCACCTTAATATAAGCTTTCGCTGAGCTCCAGTATCATTGAAAAAAAAAATGTATATTTTTGTATACTTATTCCCGGATTAACCTTCCTAGCTGCATTTCCAAATTTTTGACTATGAAGCACCAATAGTCTCCTTGAAAGAAGGAAAGGGATGGATCATAGATGGTAGCTTTAAATTAGTACATACTATCGACTTAGCGAATTTCCAAAAACTTGTGGATGGCGTGAGCATCGCCATAAAAGATAACGTTAAGGGTGAGGATAGAAAAAGAGTAAAAGAGTTTCATCTGCGGCAGATAAAAGAACGCCTCAATTTACTTAAAGGTAAACCACAGAGGAAAACGAGATCCATCGACTGGATTGGAACAGCCTGGTAGTGGGTAGCCGGAAATCCCGACGCCACCGATTGGAATAAAATACTCCAAAGTCAGGAGGCAATCATCGACAACAACAACCACCAATAGAGAGTAAACGAGAAACTCTTTGGTATCACGAAAGACATCACACGAAAGATAAACTTAGTGTTAGATAGATATGAGAGAAACATCAAAGATACCATTACCGGAAAATTCGAGCAAGATGCTTTAGACGAAATAATCGCTGTCAAAGGCGAGATAAATGAGATCGTTCGAGCGTGTCAAATAGCTAAAAGTGGTTTGATCAATACGAATCCTCTGGATACCGAAGAAATCAATTTAATTATCAACGAATTAGAGACACTACCTTATGCTAACGAGATAGAAGTCATTGAGTGTGGTACCCCATCGATTTTCACCAATGGATCGATGCTGCTTTATGTCATTTCGATGCCAAAAGTGGGAAGAGAAGAATACAACCTGCTTATAACGAGGCCATCAATTATCGAAGGGAAGCAGATAAACCTGACATTTAGAAAGATGCTGATTAACCCCAGAGTAACGTACGGTGTAATAGCAAACTGCCTTACGATCAACAGCTCCACAATCTGTGAGGACAAAGCACTGGAAAAAGTTCCTGAGGATCCTTGCGTAGCCCGGTTATTGAAAGGAGGACACACAGCTTGAACCTTTCAAACGAGCATTGAAGAGGTCATTGAATTAATAAAAGAGGACACAATTTTTGTCACCAATTTTTATAGTGACTTAACCTCTAATAATATTTCAAGATCTCTTTCAGGTACCTATATTATTCAACTTGTTAACGAGATGATCCAGTTGAAGGGCAGGACGTTTTCCAGTTCTACGGCTACATCTCTACAGGCGCTACCCCCAGTATTAATGAACATCACCAATCGTGATCTGCAGATCGACTTGGGGCTCGTTCATGATCTTAGCGTCAAAAATATAGAACGCTTATGTAACTTAACCCAAGAATTTAAAATTTCTATACTTACAGAAAGTGTCGTCCTTGTTACGGTGGTGTTTATCATCTTAACCATTTGGCGGAAGATTTATGCCAAGCCTCACATCCCAACGATTTTATCTCCTAACTTACAAGTCGCAGCCTAACCATGACGTCTCTTGAGATCTACGGGTCGTAGATTTTCGAAGGTGGAGGAGTTATCACCATCCAATACACACCGCCTTAGACACGCGCAAACCTGTTTCAGCAGAGTCAACAGTTATTTACATGACTAAGAGAGGGCATTGGCCTATATTATTGTATTTGCTGGATATACGATCCTCCATTACGGTAATATAACAGGTCAGTAATTATCATGGGAACCAATGCGAGGAACTTAATATTGCTCGTCAGCAATATTCAGGAAAGCGGGCTATAGGTTTAAGCTAATAATTCAATTGTATTCCGACCTCCGAATCGTGCGGTTAGATCTAATAAATTATAACGTTATTTTACTAGTTGCATTTTGATTTGATTGGAATTGTAAGTCGAACCGTTGCGCCGGCCCTCTGGGCTGGCGTTCGCCTTTTTTTTAATATCCTCGCGAAGGATATCTTTAACTTTATTATTATTATTATTATTATTATTATTTTTATTATTATTATTATTATTACCATTATTATTATTATTAATATTATTATTGTCGCGACAAATTTAATCCCCGTGTTTGTTTTAAAAATCTTTTCTGTGGCATCTCTTCTTCCACTTTACTAAGAGGAAGCGGGACAGCCATGGTCCATCAGCCATCGGTTCTTCCTCTCAGTACTGTGGAGGAAAGCAAAATGGATGAATGTGGTGAATTAAGCCAAATCGGAGTGTTACCCATCTGGCGTTGGTGAAAGAGAACGTATTGATGTGTGGAGATTGGCCGTCGGCCCAACATAATTTGTGACTTTTTTTCGTTTATATATTAATATAAATTATTAATTGATTAACTTCCTTTTTCTGTAAATATGGACTTTTAACGTTGGTGGAAATTGATCCTAGTGAACTTACTTCTAGGAATATCTTAATTGTGAGAACAAGTGGAGGAAAGCAAAATTTTAAATTACAAGGAAAAATCAGGAAGATTTAAATAGGATTCGAGTCGAGGATGAGCCAACTGTAGTACTTGGGCGAAACGCATAATTTGTACTAAAGGTCACAAAATAAACAAATATTGAAACTAAAAGCAGAGTCCACAAGAAATGTACAAAAGCAAAACATATGTACATGCGTTTGTATTGTTTTTACATTTCTTCTTAAAATTAAACAAGCCAGACCATGGGTATTATTTTCTAGGTGTCTGAATTCGACCGAATTCCCCTAGAAAATATAATTCAAAGTGTTTGAAAGCTGTAAATATTATTTTTGTCGGTAGCCATCGACTAATATTTTGCGTCTTGGAAGGGTACTACGGGATCTAACTGATGAGCACAACTGTAGTATCTGGGCGAAACGCATAATTTGTACTAAAGGTCACAATATACACAAAAATTAAAATTAAAAACAGAGTCCACAAAAAAAGGACAAAAGCAATATACATGCGCTTGTATTGTTTTTACATTTCTGCTTAAAATTGTTTATTCTTGAAATTTTGGAAAGCCAAAGGAAAAACAAAATAGTGGGAAATAGAGATGATGGGGAGAATTTGAGTCTGCGGAGGAAAATTTGAAGGGAATACAAAAAAAAGCTAAGTACAAAACTTTTAACAGAAAATAATTATATATATATATATCGGATTGCTAGATATATATATGTATAGTTATTTTCACACTATTGTGTGTTACAAAAATCGTGTTTGCCTGTAGGGTTTTCTTACATATAAAAAAGAAATTTTAAATATTAGTTATCAATTATTCGCAAGATTGTGCCTTATTCGGGAAGCAGACCTTAACGGACCATCTTTTGTCTGTTTTTGCTAAGATATTTCTTTTCATTGTAATTTCGTTTCGAAAAGATCCTGAGTTTTTTCCTATTTAAAAGGTTTCCCAGGCAATAAAAATTAAAAAAAAAATAATTGCACTTTTCGTGGTCAAAGTCATTGGCTGTATTTATTTCTACATCGTTGCATTCCGCTCCATAAGGTTTGCTATTTCCTTAGATTTCAAAAAAAATTGCTGGCGCCCTTTTCTATTTCGCAGATACGCCTATGGAAACATTCAAAATTATTTTGATTAATTGAAAAACTAATTCATCCAAAATAATTTAATCGATCAATTAATAAAAATTGCGGGGGTGGCAGCACTTTATTTTGTTGCTTTTGTTACACTTTTTTATAATTCGCCGCTTTGCCTTCACATTTCCGAATTGTCACCTTAAAATCGAATTTTTAGACAAACGTGATCCGCGGCAATAAATTATAATTCGTTTCGTTTAATAAAATTAAAGTTCATAAAATTATAAAATAATTTGGCATCCTCTGCATAAATCGTTTTCAATAGTTTCATTCAGTACATTCCTTCTTTAATTCCTGGTGGCAACAACTTTATCCGGGATTGAGATGAAAAAGCCCTCCGTTTCTGGGAACTATTGACCTTTCGGCAGCCATATATTTGAGTAGTTGAGTTGGGTGCTTTCTTGCTCAAGTTGGTTGCGATGGGGACCATGTAGGCTTTTGTTTTTCCAGTTCTCGATAAGAGCGGCGTTGGTATGTAAATTAAATACAGACTCGTGCGATTGTGAACGAAGATTAAGGGGCGCATACTGTTTGTCTGCTAGGCAAATAGTGTGCCGAAGACTTGATGTTTAATATTTGGTCTGGAAGTAAGATCTGAGATTATTTATTAGCTTATCATGTAACTGCACGACGTCGATAAGTCCTCTTCCTCCTTCACAACGCGGTAAGGCAACTCTCTCATCTGCACTTTTGGGGTGGTGGCATCGGTACTTTGTCAATTGGGTTCGAATTGTTCTCATGAAGCTGTTTAGGTCCGTGACTGACCATTTAACTACTCCAAGTGCAAATATTGGCGTAGTGATGACCCAGGTGTTGATGATCGTAAGCATATTACCAGGGTTTAGTTTGCATTTAAGAATGAGTATCAATCTTTCCGTGAATTGTTTGATTAATGCTGTTTTTATAGCAGAATCGCAAATTCCTTTTAGTTGGATCAGCCCTAAATATTTGTAAGATTCCCCATCAGACAAGTTATATTTTTCATTTTTTCCGTCAATCTGGTGGCCCAAATCATCATTTTGATCTTTGCATTTCCTTAAGTGAACGATTTTGCATTTGAATATCCCGAATTCCATTTTGATGTCATCACTAAATCTCTTAACAGTATTTTGAAGTCTATGGGCTTTTTTTACCGTTGGCCTAAAGCTTGAGATCGTCGATGTAGAGTAAGTGGTTGAGCGTTTGGTTGCCTTTTAGGCTTTGAAGTTAAATCCGATATTCACCGATTTAAGTAGAGACTGCTAAATGCGTCTCCTTGGAGGATTCCTCTCTTCATGCTCACCCTTGGGCCAGCCATGCTGGCTAAATGTAGTGTTACGCCCCACTTTCCATTAGTAACTGTTAAAAGTCTTCGTATTTAGGGTCTTCAAGAGTTTTCAATGAGATATCGTTGTGTTCATCATTTGTGGATTCATTTAACATTAGAGCAGGGTCAGAATTCTGTTCATTCAAAACACCAGGTACTGTTTGTTCGCGAGGTTGCACATCATTGTACATCTGATCTGTGTTTTCATTTCCCAGGTATTGCTGAGTTACGAGAGGCTGTTGGGATATCTCTTGCCTGATCATATTTAGCTAGTGTTCACTTAAAAGCTTTTATTATTATTATTATTATTATTCAAGAGTTTAAAAATTTCTCAACCTATATGAGATTGGAAAATACCTATACCGGGCTATGTGAAAATATTAGGCTCTGATGATCTATATTAAAACATAAATGTATTGTATTATTGCATGAATCTTCTAACTATGTTCCATTTTGATAATGTAATTGCTTTTTGCATTATTTCTAAATTGCTTTCCATGTTTGTTTTCCTGAGATTTTGGGAGAGGGTTTTTCGCATCAAGCCTATGGCTAAAATTACGATGGGTGTTACTGTAACCCTGTTGGCTCTGTACATTTTCTGCAATTCGCTTGCAAGATCTGTACATTTGTTTATTTTTGTGCTGATGGTTGTCTGGATATTGTGATTTAGTGGGATAGCTATATCGTATATTTCGATGTTGTTTTCGACTTTGTTAATTAAAACTATATCAGGTCTGTTTGCCAGTATGGTTCGATCTGTTATAATCGTCCTATCCCAGTATGGTGGCACATCTGCATTTTGCAGCACAGGAGGTGGTTCATATTTGTAGTATGGGGTTTTGGAAGATATGAGCTTAAAGCGTAGTGTAAGGTCTTGGTGTAATATTTTTGCCACGTTGTTGTGTCTGTTGGTGTAATCATGACTGGAAAGGGTGCTACATACGGATATAATGTGGTTGATGGTTTACCTAACAGCCACACATTTCCTGAAGTCATCGCTAGGGATGTTTTTTCTGAGAATGTATTTCCTGTAATTTCTAGGGCAGATAACTTTATCTTGTATCGCAATAGCAAACACCTTTGTCTCTGAGTAGAGCGTTGCTTTTTTTAACCAAGTATTTGATTTTTCTGCATCAATATAGCTTGCTTCCAGATTTTTGGAGTGAGTGCGGTGTAGGGCTTTCGATTTCCATTCTCCTACTAGCTCATCTGTTATTTTAAAATTGTCGGGAACCGGTAAACTGTTATCGCTAAGGCTAAGCGGTGTAAAACCTTTGTCTCCTTCTATGACTAGTCCCACTAATTCATCTAGTTCTAATGATCTGAAATAACTTCTGAGACTTATTTTTTGGTGATGATGTAGAGCTATTATATCAACTACGCCTCTCTCGTCTTGGGTTCTTGGTAGCGTAATGCGTTCTATAGCACTATTTGGGTGGTGCGATTGGGCTCTTGAAAAATTAGTTCTTATTGACCTCGGTATTTGATCCAGATCAGTATCACTCCATTTCAAAACTCTAAACGAAAAAGTTAGGATAGGAACTGCCTTGCTTTGATTTTATTTCCAGCATTAAGGTTTGTCTTTAAAATAAGCTTTAATCTCTTATTGAACTCCAGTCTCAGGCTTTCTTTTGTTTTTGTTGAACAAAGTCCTTTAAGTTGCAACAAGCCTAAATATTTATAACTTTCACCCTCAGCTAAGTCGATCTGATGATCTGGTTCTCATCTATCGAGTACCCGTCAGTTGTGGCTTGAAATTTTCCGCGGTACAAATGGACGAGTTTACACTTGTCTATACCCAATTCCATTCCAATGTCATCGCTGAACGCCTTAACTATGCTTATTGGTCGATGCACTATCTTTTTGCTTGATGCATAGGGTTTCAGGTCGTCAACAAACAACAAGTGGTTGATGGTTTTATGCCGGCTATTTCCCTTTAGCTCTTACCCGATATTGGACTGCTTTATGAGTTTGTTGAGTGGATTGAGTGCCAAGCAAAACCATAAAGGACTGAACGCGTCTCCTTGCAGTATACCTTTGTCTGATTTTATTGGGTTACTTCTTTGCCCCCCGAGATGTAATATGATTGTCCATATAGACATGAGGTGCTTTAGTGTTGCGATAATGTTTTTGCTTATTCCATAAAGGCTTAATATCTTCAGCAGGTATTCATCGGGCAAAGAGTCCAACGCTTTTCTGTAATCAATAAGACACATACTCAGATTTCTCTTATTTTTCAGGGCTTGTTGCACTTTGACCGTGTCTATGATTAACTTGTGTTTGCAGCCTTTTGTATCGCGACTGCATCCTTTTTATTCTAGAGTTATTATATTGTTACTGCGACAATGGTCGGCTATTCTGTTAGCTATCACCTTTGTCAAAAGCTTATAGGTTATACTTAAACATGTTATTGGGCGGTACTGGGCCGCATCTGCTGCATCTCCCCCCTTAGGTAAAAGGAATGTATTTCCTTCTGCCAGATAGCTTGGTATGATTTCCAGTCGAAGTATAATATTTGAAAAACACCTTGCGATATGTTTGTGTACGACTGTAAGATTTTTTATAAAGAAGTTCTGCATTTTATCGGTTCCCGGTGATTTCCAGTTCTCTCTTTGGGATATGGCTTCTTTTATTTCATCAGTTGTAATTTCTTCTTGACTTATTCGTCTAATATTATTTGCTTCAATTTGCATCAGCAAGCCAGTTCGAGTTTTCCTTAAACGTTCTTCGTTCTCACCATACTCCTGACCAATAACTAGAAGTCAGTTCAATCGGTACAATCTTGTTTTCTGATACCGAGCTACCCATTAGTTTTCTGAAAAATTTTCTTTGGTCTGCCTGGTACGCGGAGTTCTGTTCTTTTCTGTTGCGACTTTTCCTGTACCGTGCTAACATATTCGAAACCGCTACTAGCTGCCTTTCTCTTCCGGTCTTTGATATCTGCGAGTCTGTTGGTATTCAATTCTCTGAGTGATATGGGCCTTATAATTTTTTCAACATTTCGGACCAGTTTTGCAGAGGGCTGTCCTTTTGAATAATCTGTAAGCCGTCCCATTTCTTTGCGTAGGCGATCTGTTTTTGAAACGAGCCGTTTCTCCCACGCAGGCATTGGCTTTGTTCGCGGTATTGGTCTTTCCAGATTTTATTCAGGGATTATGTTAATACCAGGCGTTCTGCAAAGTGCAACGGCAGAGATGTAGACAAGATTATTCATTCTATGAATATCTGTTTCGGTTCCAAGGAGTGGTGGCAAAATTTTTGCATTTAGCCATGTTATCAAACTTTTTACTTTTGGAAATATTTTTAATTTTGGCAGACTTGACGTCTGATGAAGAGCTATGTGTTCAAACTCTTCATGTACCGACCGAAAGTTGAAAGTCAGATCATGGAGCATTTTATTTTGGGAGTCTTCTTCCATATCCCTGTCTCTTATGCTCAACAGGTCACTTTCTATTC
>OU343160.1:120627829-120630329 GCA_910595825.1 Philhelius pedissequus | reverse complement strand
ATAGACTTTTAACGTCTTAACCTTGTGACAATTGCCGATGCGTATCCGATTCCGGATATCAACTCCACACTTGCGAGTTTAGGGAATGCTAAGTTTTTTACTACCATAGATTTGACGTCTGGTTTTTACCAAATACCCATGTTGGAATCCGACATACCAAAAACTGCCTTCTCCACGATGAATGGAAAATATGAGTGGTTGAGACTTCCATTTGGCCTTAAGAACGCCCCCGCAATCTTCCAAAGAATGATTGATGATCTCCTAAAGGAATTCATCGGAAAAAAATGTTACGTCTATATTGATGACACAGTCATCTTTGGCGGTAGCCTCAAGTTAAATAATATAGAGATTATACTTTTAAGGGTATGTGAAGTGAATCTCAAGGTTAACGTGGAAAAAACGTCTTTTCTTAAGAATGAAGTAGAGTTTTTGGGGTATATAATAACACCTGAAGGCATACGTGCTGACCCCAAAAAGATTGAATCAATCCAAAAAATACTTCCTCCAGAAAATCTTAAGGAACTGAAAAGTTTTTTGGGCCTAACTTCGTATTACAGGAAGTTTATTCGTGATTATGCTAAAATCGCGAAACCTCTTACAAATTTAACAAGAGGGAATAACGCCCAAGTAATCAAGTATAAATCAATCAAAACGTATCCCTGTTGAATTGGACCAGGAGGACCTTAAAGATTTACTTACTTCTTCCGAAGTCTTAGCTTTCCCCGACTTCGAGAAAACATTTAACTTGACTACAGATGCTTCAGACTATGCGATCGGGGCTGTATTATCACAAGAACATTTGGGTCTTGATAAGCCAATCGCATTCATCTCTAGGTCTGTGAACAAAACCGAAGAAAATTTTGCAACAAACGAGAAAGAAATGCTAACTATTGTGTGGGCTCTTGATAACCTTCGTTCTTATGTTTATGGGGCAAAGAAGATACGCATCCACACCGACCATCAACCACTGACCTTCGCCTTGGGAAATCGTAACTTTAACGCAAAGCTTAAGAGGTGGAAGTCGCGGATAGAGGAGTATAACTATGAGTTGGTTTACAAACCGGGTAAATCTAACATAGTTGAAGATGCTCTTTCGAGACTTAAAACCGAAGTTAATCACTTGTCTGACTCAGTGAATATTGAGACAGCACACAGTTCTAACATCGGTGAACAAGGATCCGTCACGGATACGGCTAGCGAAGGTTTGGAAGGTGAAAAGACCAGGTCGATGACAGAAACGGCGAGCGAGGAACGATCGTCAATAGGCACCATGCATAGCGCTGATCAAGACAGCACCGACCTAATCCCCCATGTAGAAGCACCGTTAAATGTGTTCCGCAATCAGATCATCATTAAAGTAGGGAAAGGGTTGAAGCTCATGAAGAACCTCACCCTGGATACTTTCGCCACAATGTGGCACTACAAAATCCGACGAAACAAGATCTTGTGAGAGTTCTTAAGGAAAAACTAAGACCTAACATAATTAATGGGATAAAAATTCCTGAATCCCAACTAGCACTTCTTCAGGAAACTTACCTCGAACATTTTGTGACACACAAACTTCGTGTTACACAAAGATTGGTTGAGGATGTCAAAAACCCTAATCGAGTTCTTACATTAATTATGGACGAGCACAAGAGGGCACACCGTAATGGAAGGGAAAACAGAGAACAACTTTTGGAAAATTATTATTTCCCAGCATGTATAGCCTTATTAAGAAATACACGACCACTTGCGAGGTGTGCAAGCTTAACAAATATGATAGGCACCCTGTTTGCCCTGAATTTCAAGCTACACCCATCCCCTCATACCCTTGCGAAATCTTGCATTTGGATATTGTAGAAATCCAAAACGAGAAATTTATAAGTTGCATCGATAAATTCTCGAAGTTTGGCAAGTTATTCCACATCAAAAATCGCTCAGTGCTTCACCTAAAGGACAAAATTATAAAAACATTGCACTACTTTACCGTCCCGAAATTTTTTGTAACGGATAATGAAAGGAGCTTTTTAAGCCCCATAGTGCTAAATTTTATAAACCCCTGTTCATCGTAGTGAGGTGAATGGACAAGTGGAAAGACTCCATTCAACAATATTAGAAATTTTTAGATGCCTCAAAACGGAGTATAAGGGCTTACGGCTTAAGGAGCTAATCAACATAGCCGTAGATAGGTACAATAACTCCATCCATTCAGTAACCGGAAAAAAACTATCCGACATATTTTTTAACAGGTACCAAAGAATTAACTACCAAAATATAATTGATATCCGAGGTAAGGTAAATTGGGAACTAAAAGGCGAAATTATGAGGAAGCAAAAAAATACCAATGCTAGAAGGAACGAAAAACGTTCCACCCCGAAAAGGTATAGGAACGGTGATATCGTTTACGCAAAAATTAAGGGTATCCAAGCTAAGAACAAACCCTTATTTCGTAGAGTTGTCGGAGGGGACAATAAGGTGACAATCACAACATCAGATGGCCGAAAAATACACAAAACTC